>OZ010685.1:14738733-15133188 GCA_963932265.1 Thymelicus lineola
TGGATGTACTTACGACTCGAATTGAATGGGACTCGAAATTGAATGGTTACAGGATCATGTCTAACACTTCTAAAGGCGATTATGGTGGATAATTTTTATACGGCTATGATTTTTATTGCTTTATAGACGGGGACTAAATATTTATCTACTTAATTTTGATTCGTTAATTTGATTCTTATTCCAAGCCAGTTTTTTTACTTTCTCTGACGTGAATGAAATAGACACAAAACTGTCAATGACAGCATATCCAGTGTATTTTATAATATAGGTATCAGTGGTTTTGTACCATAAAATGAAACGAATTCGTCTGAAATGTTCCGTAAACGCACCATGTCTTTTCTCATTCATGTTTTGTATACAGTATGCGAGTCGATGTTATGTATAGCTGTTACGGTAAATGTTTTTTAATTTAATGAAACCTAAATGAATGTTTGAGTATTATTGTATAATCTGTGGTGTCGAAGGTTCGCGTCGTGACGCGTGTCTCGATGGCGTCATGAATGTCGAAGTGAACTGAAGATCGACAGGCCGGTTTATAACTTCACACAGACCATAATAAAGGCACGCTCAATTGAAATAATCTGGTATCAGTATCGTATTTTAATTTATGAAGATAATAAAATCGTATAAGTGGGAATTAAAATCACTAATTATGAGTGAGGTTTATTCGAATTAATATCTGGCAAGACAGGACACAGGGCCCCATATATACCGCCGATCGTGCACATCCGTAATATGTAACGAAATCAACAAATGAAGTTACTTTATTAATGCAATAATTTTCATCGTCTCTGGTGGATTCTCAACCTAATACGATCATCGCCAATGTGTTGCCAGCGAAGGCAAATATAAATGCTTGTTACCCCACCGTCTTCAAATCTCAAATGTTCAATCCAAGATAAGTATATTCATAATATTAGAATAAAAAAATATTCTGTTTTATAATAACAGCTGTTAAGTGATTATTTTTAATTACATTTCAATGAAAAAACTAAAGTGATGGTAACATAAAAATTAATAATAGTCAGTCATATACAGTTATACATTGGCTGTGGCGAATTCAAGTATAACGAATACTTTTAATAACCCATTTTTTATCCATTGACGAAACGACGACGACGATTAGTGCTACAAATATAGCAAATTGAAATAATGGGATGTAAGCAAAATTTGTCACAAGACTACGGGCAAAAAAGCAAACAATGATAATTATGTTTGTTGTATAAATGTTTAATTTAAACAAGATAGCTTTTGTTGTGTGTGTCTTTGGTCTGTCACATTGGATATAAACAATTGATTTATAATTCTAATGGTTTCTTTTTTGTTTTTCATATTGCAAAAAATGATTTTCATTTCAAATAACACGTTCTTGTCATTAGAAATACATAGAGATCATATTGTAATATGATTCATTATTTTGCCGCTTTGGCTTTTATTTATGGTCCTCAGAGCTCTAAGTGTAGTTTAAGTACTGATAAAAGCAGACCTAAATATCTAAGAACTGTCTTAGTACGTTTTATACAACACAATATGTTTTTTAACGTTTATACGATCTCATTGTATCTACAGACTATACATAGATCACTACATTACATTTTACACGTTTTACATTGTCACATAACGAACTGATTATATTAGTACCAATGGAGGGTGGGTGCCGACGGTGGCGGGGAGGGGGCGGGTGTAAATAGTGTCGCTCAAATCATTGGAGGGCGCCTCGCCGCCCCTTGTACATATTACGTGGTAATGAACGGTGATATCTTAGCGGCCTTCGATTTTACTTGTAAAGCTAGTGTTCTCGATTTGTCATAACGCCACCGCGAAGGGCTACGTATGCATTGCACTCCGGACGGGATTGCGCGACGCACGTTGCGGCCGGCTCGAGTCTGGCCTTGAACTGGAATCTATGGTTAGATGAACTACTTTGACAAGTTAATCCTACTAATTAATTATTATAAATGTGAAATTTTGTATGTATATTTATATGTATATTTGTTGCTCGTTCACTCAAAAATTACTGAACTAATTTTAATGAAATTTAGGACATAGAATAGATTATGCTCTGGAATAACTTAATTATCACGGCAAGCGCGGGCAATGCCGCGGGCAGAGTGCTAGTTAATACATAAAGTGACATGAAAAGTTCAGTTTTTTTTAACTTAAAATCTACTTAACTGTAAATGGTCTAAGATTCGAATTAAAAGCGACCTTCACCCATCCGTTTAATGGATGAAAATGGTTTTATATCCAATTTAGAATACTAAAAAATATATTGCGAGTGGGTTGGCTAAAAATTTCCACACTACATGGCAAAAAAGTTAACTTGATGATTATTCGACCATAGATACTATTTACCGGATGACCGCAGCGAAACGTCGGCCGCACGTGCGTCGCGTCGGCCCGAGCGACGGATAAATTAATTGTCGTTTGCCAAATATTTAGTTGTTAAATGTGAAATTGTTTCATGTTATTTAAGCTCTGTTATGGGTTTTATTAGTTGTCATTGTAAATAGTTCTGGGGCCGAGGTCGGACGGGCTGGTACGTGAGGATGTTTGTAATGAGGCACAAGAGAGAGTGTATTGCGGCCATTGCGGGCTATTAGCGCGAATGGAGGCTAGCCGATCTCGACGCCGAATTCCGTATAGTGTACAGCACAAAATTATTGTAAAAAATATTAATAAGTGCATATCAAAATAAATTTAATGTTAGTATTAATTTAAATGCACGTGGGGATAGGAGCGCGACGGGCGGACTTGGTTGTAAAGACTTCTAGTGTCATTATTTAATTTTTAAATACAGTTTTATGATTGCACGTTACGTTTCTTAATGTACAAGACTGTTGTTTTAGTGTGGTCTTGTTTTTGAACACGAGTCCCGCCAGGCACCCCGCAGTTAAATTCAAAAGTAACTTATGTCACTGCATCAAACCGAAATTTTGTCGTGATTTTTATTTAATGAAATTAGATCTTTATAGTATAAATGAATTTTATGAGTTCTTTTTTCCAAATTTGTATAAAATTAGGTTTTATTTCTTTGATTTCTTAGCTGTAATTGTTTGTTAGTACTTTTATTTTGTACCGAGAGGAAATATTATTTGTTTACAATATTGTGTAAGGTACGTACTGAATGATTACTTTTGGCGGCAACTTTGTTTTTACTTTTTAGTTTAGTGGCCTTGTTACAATATATGAGGAGTATTTTTATAAATTTGAGTTACCGCCGGAATATGCCAGTTACCCGACTATATTCACCTATTCACTGACCACAGAGGTAAAATATCTACGGAATCTGATTTTACTAAATATATTTACTTTCTGTAATAAAATTTGACACAAAATCTGGGGCCAACATACGAGAAAGGGAAGTACAAATTATTCGAAAATTTTCTCGTAATTTAGTTTAAGGTTTGTACAATTGTACTTCCATATTGAATTGTTTCGCCTTTACTGTGTACCAAATTATTGTTGCTTTTTTGTTTGATTGTAATCAACAGGTTTATAAATATGCACATCTGGCAATCTCTAAAATGATGTGAATCAAATCATTATATCATAATTAATTTATGGGAAACAGCATGTGATAAAATATAAAATTGATTGTATTAATTGGCTGTAACGCAGAATAAGAGATGTGTGCACCGTAAGTTAACACGTTGACTAAAACATTGATCTTTTGTATCGAACACGATTGAATGTTCTAGTTTCCATGTTGTCCCACAAGCGCGGCTTATAGTAATTTGTGTAAAAGTATGTTAAGGTAAGACCTCAATGTTACGCTTATATCATAGATTCGTGTCTTAGTTCATTTCACAGGCGGTGAGGCCCTTTGAGATGAACTAACAGAGCTATGTCATTGTATAAACAAAACTGTTACAACGAGTAAGTCCGTACAGAGACTTCTGTCCGGCGGTCCACAGGGTCTATAGTAGTGCGATATTGGATGGCAATACATTGTATTTTCACCGTTGTCACTGTATTTTGTCTCTAATTCGATCTTAGATCTTTGTCGGTGGAAATACAGAGTGTGCTGGCCGACCAAGCCAACTAGACAGATGTCAAATATGACGTCTCGCTTCGGATACAGATAGCAAGAAAGTATGAAGGGAACATATCAATCATTTGTCTTATTTATTTTCGACTTAATTCATTCGGTAATATTTCTAATACAAAATTGCCATTTCATTTAAAAAGTTCAGAATGTATATTACAAATAGTCAAGTGTATTATTTTTTGTCATTTACAATTTTAAAATGAACTATATACTACAGAAACTAATAAAAATAACTTTAAAAGGAATAAAACTATGTTTATTTAAATTAATAAAATGTGTTTGACGTGAACTATAATAAGGCGAACGCGAGGTTGAGGCGGGACACATTTCATTTGTGTAGTTGGCTCGGTCACTAGTGATGCTGTTCACTCTCGGTTCAGACAATATTCGATTGATCTATAAGGCATGTACCAACAGTTTCATTTGTTTCGCCCTTACGTCTGATGCGGGATTTGCAACTGATGTAACGTACTTATTTTTAATGAAGTAATTGCTTCCTTTATATGGTGTTGCATACAGTTTATTAATGAATGGGTTGTATTGTATTGTGTTTGTATACATGAGAACCAATGTTAGAAGGCCGAGTGACGTTTCGTAATGAACATTTTGACGGCATGTTTTGTGTACTACTATCTGGTTTAAAATATAAAATTGAAGGTGCAATGTTATAATTAATGTATTTATGGAGTGCGTGTGTGGAAGTGCGGTTGTTGGCGCCATTTTGTTGTTGGTGTTGCCTGTTCGGTTGGTATTCACTCGCGTGGGAAGACTGACGTTGATTATTCCAGTTTCGATGAACGTGCAAGTTATTTGTTGATTGAATTTAAATATAAAGTCATATATATAGTTAGGTTATATTTTTTAATAAATATAATATTGAGATATGTAATATACAACTGATTTTGATTTACAAACTACCCTCCCGTATCTCGCATGTAAGATGTAACTGAAAAATATATTATCGAAGACTAGTAATAATAGCACTATTTGACTTGATATTTGTTGTGGAATCGTGGCCTATTATTTACATTTTAATTACTAAAGTTCTAATTACTATCTTAGAAAACCTTATTTAAACCATCTTATAATATCTGGCACTATCTTTGTACATCAACGCTTTTATCGTTTATCTATACTAATATATAAAGAGGAAAGATTTGATTGTTTGCATTGAATAGGCTCCGAAACTACCAAACCGATTTGAAAAATTCTTTCACTGTTGGGAAGCTATATTATCCCGGGGTGACATAGGCTATATTATATTTTTTTTACTATTTTTCCCGGAGCGAAGCAAGGGCGATTTCCTAGTCTCTTATAAATACACTGGATAGATTATATTATTATTATCATTATTACAGTTCCATTACATAATTCAACAGTGAAGGGCTACCGATTGGACCGTGAGAAAATAGTTGATTAAGTAGAGGAAGTTGGAAGCTTTCAGTACGTCGGAGGTCTTGCTACATCAAATTGTTATTGAAAAATCACAGCTGTACTTATCGCTCCTTTAATAACATTCGTGCGACCTGCGTGCTGCCAAGTTTAACAATGATAGTAGTTCCTCACCTCTGATCTAGTTTCTAGATTCAAGACAAGCCATAGGCTTTTCTTTCAACGTAAGAAACTATCTCTACTCTCTTACACCATGTTGTAGGTAGGGTTAAGGTTAACTTATCCAGTGCATTCATATATCTGACATCAGTTGGTTTTAATTTAACACAAGTGATGACCGAAGCCATCAGTCCTTAATGAAGTTGTCCAGGGGGAAGTTCTTGAAGGACTGGCTCCAGATGTCGGTGAAGGCGGTGCTGACGAGGTCGTTGATGAGCGGTCGGATCATCGCGAAGCCTGGCTTCCACGACGCGTTGATGATGCGGTCCAGTATTCCCTCTGGAATGTCACAACGAGAAGATCAGTCTTGATAAAGGTCGTAGCTCATCTACACGACACCGCTCCCACCCAACCAAAGTATGAGAATTCAAATATAGACTTAAAATCGTGCTCTGTAGGTGCACTTTACAGTAACAACAAAAATTAGCCTTGCCACTCAATAGTTGCATCTACAGAGCACGATTTAAAGTTTATATTTGAATTCTCATACTTTGGTTGGGTGGGAGCGGTGTCGTTTAGATGGGCTACGACCTTAAGTCCTATGTATATTTGCATGACCAGGTAACAGGTAACAAGTTGTAGGTTGTAAGTAATAACAATACAATATCACTTTTACGTTTATTCTTTATTCTGAGATTTTTAGATTCTTAGTAGATTGTGCGTATAGTCCATCTCGAATAAAAAAACCCTGGAAGTTTGTTTACACACACTAGCTACTCTAACACACATGACGTAAGATTTCGACCGCCTATTGAAATAGCATCAGTGGAATACTTTGGTCTAGAATATAAATGGTATCAGATTTTTTTCAGGGTCCCGACAGGATTTTTAAAATGTTCTAACGGTTTCTTAATTTTTGATTACACACGTAGCTCGGGATTTGGGGGCCCTATACGATTGTTGCGGCAGTATAGCTACGCCAATGAATAGCAGACAAATTGCTTTTGCTCGTCCCAAAGCAGCGTCCGACTTAAATCAGGGTAGAGCGATATTCTTTCAGGGTCTCTTGGTTTATTTTTGATATTTTATCTGTGGACTACAAAAAGGGCGCTAAAATCATTGAAGTATAATGTCATAGAACAGACATCTCGAACAAAATGTCTGTCCCCCGGGAGGTTCGATTTTCAAAATTGAGCCCCGATTCTCCTTTCAAAATCGAACGAATCCATTGAAGATTGAAGCCACGTGGCGCCAATGCATTGGGACATACATGGTGTTCGTGGTGTCGGTTCTATACGCTAGTAATAATACTTCAATGGCTAAAATACTCGTCCCTTGACTATACCTAGAATGCTTCGTCCTCGCAGCAGGTTGCCGACATGCACGTCCATGTCTCCAATCCGGTCCACCTCGACGTGCACATCCAGTCCGTCACCGTTCCGCTTGATGCGCGTGGTTTGCGAGTAGTCCCGCAGCGTCAGGTTCCAGCGGCCAGAGCGGAGCACCTCCAGTCCGAAAGCCTTGCCCTGGTAACGATGCTCTTTTTGTAGTTCCATATCAAAATACAGACAAGTAACGCGTAAGTCAAGTAAGTATTGAGATGAATGTGTAACTAATAAGTTAATAATAATGAAAATTGTCATTGGTAAATATTTTGTTGATTTGTCTGTTACATAAAACAAAAATTACCTTAAATTCGTAGTCTCCGTTCAGCCATTTTTCAGGGAAGTACTGTGAGTAAATAATGCGTTGGTTTTCCCAATCTGTCCTGAAATTAAGATATTTTTTCATTAATAGTACCTACTAAGTACTTCAATGTATTTTTTACGCCATAATTAACGTGCCCGTATTACATTTAGAATAATTTAATCACATAGTTTATTTATTTATTTAGACTTTATTGACCACAATAGAAACATTACGGTACAATTGGCGAGCTTAATGCTTAATGCATTCTCTACACAGAACATCTAATAATTAGTTAGAAAGGAATTGTGGGCAAGGTAGGCGCGCCAATACTGTGATCAAATGCGCACATCGCACAAAAACACGCGATTGCGCTGTTTAGTGACTCGCAAACTCCAACGGAGAAAAGTACTGCAAAATACTGCGACTTAATTACGTAAAAATGCCTTCATGTGCGGTAATTGGAGAAAACTTTGTTTCGGAGGCCATGATGAAATATGAGTCTGTCGACGGAGTAAGTAATTTCAATCAAAAAGTATAAAAGTATATAATGAATAAGTATACCTTGCGAAAATAAATACCGATAAAAATTTTTCCACAATCAATCCCTAGCTACAGAGTCACGCCTACTTCATGCACACATAACAATCCTCGTGCGTATTTAATTTTGTTCATTTTCGTTAGTAGTGTTTATTGAAACGGCGACAGCGGTTCCCATACAAATTACGTGCTATGCCCCTTCTAACTAATTATTAGATGTTCTGTGATTCTCTACCAGCTAACCATTAGGCCAAACAGATATCCACGATGAGCGGTATTAATATTGTTAAAAATTACTGTTGGTAAATGTAAATACAAAACAAATTAAAAAAAATCATAATAAATCATAATTCGTAGTAGGTAAGTAGTACCAACATAACCTTGTATCAAATATTAGGTAGGTACTCGTCGTATGCAGGTTTTTACTAATTAAGAGCCTCTGCACACGGCGTATTTTTAAAACGCTATCGTACGAGGAAACGCCTCGTTCGCCTCGTCATTTGCAGCGCGGAAAACGCGCAGGTTCCACGCGTTGCGCTTCAAGAACGCGCCTTGTGCAAAGGCTCTTAGTAAATGCCAACTTATCTAATTATAAATAAGTCAAAATACCTACTTATATTTGGTGACGGTGGACTGTGACCAGCCGTGCTCGTATACGTTGTTTAAGGTCAGCGAGTAAGACATTCCCACGATGGCGCGGTTTTGTCTCACTTCCTTCGCGAAGTGTGGGTCAAATGGCGCCACGCCCATTTCGGGTATCCCTGAAAAAGTAAATCAAAGGCATTGAAGTATAATGTCATAGAACAGACATCTCGAACAAAATGTGTGTCCCGCCCGAGAGGTTCCATTTTCAAAATTGAGCTCCCGTTCTCCTTTCAAAATCGAACGAATCCATTGAAGATTGAAGCCACGTGGCGCCAATGCATTGGGACATGTATGGTGTTCGCGGTGTCTGTTCTATACGCTAGTAATAATACTTCAATGATCAAAGGTTTTTTTTTAAGTTCTAAGGAGGCATACGAGTCAGTAATCAGTATCCTTCATCTGTGCTCGGGAGAAGACGCCAATTAAAGTTTATTTTTTTGCATTTTTAATTTAATCAGCTGTAAAGTCAGCTTTCATTTGGGAATTTTACTCCCTAAATCTCATTCAGAGTTACTATTGCTTGCTATCTACTTAGTACCTATGTTATTTATAATACATTTACCTTTCTTAAAATATGGCCTCAGTTTGTTAAATGCTCTTTTGATACATCCGTCGAACTCCGATGAACCTTTCTTGCAAGCGGAAAATATTTTCTCTGTAACAGACAAAAGAGCCAGTTAATGTCAACCAAAAATAAAAAACCATGTAACCATACATATATTCTTTAGAAAATACACAAATTCAGCTGCGGGTCTGACACGAAGTGAAATAATTTTGTTCACTAACAAAATAAAGTAAACTCAATCACCAATTTCACGACCTTCGAATTCCTTTCAAAATGCTTATAAAGTTGCTATTGCCGAAGACTGGTTCTGTTACGAACAATTTGTTTAAGATCATTGGCCCGTATATCGTTAACCTATGTCAAACATGGTGTCTACTTTAATTGGGATAACAGGAACTATTTCTATTAGAGACTGCGGTTGAAAGGAGCCTGAAAAAGTATGGATTCATAATTTGTTATCATTAAAAAAACCTACGAGTAAATTGCTGTTTGCCTGTTTTTTGTTTTTCCTACGCAGACCAATATTTAAAGTCCAAAAATAATGTTTGGAGGCCCAGGTTTTTAATTCTTTTATAATTTAAATATGACGAAAGAAGATAATATTCAAAGTTTATGACCCCCGTGGCGTGTTATGGTTACCTTACCACTGTTCTGTGGTTACCACGCAATACCGGCCGCCGCCGCCGCGCCGGGCTGTTCGAAGAGTCTTGGGTTCGATTCTCAGCGGCGCGGCGCACAGTGATTCGAATAGAACAAGCTAGCTGGACAAAAGTCATTTTGAATTTCCCGGAATTGTATACCTGAGCCCCTAACCAATACCCCAACTAACACAAATCCGAGAATTATTTTGCACTAATGTCAACCACTAATTAGGTAATTAGGGCAGTATAAAAAGAAAGGGTGAAAAAATTACAAATCAGTTGCATTTTTGCGATTACCGAAGTAACATTAATGTCAGTGAGTTTTAAGTTTTTTGAATAATATTAGTGATGGATCTTCAAGTTAAAGGTATGTACTTTTTATTTATAATTAATATATAAATATACTTAACCCCAGTTTTTTTATAATACCTCAATTTTAAAAAAATATGTAGTTTTTTGACGGTTTATTGTTTTCATTGGACCAGAAAGTACTTGTACCCTCATGTACCTGGGCTAGAAATTATATATGTCATAGCCATATATGTTAGCTTTCATTTGACGCCCATTTTAGCTTGCACAATCGAGTACAACTTTGTTATTTCGTCTGTTTTTCAGAATACGAATTCTCAGTTTCGAAAATCGAGTTTTTTGATGAATGGCAGAAACACATTAATGTCAGTGAGTTTTAAGTTTTTTGAATAATATTAGTGATGGATATTCAAGTTAAAAGTATGTACTTTTTATTTATAATTAATATATAAATATACTTAACCCCAGTTTTTTTATAATACCTCAATTTTAAAAATATATGTAGATTTTTGACGGTTTATTGTTTTCATTGGACCAGAAAGTACTTGTACCCTCATGTACCTGGGCTAGAAATTATATATGTCATAGCCATATATGTTAGCTTTCAATTGATGCCCATTTTAGCTTGCACAGTCGAGTACAACTTTGTTATTTCGTCTGTTTTTCAGAATACGAATTCGAGTTTCGAAAATCGAGTTTTTTGATGAATGGCAGAAACATCCGAAAGAGAACCGTAATAATTGACTATATGATTTTCTATTACTGAAAAATTATTTTGGAAATATTACGAATGAATCTGCGAGGGAAATTAAAATGAAAATTTCAAAAATATCAACAATTTTAGTATAAAAATGGCAATAGTCATTAGTTAAGTATTTTATGACTGTTGTTAATCTTTTTCTATTGTTATTTTTAAGTATCTCAATTATACAAAATATTTATTATTAATTTTTGTTTTCTTGGAACCCGTGATCCTACCTTCCATTTTTTTATATATCTTGCACTTAAATTGTCATAAACCATCATAAGAAAGCCATACCAAGCAATCAAACCCAATAAATAATTTTGTCTAGCTAGCTTTTTCTATTGGAACTACTGTGGCGAACGTCGGTTTTTTGAGAATCTTGAACTAGTTGCAGATATTACAGCTTTAGATGTGAATTTAATTAAGAAGTTTGGCATTATTCTTCGAACATTGGCTTTTCAATTCGAAAAATGACCTTGATTAAGCATTCAAGGTCATGGTTAAGGTCGGTTTTTGCGTAAAATTTTCTGCCCTTTCCGAATCTGGAATAAAAAATAGGGGTTACCATTTGAAAAAATTAAGTTGACCTTGATTTGACCTTCAAAACCACAGTCAAGGTCAAATTCAAGGTCATCATCGGTTAGTCGAGTACAATTAGTACAACTTTTGTATAAAACATTTTCCTCCAAAATGCATTCCTGAGGAGTTATTCAGGGGTTTCCATACTTTTGGACCACCCTGTATATATTTTGCACTTAAACTGTCATAAAACATCATCAGAAAGCCGTACCAAGCAAAAAAACCCAATAAATAATTTTGTCTAGCTAGCTTGTTCTATTCGAACCACTGTGCGGCGGTGAGGTAGATATTTTATAGATTAGTCTGAGTTTTAATTCTTGGTCTGGGGTAATTGATGTCCGGGGCACCCATCCACAACAAGGTATGTTCTTTTTTATTAGAAAAATTTCATGTAGGTACACGAATAAACTTAAATTAAATCGACATTTAAAACAATACTTAGTACATATAGACACTGTTTATTCTATCCTTGCTTATTATTATTATATCCTTGTGAGGAGCTTTGAGTGTGTAGCGTCATTTAGAAAAAAATCAAGTACGTAATAGCTATTAGGTACACTATAAAATATTTAAATACCTTATAATTTGGCCGGAGATGGCATGCGGGCTGTTGTTGGTAAATCACTGGATTAGATAATCGGTATGATTCGGAATTTCCCATCCATGCCGAAAGGATAATTATACCAGTATGTAGATTTATAAATGGAAATATAAAACACGGAGTAATAAAATTTTCTAAGAAAACAATTACGTTACTGTACGAGTCTGCGGTTTTAATTAAATTGTAAACAATGTAGGTACCTACCTAGTTATCGACAATTAGCGAATTATTCATTATATATTAGGTATACGTACGTTATTACGTACCTATTTAATACGCTAATGGAAGAATAGGAACGAATGGAAATGGAATGAATGAAATGGAAGAATACGCTAAAGGAAGAAGGTAGGTAGTTAATGTAGTATATCTAGGTACCTACAATTAGATAAATTCTTAAATACAAGATGTATGAGATTATAATTCTACAGATAGGTATTTGCAATGGCACGCTCATATCCTAATTTATGTTGTAGTCAATGTTGTAGTGCTATATCCTAATTTAAATTGCGTAAGGTAAACACCCCAATTATGGACAGTTTAACAAAAATTTTGTGGTATTTGTGAAAATTTACCTATATTGTGAAAGTTAGGGTGCTGAACGTACTTAAAGTGTAAAGTCCCGTGCTTATTCAACATTTCTGCTGTATTACGCGTCAGATACTGCAATTGGTTTAAGTTTAATTAACAAATAAAAATTATAACTTTTTTACCCAGTTATGGACACCAAGAACCCAGTCATGGACACCCAGTAATGGACATGACCCAGTCATGGACACCCAGTAATGGACATATGTAACCCAGTCATGGACATCCAGTAATGGACACGAATCTAATCATATAAACCTAATAGGTAGGCTAGTTATCGACGAATCTATGATGAAAATGCAAAAGAATAATTATTTCGAATATAAAAAGGATATTTCGAATAGCTCCTAATCATTATCCGGATATATTCGGATAATACGAATAATTCGAATAATACTTTTAGAAGGTAAAATACAAATAATTTATGAATACAATCAATATTTTTATTACGAAAGTCGTTCAAAATTTTATTCAAAACCCAATACTTTTTGTCAGCACGCTGCTAAGCTTCATCCTAGAGTCGCATCTAGTCATAAACTAATTAGCAATGTTCTTAGGGTAATTTCTACACGTATATTTTTCAATCACATCACATCGAGCTAGTACCGTCTTCTCTTGAAAGCTAACACACCTCAAGGTTTTCAACCTGGGTACCAGCATCATGGCGAACCCTCAAGGAGAAATCCTCACCCATCCACGCTGCAAGGCATAGGATCCGTTGGTGCAAGATAGTGCTGGAAGGATAGTGATCCGTTGAGGAGGTCATGACCCCCAGCACTGTGAACATCGACGCAAGGAGGATTGCCATAGAACTGCTCGATTTATGAACTAAATTTTTAAGCTATGCTGTAAATACAGTGAGCTTGTAGAGCGGCATGTGGATTCTCCAGAACCATTTCTACTTTAGGGGCTAGGCTGAGCACCGCGAGCGAGTGCCCAAACGATCCCTTTTTACTGTCGACTGTCGACCGTCAATCGACTGGGTGAACCGATTTTGATGATTTTTTTTTAATCAAAAGCTGGTGCTTTTCATGTGGTGCGCGACGAATGGTCGAATATCTCAATATCACGCCAGCCGATTTCGATGATTCTTTTTTTTATTATTATTGGAAAGGATGTACTTCATATGAAGTCGGTCTTTTTGTTACATTTTTTCTATTAAATCCGTCGTAGAAATGTTACTTTTTTACACAAATAAGTTAATGCTTGACAACAATCCCACCTGATGGTAAGTGGAGATGTGGTCCAGGGTGGTGAGTACATTAACTTAGTAAAAGCCTAATCACTCTTTCATTATAGTCAGTCATAGACAGGCGGGAACGCCGTCGCAGGCAAGTTATTCCAGTCCTTGGAGTGTGTATAACGAATGACGTGGCAAACTACCTCGTCCTTATTGGCGGGATGTTCACGACAAAAGGGTAGATAGCCGTCGTGCGTCACGTCGTTCAACGGAGAAATGGAGATGGAGGAATATATCAAACAATTCCTGTGCACACTCTCCAAAATGTCCCCTGCAGAAAACCGAGAGGCTGGCTTCTCTGCGCCTGTGTTCGAGGCTTTGCAGATTGGTCTCAACCCAATCTGGGTCACCAATGAGCCTCTTCGCACGCCTCTCCAACGAGTCCAAGGCAGAAAGATTACATTTGGCTGCACCTGCCCAAATGTGCGAACAGTACTCCATACACGGCCGAACCTGAGCTTTATACAAGGTTAAGAGTTGCCTCGATGTGAAGTACCGCCGCATCTTTGTAAAGACACCAAGTTTCTTTGCAGCAGCCTTAGCCTTGGTATCAATGAACCACCCAAACTTGAGTTTCAAGGATATATCAACTCCTAACAACTGAAGGCAGTTGGTATAATCCAATGATACATTCCGAAAAGTAGGAGCCAAGGTAAGCGGGCTACTCTTGGCGGTGAATAGATATAGAATTGGCGTCTGCGTTTTAGTGGCGTTGAATCTCACAAGATTGGCTTCGCCCCACTCGGACACAGCCCGAAGTGTGAGATTCATACGAGCAACCATGGCCTCTCTTTCAGACTGAATTTCGTCCCGACTGGCTCTGGAACTTGGTAGGTATCTCTCTACCACTGTGCTATCGTCCGCGTACCCATAAATACCGAGCATAAGCAGGTCATTTATATGCAGCAGAAAAAGAGTGGCGGTGAGAATGGACCCCTGAGGAACTCCGGCATTTGTAGCCATCGTTCTCGATGAACAACCATCGACTACAACGCGGAAAGACCGGTCGCTCAGGAAGTCGTTTACCCAGTGGATAAGGCCAGGGGATATGCCGTAAGCTGGAAGCTTGCTTAGAAGTCTGGCGTGCCAGACCTTATCGAAGGCCTTCGAGACGTCAAGGGAGATAGCAAATGCATTTTTCTCGAGGGCCTACCAAAATTTTATTGAATTTGCGGAAATTACTAGAACATGATTTGGACGCTTCTTGCATGTATTGTGAAGAATTATCGAGCTGCCATTATTTGTATTTTATAAGTTACCTTATAAAAATTATATCTATGCGGGTTTTTAACGAATTTGTTTTTTGGCATTTAGTCGTATTTTATATTATTGGCTAATAGACTATCTATTTTGTGATTATAAAGCTTAAAATGTTACATCTTGGTCCTTTAAATATATTTCAATAAAAAAAAAACATATGAAAAAACTAAAAATTTTGTATTCGTTTTATTCGAATTATCCGGATAGTAACAAACCCAATATCCGGATTTAAAATTCGACGGATATCCGGATATTTCGAATATTCGAATATCCGGATAGTAAGCCCTAAGTGTGGGGTATCATTGAACAGGTCTTCCAAAAATATTATGCTTCTTCTAAGACCATTTTTGGAATTAGGGATCCGTTTGCAAAATATTTGGCTTTAAAGTGCTAATTTTGGTTAGAGTCAAGTGTCCTCCCCAGCTGGCTAAACGGTAGGAGTTGAACAAGTGAAAAAATTCTCAAAAATAGTTTATATGATGAATTTACAAGGAAAACTATCACGACTATGTTAGCACAAGCAGTCAATGAATGTAGTTGATAAAGTAACTACTTCAGAACCCTACATTGCGCATGCCCTGACATGCACTTGTTTAATCAACTTTTCATGAAACATTCACATTAAGGAACTTAGTTAGTTATAAGTTTTCTAAATTGACAATGAGGTTAGCATCAAAGAAGTGAAAATTATTAAAATGGTACTCATATTAAGCTTTTTATATATTAATAAGTAATTTACGAACGTAAACGTTATCAGCCTTTCATATAGGTATGCATTAATTATAACTACCTAAACTAAACTAAGCTACAAATATTACTATAAAGTACCCAATATAGTACACATCCACACCAACATTTTCATAATTTGCAACGAGCTCATAGTAAAGAATAATACTAGGAGTAAAATTGGGTCAAATTCTGAATACACAATAGCAAAGATAAATTTCGATAAAATTATGTCCATTACTGGAACTATACAATTATAGTGCACCAGTTATGAACACCAACAAAATATCAACAAATATAACTTCTCGGAGTAACAACACTGTGTGTTGTTGACTTAAATTTCATGGTTAACCCAACAAACAAAACACATTTTTATTTAAATAAAGCAATACAAATTTACAGATGAAACTTTTTAGCTACCGCACTAACAATTTCCTTAAGAAAAGCCGCTAATATAAATTTACAATGACAAACAATTTATAATTCGCACCAACTTGTGTTCTAACAGACCGAATTGAATAAAATGTCAAACTTAGGCAGTTCGATGACTACAGTCTATGACACAGTGTAAAAAATACATAAAAAGGGGTTCATAACCATACTCGAGACGATTTCTTTTTTTTTCGTCCATTACTGGTGCCTTGTCCATTACTGGTGCACTTACGTTACCTATTTTTTTTCTAAACATGACAAGTAAAACATTACGTTACGTAATTTTAAAATAGAGATGTTTTAGTTAGACCAATGAAAAAGAGAGTGTTGTCGAAATTCTGGAATAAATTTATATTAGTACAGAAACTTTAGAAGCTCCACAGAAAAGTTTATAAATATCCTTTGCAAAACCACTCTGACAAAATTTTATTTCTATACGTAATTAATAAAATTATTTTCCAAAAATGTTTACTTTGCATTTAACACAAGGAAATCGATTGCCAAAAGTTCAATCAAGCAGGTAAAAGTGTGGTTACAAAAATGTTGGTAAATTACTAACGGGGTCGATTGCAACAAAGAATTTATTCTCAGACAGGTGGAATCTGTAATTAATTGAGATACTACAATCTTGCCGAAATAACGAAAAATCTTCAGTAGGTATGTGGGCAATAGATTCGAGTTTTATTTAGGTTTAGGTGATGTGATCCTTTATTAAAGAAATTCAAACTCTGTAAAACAACTTTTTTAGCCTCTTCTCGATATGGAGTAGGTATGTATGTGTGTAATATTCTTTATTACCACATATTATTGTTTATTATCTTCCAAACCGCTGGACCAATTTATAAAAAAGTGGAGGGAAAAGTGAAATTAAAAAAACGTGAGATGCGACTGTTTTGTTTGAAGTATCAAAAAATAAAAGTAAATGAAATAATGCAATATGCGTATTAAATTAAAGAGCTCACCATAAAGATTTCAAAAACGTATATCATGATAGCTTTTTTGGATTTTTAAATTTATAGATAGTCGATTCCAGAAAAATAGCAATCACATCCTGTAATTACAACCAATACCTAATTTTGTTTGCAAATAGGTGCATGGCCAATGATATTATAAGTAATTTATTAAACATCATTGTACATGGCAAATACAGAGTGCCTGCGTAGTTGTGTGAATATTATTCACATGTTTGTAATAACTATTCGCTTTATTAACTGTTTGAGTGCATCGTAAACGATAAATATTATGGACTATAATTAGTTACAATGTTTAAAATATTATAATATTATTTACGGTGTCTACATAATACCTACTTACCTATTGTGCTTTGCTTGACATAACTTCACAAATACGTTGCAATGGTGTATTAAACATAGAGTTCATCGGATATCAGCGGTATATGTACAAATCCAACATAACATAAAATAACATATGTTTTATATACAACCCATTTAAAAACACCATTTTTCCGGAAACTCTCGCCTTAAATGATATTCATACTTTTAAGTATCGTATTTTGTTTGGGTAGTGTTCAAGATTTATTTATAACAATATCGATAGATTGAATAAAGATTAAAAATATATAATAATTATGTATAATTATATTCACAATTTAAGAAGACACAATTTCTAAGTGTATCTATTTCTTACTGTGGTGTTACTATGCAGAGTCTAAGGTCAATGTGTTTATGATGGATATTGGATTTTGATTTTTGGTAAAATCATTACATTAACTATTTTGCTTGAAGTAATAATGTTATTTTTTGTTTGCCATCGGAAACCATACTTCTCAGAGCTTCTCAGCAATGTTTACTTCACGCCATTCGGTTGCAAGTACCTCCTATTTGTTTGAGACATGATTGGGCAACAGACAACATTTCACAAGGTTGTTGACGTTGGGAAAAATATATCTAAGTGTAAAATGTTGGTAAGTATATAAAAATACTGGCTCCAATCCCATGTCGTCTGACCAGGGACCAGTGGCGACAGAAGCCGGCCTCCTGGTAAAGCCATATCCAAGCATTGGTATTGGGGCAGACCGGGATCTTTATTTTATGCCGGCAGCAGTATAAGATATTTTGCTCCAATACAAATCGGTGGAGGATTGATAGGGCGTTGGCCATCCCAAGTTAGTTTTAATGTTGACATAATGTCTTAATGACGAATGTATCTATAGTAATAGCAACTGGAATCTATAGTTTTCCACGCACGGTTTTTTTTGCCTCGAGCGGTTACCCATTAATTTTTTTGGTAACTCAATCGATCATTTATAATAGTAACATGGACGTAAATCGGTGGGCTATGCGGCCTATGCGCGTAAGTACATTAAATAATATTATTATTACTCGTTCAATAGCAGGATCAATCCGTAATATTTCACAATGATTATGATGAGATTAGGTACCTATATCAATGTGAACAGACGTCACATATGATGAGAAAATGTGAATAATAGCTTTACCCAATTTTGTTTACGTCACATTGTCTTTGAAACTTTTATTTAAAATTGTTAATTAGATCTTATCATGGTATAAAATATGTTCATAGTTTAAATTATTATTTCCAATTATTAACAAATACTCTAGGACAGTATCGATCCTCGGGTTAAAAAGAAAACCCTTAGCGGTGAGTAAGAAAGGCCATCAAATAATTTTCCATTTAGCTGCTGCTATAGATAATTATGTATCTAAAATTTATTAGACAAAATCAAAAAGATTCATGTTTTCTTACAAATGTTTTCAGAACAACAAATCTCTGGATAAATTACGCTTTGCATAAGTCTCTTTATTAAGTACATCTCATATTTCTGTTCTTGGGTATTTCTGTAACATAATACAGTATCGTGCCGTCGAGATTTTCCCGTAAATGTAGCATGATCTCGTCATATGACCTATATTAGTAGTTATTTTATTGATTTTCGAAACAATCTTTATTATCTCACGCGCACCGATTACGATACGCAATACTGTCTGTGCGTTGTTGTTGCGTTTTAGTTGCGACTTGCGGCATCCTCGTTTCCACATGTACATCGAGGCTAACGACTATCGTTTTGCGGGTGACATCTGTATTGTATTCTAATTCAAACCACTCATACATACAATATACCAACATAGTTACTTCCTATAGTTTATTTAATAAGAAGTAATTTTTTTGACGTGATAACGTTTATAAAGACGATGAGCCTGAAAGGCATTCACGAAAACCGAGTAACGGCCGCTCACGTCACGGAAGCGCGCGCAGCATTAGAGAGAGAGGCACGCTAGACCGGCCGTCTCTCTCCCACTCAAGCGTAATCGATCCGCTTGGAAGGCATTCTCGAAAACGTGGTAACGAGCCTGCTCACGTCACGAGCCACAACGCGCGCAAAGTATCGAGAAAGAGATACGCTGAATAATAATAAAACGAAATATATATCTGTAATTTAATATGTAAAATTGTAATTTTCATTCTATTTCCCGTTCCTAATGTGCGAATTGACAATATTTATATCATAAATTATTCTTCTACGAAATAGACGTTATCACGTAAAACCATTGTCCGTAAACCGACTTTACAGACAACCAATTTTTTGTACACAAATAAGTTAATGCTTGACCACAATCCTACCTGATGGTAAGTGGAGATGTGGTCCAAGGTGGTGAGCACATTAACTTACTAAAAGCCTATTTACTCTTTTCTTGAAGACACCCACGTCATAGGCAGGCAGGAACGCCGACGTAGGCAAGTTATTCCAGTTGTTATTCCAGCAAAAATTCCAACTAAACATAAAAATTAGAGATGCGCCGAATAGTGGTTTCACCGAATAACCGAATACCGAATACTATTCGTTTTAATCTTTACCGAACCGGATATTCGGCCGAATTATTCGGTTGCCATCCATCCAACCATCCATCCATCAGCCCTTGGAGGTCCACTGCTGGACATAGGCCTCCCCTAACTTGCGCCACTCTGACCGGTCCTGAGCCTTCTGAATCCAGCGGATGCCCGCTGTCTTCTTCAGGTCGTCGGTCCATCTTGTCGGGGGGCGTCCTGTACTTCGCTTTCCGAGACGCGGGCGCCATTCGAGGACCTTTCTTCCCCAACGGTTATCGGTCCTTCGCACTATGTGGCCAGCCCATTGCCACTTCAGCCGGCTAATTCTTTGAGCTATGTCGGTCACCCTTGTTCGTCTACGGATCTCCTCGTTTCTGATACGATCACGTAGAGAAATACCGAGCATAGCCCTCTCCATAGCCCGCTGTGCTACCCTGAGCTTGTGGATTAGGCCAATAGTGAAGCACCACGTCTCGGATCCGTATGTCATCACTGGCAACACACACTGCTCGAACACCTTCGACTTCAGGCACTGAGGTAGTGTTTTGGACGACAAGATATGACGCAGTTTCCCGAACGCAGCCCATCCGAGTTGGATTCTACGAGTGACTTCTTTCTCGAAGTTGGACTTACCCATCTGGATCACTTGTCCCAGGTAATTGTATTCGTCTACAACTTCGAGAGCAGCGCCGTCAACAACAACCGGTACGGGTGTGACATGGACATTCGACATGATTTTCGTCTTGTCCATGTTCATCTTAAGACCCACCCGTTGTGAGGCGCTGTTCAAGTCCCCGAGCATTGTACCTAGTTCCTCCAGGGATCCTGCCAGGATGACTATATCATCGGCATATCGCAGGTGTGTGATGTATTCGCCATTGATGTTAATGCCACGTCGTTTCCACTCCATCAGCTTGAATACATCTTCCAATGCAGCGGTGAACAGTTTTGGGGATATAACGTCCCCTTGCCTGACACCTCTCTGCAATTGGATGGGGTTCGTGGCTGTGTCGTGTACTTTGACGGACATGGTGGCTGATGAGTACTAATACTTCAACACCTCGATATACCGGTAGTCGATCCGGCACCGCTGAAGAGAATTTAGTACTGCCCAGGTCTCGATAGAATCAAAGGCTTTCTCATAGTCCACATAGGCGACACATAACGGCAGATTATACTCCTCGGTCTTCTGTATAATCTGCCGCAATGTGTGTATGTGGTCTATGGTGCTGTAGCCTTTCCGGAATCCTGCTTGTTCGGGAGGCTGGAAGTCGTCAAGCCTGCGTGCAATGCGATTTGTGAGCACCCTCGAAAACAGCTTATAAACGTGGCTCAGAAGTGCGATTGGCCTGTAGTTCTTCAAAAGGGCTTTATCGCCCTTTTTGAAAAACAGAGTCACCACACCTCTGCTCCACGCTTCCGGGGTAGTTCCAGTATGGATGACGGTATCAAACAGTTTTTGGATCGCCACTAGGAGGGGTTTCCCCCCAGCTTTTAGCAGCTCGGCGGTGATACCGTCATCTCCCGGTGCCTTGTTGTTTTTAAGCTGTTTGAGGGCCTCTCTAATCTCATACAGGCTGACGTCCGGGATATCCTCTGTGTATTGCCGGGTTAATTTAGCTCTCTTGTCGCTCTCCTCACTGGGAGGTGGAGCTTGAGCGGTTGACCATTACCATTTACCAAAAATATGGTTTTGAGGTTTAAAAATAAATGCTGATTTAAGGTTTAAAATAAATGTTGACTATATAAGTTACTATAGGTTAAGAAATAAATAAGTTGATTTGATTTTTCAAAATAAATGTTGATTTGTAGTTTGATTGCTTTATTTTATTAACTTTATTCAACACATTCTTCATAGGATTTCTTTGACTTATAATATAACATAAATCTTACATAAAAAGTTTTGTCTTTTAGTTTTATACCGTGTCAATAGCCAAGAAAATAGAAATACTCGAACCGAATATATTCGGCACCAAAACCGAATAATTCGGCCGAATACAAATAGTAAAAAATATGCCGAATACGCCGAATACCGAATACCAAACGAATATTCGGCGCGTCTCTAATAAAAATGTATAATAATAGCAAAAATCAAACTACATGTTATGGTGCAAAATGCGTGCTTACTCAATTACCGTAGTAGGTATGAAATAAATGATACAATGAAAGCTTGTGCTGTTATAAAAATAAGGAGCTTTAGGATATTAATCATTATATTATTATTTAAATAAATAAATAAATAAATACTCTATCATATTAGGTACACTACACAGTTACACTATACTACATTCAAATTTCGCTTCGCTGAAAATCGAACCCTGGACTCTAGGAGCGACGGTCCCGCAACGGCATGAGCGGCGTGGTAATCATTGCACACGGGTCATTTTTTGAACCTATTTATTGGAATTATTGATAAAGTCAAGTATACATTTAAATTGTGTTCGTAATGAGCTCAATCACAACATCTGATTATAATAGCAATTACATAATCACTTCATAACCAAAAGTTGTTTTTAATGTTTCTTATGTAAGCACTCTGCAAGCGGCATTGCAACCTACATTCGATAAAACAAGGTCGCTAAATTTAAAAATTGTTGGGAATATTACGATACAGTCATTCTATGTAAATTAATTAGTTAGTGAATAATTTAAGATAATATGTGCTAATATTCATTTTTATCACAGTTATGGACATAAAAAGTAGTTTATGTCTGCGAAATGCGTATTTTAATTGATCATGATCTAATACCATGAAGTTATGGAATAGGTCGGATTATATTTCTAATGTTGTGCAACCTACGTGATGGTCCATAGACAACAGACGAATAGACGTGCGATTTTATGGTAAGGGGCCTCCGTCGCACAAGGACGCCCTTACTGGACGCCTTTAACTGCCGCACTTAATCGCTCCTTAGTACAGAATAACAATAAAAATTCTACACGAAGGAGCAATTAAGTCGTAAAGTGACTCTGAGTGCAGCAGTAAAGGTGCTGTCGGCGTAGCTAAGAAAGAGAAGAGAAGAAGAAAGAACTGGTTCTCTAGTCGTTTATCAAGCGTTTGTGGTATGGAAAAGAGAACTCAGTCCTATTAACCCCCAGCCGATTAAAATGTCTTTTAAAGTGCATTTGCCGCAAGAAGGAAGCCACGAGTATACCATGTGGATATGCCACCGGATGTTTTTGGCATCCTTGGGGTTATAATTGACTTTTTCCTATTTTGTCCTTATTTACTTCAACATTTTAGTTAATACCTATAGTAGAATTATACTATAGAGATGCGCAATAACAGGTCGATACGACGGTGAGCTTTAGATAGCTTTTTAAAAATGAATACCTTTTAAAAATGAATGTTTGCTGTAGAAACTTAAACTACTCGTACCTACTCTTCTTAAGATAACTAGATTGTAAAAAAATATATACAAAATATCTAAAACTATTTTAAAAACCCGACTGTTCAACAAAACATTTTTCACCAAACATAGCCAATAGCATCTCGATCACGTCAGCTTACAAACAAAAAAACCGCATCAATATCAGTCCATTCGTTTTCAAATTGCCACAGACACACTGGCACTCACACACATACAATGAAATTCTGAAAAATTTTGTTCTGTGGAGCTTCGCATATTTTTTAATGAAAATTTTACATTTAACATCTAATTTGCATAAATTAGGACACTTTATTAGGACTTGTAGTCTAACGTAAAATATTAGAAATACTATGGGGTTCGAATACTGCACGCACCTATAGTGAATTAATTCGTTACAAAACATACTACGTTTATTATTGGGAAATAATAAAACTTAACATTGGCTTACCGATTTCGATAGCTTCTCTCTCCGAAATAGTTATCTGTACAAGACACAACACAAGTACACCGATTGTTGTACTGATAACACGCATTTTGATTGTTTTTGTCAATGAAATTTGTTTTAGATCTCACGTGTATTTTTTGTTGAGTTTATTTTGTTATATTTTACACGTTACATGAGAACGGTCAACGCAGTCCGAATGAGCCGGCGACCAAGCTATGGCCTGCGAAAGCAATCCTACCATCGTCGTCGTTGCGACAGACAGTTGTGCCAATGCTAGTCTCATCTATACCGGCTTGCTTGACTTACAACTTTACACTTATCGAAAAGTGTTCGTAGTATTCTTTGCTGTGTGTTTAACTTAACACGTTACCATTATTGGAATTGAAAACAATACGTATTGCGTGAAAAAACAGGTTCAGTTTTAGTTTTAGATGATATTAGAGAGACGATATTATGTTTGAAAAAAAAATTCATATTTTTTGAGCTGGTGATATTTATATTTCAGCATTGAAGCATTGAAGTGACAAACATTGATGATCGACAATAAAGACTGACAACCTAAAGAACAGAAAAGGGTCAGATTGGCGCAAGTTAGAGGCCTATATTCAGCAGTGGACTAATAAAGGCTGAAAAAGTGGATTTTTTTTTAATGCAAATAGGCGACAAACGAGAGAAGAGCCATGTGATGTAAGTAAGGTCTTGCCATATGGCAAGACTGAGATACCCATCTGGACAAAACTTAACAAAGTCGGGACAATATTTTTTTTGAAAATAGCCGGCAAATGAGCTGACGACGAAAAAAACGGCTAGAGCCCGGAGTGAATCGTTGAGATATTTTTTATTTTGTCACTCTGGTCTTGTGTTACTCTGGACATCATGTGAAATGTCAGGACAATCCAGACGAATTCCGACCATCTGACCAACCCTAGATGTAACCAACAAATTCTGTCGGTTCCTGTACTTAAAATTATATGGCGTGTGTCCGGGGTATCCATTGCTGTATCCCACTTTGTTTGTGCTAGGCATGGTGGGGTACAGTAAACTGGACACGAGAAGGGAAGTTTCCCTTGCCAAATACCTGTTTAAGGTATTACGGGGGAAAATTCAAAATCCAGCCATCCTGGAGGAGATGAACCTATGCGTTCCGAATGACGCAGTAGGGAGGCGTCGGCGCCCGCCTCTACTGGAGTTGCCGCGCGCGCGCACTAACTTGTTGCGCGACGCGCCGCTCACACGAGCTATGAGGACACTCAACGCGGTGGCGGACCGCATTGACTTATTCAGCTGTACATTGAATGAGTTCACTAGGGTCGTTCATAATGTTGCATCTAATTATTCGACTTTATTGTGATTGTGACGATACAATTTTATGGATTTATTTGACATTGAATTATGGTTTTTATTTTGATTTTATTTGGACATTATGAATGAGAGATATAATTTTTATTTGTTGTTCTATTATATTGTTTATTGTATTATTTTATTATCATTACTATTTTAATTGGTTGACATTGAACTATTGTTTATTTAATTTTCTCTGACATTATTATGAATGAATTGTTTATTTATTATTTTTATATTATTATTGACAGCATGTCATGCAAATGACATGACTAATTTTTTTTTATTTTTTATTAATTGACTACTGATGATATTTAAATTAATTAGTGCTTATTATTATTGAAATTTTTTTAATGATTAATATTTATTGAAGGAGTGTATTTTATTTTAAATTGTAATGTAAATTTAAACTTAATTAGGCACACTAACGAATTAGGAATACCTGTAATGTTAGTTTTTAAGCCTGTGGATTAAATAAATAAATAAATGTAAGTAATATCCGTCTTCCGTGGACATCAGTAAAACCTTAATGCAACACCAATTCATTGTCAGCTAAAAATAAGAAGAGTAACCCGGGAAGAAAAAAATAAAAATAGTTTTATCGTATCAAATAAAGTTACAGTTTGGTAATATGTCATGGATATTGTGTTAGCCATTATTCAATATTGACGCCTACTTGTTGCTAAATGCACGGTAGGAGGTGAATGTCAGTAGAGTAGCTCGTGAAATACGAGACGAGACGAGACGCGGTGAGATATATTATTTTTTAAGGAAATAATATCCTATGTCACGCTAAGTAGATTGATCTTCTAAATATAATTTTGCATAAATGAAGTATGTGTAATTTTGTTTCTTTATACTTGAAATTCTAATATGTCACCGGACATCATACTTAATAATCTTAACCGCCTTGATAATATACGATTAGCACAAGTCTACAAGAGCTTTACATATGCATGTTTAGTATGTGTATGTAGAAGTAAGTAGATAGCATTAATGTCATATCTGAATTATGTAATAGGTGAGATTTATCATAGGTGTTGTTCCCGATGTAGTTACAAGATTGGTGACGTAATAGCCCATCTTGCAGTCACTGGCATCATGCATCTCTTTATGCAATAGGTAAGGTAATGTAAGCTCGATACTTGGTGACCAAAGTTTTTTCATTTGCGAATTTTTCGTTTTGCGTTTCTGACAGTTTGCGCCCAAATCAACAAAGTAAAATATTTCATTCCAGGGTTGTCATAGATGTACACGTTCGGTATAGGATGGTGGCATTGCAAGCTTGTTTGCTAAACTTCTTACAATCTATCTATTAATGCATCCATAAGTAAAAAGATACACACTGATGATGTTAGATGGTCCATCTGTTTTGTAATAATTTATTGAAATGAAACTTACTTAGATATCGAGATCGCTGGTGTTAAAACAGGATATGAAAAATATGAAAATTTTCGAGAAACGTTTAACGTCACGGCTCTGTTGAATTAAATAAAATTTTCTAAATTTACAAAATACTGACTTCAAGAAAATTGCCTTTGAAACATAATATTTAAATAAATATTTGAGGAGTTCCCTTAATTCCTCATGGACCCCATCATCAGACAAATCCCTTTTGAATAAAAAAATAATCTTCCTAATCGGTTAATAAGTGTTGCAGTTCTGAACTTCTGAGGTAAGGAGCAGTAAATTATCAGACGAGGTGCAGTGAGATGGTATAAAATGGTAAAGTAATGTGAGTTATGTCGGGCTAAGGAGAGGAATAGTGAGGTGCGGGTCGGTGAGATACGGTGTGAAGTCGTAGATGAGATGACTTGGAGCAAGTCCTACAAAATATTATATTACTGGCTGGCGAATAGGCCACCTTCGACAAGACAGACAAGACAGATGATTAATAAAAACAATCGAAGAGGATATTGTCAAAAGTATTATTGAATAAAATTAAAGGGTTGTTTGTAAGCGTATTTATATTTTTACTTTGACAAAAAATTTAAAAAATACAGTCGAATTTGAGAACTTCCTCTAAACTCCGTCATTTTGTCAATCGAATTTGATTTATTTTAAATATTGGTCACATAATTTATTTAAATTCTCTTTTGATGCTAAGATTCATAAGGGATTGAGGGTACTTCTCAAATACTTATTATAATGTATTAATTTTGATTATTCATGAAACGTTTTTCATTCATGAAATGTTACCTGCAGTATCAGTATTAGGTAACTTCGACACATCTCTCTTTTATAATGTTACTAATGTAAATTAAACAAAACCTGTTTTAAGAAATTATTTAATTACAATAATTCAATATACAAAAATATCATGACATGATGAATTAACATTAAGTACTTATTTAGGATCATTATGCCCGAATAAAAACTTATATCTACTTTAATAAATAAGTGTAATGGTTCCAATAGGACGGAGATACACTGGGACAACATAATATTCGAGGCAGTCACTGTAACTTATACTTTTTAGGCGCGTTATGAATTTATGATGAGAGCAAATTTTTCCGAACAAAACAAAAATTACGCGCGTTGATGTTTTTTACACAGGATGAAGTTAGCCTTCAATGAGAATAAAATTGGTTCATTATTTATTTTAAAGATACGGCAATAAAATATTCCAAATCTGTCTATACCACCAATGAATGGGGATTTTTGGACTAAATCAGATGTTTTATTACTTACTTTTTTTATAATTTTGTACTGTAGCTGTATAATTATTATTTTCTTTACAGAATACATAAATATTTTCACCATTTTCTCCATAAAGTCATTAAAATTAGTAGACAAAAGTAAATAAGCAGTAGCACCTATAAGGAATCACGCTCAGCGTTCTTAACTTTTTAAATAAATTAAGTGCTGATTTCTTGTGGAGTCTTTGATTAAAGGAAAGTACATTAAAACCATTGAAGTTACTAGTGAATAGAACCGACACCGCGAACACGATGTATGTCCCAATTAATTGGCGCCAATGGGCTTCAATTTTCAATGGATCAGTTCGATTTTGAAAGGAGAACGGGGGCTCAATTTTGAAAATATAACCTCCCGGCGGGACATCCATTTTGTTCGAGATGTCTCTTCTATGACATTATACTTCTATGATTAAAACTCCGCATTTTGCATACCTATTCTTAGTTATAATTATTTATTCTCAAGGTATCATTACCCTATTTCACTAAACCCACAAAATAAAGAATCCACGAGAAAACAGCCAAAAATAAGCAAGTCATTACTAAACTAATACCTACAGTTAGTTAAATATTAAGTATGAGAATACGCTAACTTAATAATAGGCTTTTTCAGTTTTTATTAAAAAATATAGGTTTTAGTAACATTTTAAACGGGCACACGCCAATTGCTTATAGGAATACACTTTGTACAATATTGCTTTCATTATTTCTAGTGATAAATACAACTCTTCTTTACTTTGCTAGTTTACATAACACATCTTCAGTGGAAAAAAGGCATAAGATGAAAATTGCAATTTTACAGGAGAGCAAAAAAACAGTTCAAATATCAGTTAGTAGTCAAAGGAATTTACATTACGATTTCTTGCACAAAACCGTCAAGATTAATGACCAAATTTGACAAAAATTGAGCATATGAAGCATTTGTCCCTGTTTCCAATCATATTAATAATAATAGCTTAATGGTTCTAATCGACAATCCAGTCGTCGTAAGGGATCTGCTCGAGGATGCGGTCGAGGAAGCGCGACATCTTCTCCGCCAGGTCTCGCTTCAGTTGCGGCTTCATCTCCTTCAGCAACTCCTGGGCGTTCGTGTTGATGAACAGGTTTAGCGCTGCCTCTGTGGGAATTTACGAGAAATTTTGTAAGAGATCAGAAAATTCCTATATAAGGGCCATTTGACCAGGGTAGACATCAATGATGAGTTTACTTATCTACTTATTTTGTTGTGAAAATGTTTTGGAGACAAGACAAAAACAATGACTGATTATGACCCATGAAAAGTGACCCTTGCCCTACCAAAGGAGTGCCGGGCCTACCATCGAATTGCCGGAGTTTTGACATAACAAAGCCATCAAAACAAAGTGCTCCCAAAAGTAAAGATTAAAGTAAGTACCTAAGTATAAAGTAAGTAAGTATAAAGATACTTACGAAGTACAGAGTTACTGTTCTGCAGATTCTCGACTCCCATCTGGATGTCCTTGACGGAGAAGTCGAGCTTAAGCTGACTCAGCCTGAGGTACGTGCGGCCGTCGCGCTCGTACGGCTCGCCGCGGAAGTACACCTTCGCTTTAACGCCATCTGTTGGACAATGACATACAAGTTGTCAATGAAGAGCTAGAAATAGAAATGCTAGAATTACTTTTTGTGTCCGCTAGAACCAATGAACTAATATACTAACGTACATCGTTCACTGGCTAGAACTGACAGAAAAAAATGAGGATTTATTTGTCTTGAGGGATAACATATCAATTCCCTGCGGTTATTTTGAAAACAGAATTTCCTGCGGTTATTTTGAAAATAATACGTTTTGACTCAGTTGACAATAGAAAAGTTTTGACTATAGATAGATATTTTGGCTTAAATACCTACATAAAATTTGGATATCAACAATGAAAACCTGTTCTGAAATCTTAAAAGGCATTTGTATAAGTATTTATCTATATTTCGTTTTTACGAGTAAAAAAATTACATTGTCATTACGATTTGCATTAATTGCTTAATTGTACAGATTTGATAAAAACACTTGAATCAGATTGTACTTTATTATTTATGTCAAACCTAATATTTCTATATGGTGTTCATTAAAATAATATGACTTCCGATTCTTAATGGTCATATCAATATGACATGATAGTACATGAGTATGACCACCAATAAACGGCCAAAAACTTTCACCATGATAAAGTCAGCAATAAATTCAACTACTGCAGTTATTTCCTATTGCTATTTCAATTATTTACACTCATAATGATAATGATAATTGTAATGGCTAACATTGAGTGTTGGGAATGGAAAATAATAACAGCGCTAATGAAGCGAAAGTGGCAGTAAATCTAGGTATGTAGAAAGTTATGAGTTTTTAGTTTATGTCACTGTGAGCGTTCATTCTGATTTTTAACCGACTTCAAAAAAAGAGTTCTCAATTCGATTGTATATATTTTTTTTATGTTTGTTACCTCCGTACTCTGGACTGGGTGAACTGATTTTGATGATTCTTTTTTTAATCAAAAGCTGGTGCTTGTCGTGTGGTCCCACATAAATTTGAGCAAGATTTGACAGTGGTATCCATGTCAAAAGCATATAAGTCTTAAATTTGCATTAAGTATGTGCGCGATAAATGGACGAATAACTAAATATCACGTCAACCGATTTCGATGATTTTTCTTTAATCGAAAGCTGCTGCTTGTCGTGTGGTCCCACATAAATTTGAGCGAGATCTGACAATGGCATCATGTACTTTATTTGAAGTCGGTTCTTTTTTTGTTAAAATTTTAGATTATCGTTTTTATGATGCATGAAAAATATGAAAAACCTGAACTTTATTGAAGTGAATTTTCTTTAGTATGTATGACGATTATATGAGAGGAGGAGGAGGTTACGGCCCTGGTGGGGTAAATAAGGAAAAGTGAGAGAAATATGTATTTTCTTTCTTTTTCTTCTCTCTTTCTTGGCCGGCAACGCATCTTGATGCCTTTGGTGTTGCTGATGTCCATGGGGGACTATAGCCACTTACCATCAGGTGAATCGTCAGCTCCTTTGCCGGCTATTTCCATTAAAAAAGCATGACATATATTTTATTGTACTTCGAGTAATATAAAAATGTGTACCTGATTATGCAAGATAATTATTTAAGTAACATTCAGAAATTCCACATAGAATCAAACTGGACTTGTACAAATATATGAATCACCAAAGAATCACTAAAGCATTTACTTGGATTTGGAGACAAGCTATTTCCTTGTCAAATAACTTTAACAGTTTTCCCTATTTGTTTTTCCTATTTGTGATCAATAATAAAATTACTGATCTACGATGAAACTACGTCTATAAAAATTAAAAACATTGGTTAAATTAAATACGACATTACGATTAGTGATTAGGGCTTATGAACCCTACTCACGTCTTAAAATATTATTATCTTATTTTTTGTGAACAATAAGTAAAAATATTCGTAAGTAGATATTAGATAAGCCTATGTTTAGTCCTTGCATAAATCATAAATAAATGTATTTGATATGTAAACATCGCAAGCTACGTACAATAGTACCCTGCCATTATTTGCGAATTTTGCATTTGTATTGACAGGCCTTGAATGGATATTTAAATATTGGAACATAACTAAGGTAAGCTATGTTTGTTAAATATTTTGGGGACTTTGAAGCGTGAATTGTATGTTGCATGTATTTACAAGGTCATAACAGATTTACATTAAGATGACCTTTGTTTCTTTTCACATGAACATACAAAAAAGATTCATCGTAATCACCTTTTTTTAGAGGAAAAGTCTTTCAAAATTATCTGACCTCCAAGATTGCGTGTTACGTGATTTCTTTCCACTAAGACCAAGTCAGCCGCATTTTTGTCGACTCCTGGATCTCAACTGAATGCACCCAAGACCAGAATCCCTCACTCGCCCCTTGGGTCACAATTAGTCTATGTCTAGGGCCTAATGCCGAATGTAGCTATGATGATGATGATGACGTTATGATGATGACCACAGAACATCTAAAATTATTAGATGTTCTGTGATGACGACGATACCATGATGACATTACGCTGGTAAAAAGACACCATGATGATGATGAATTATTCGCGAAAAGTCAAATACGGATAATATCAAAGTATCAAAATCTTAACCTACCATTTCCAAACTCATAAATTGTAAATTATTTCGATTATGTTTTTAATAATTGACATCAATGGACAATTTGGAATTTGAGATTTTGATAGTTTAACAATATGCGTATGATCTATGATGACGTCACGATGTTAATTACCAACGAACAAATAAGTATAATTTGTGCACTGTTCATCACTTACCGTACTCGCCCCAGTAGTCGCCGCCGCCCGAGGCGCGCACCAGCAGCAGCACGCCCGAGGAGCGGTACCGCGCGCGCGCGCTGATGTGCGGCCCGAACAGCGTCAGCTGGAACTGGTGCGTCTCCAAGTCGGACCTGCAGTACAGTCAATAGGGATGTTGACACTAATTATAAATTAATATAAATTTATGTCTAAAGTAACATTTAAAGGCCTAAAATATAATTCTTTTATTGAAATCAATCACAATAAATTAAATATCATTAATTTAAAATGTTAAAAATTGTGCTCACTGTCACGTGACCTCAAACGCCATTTTGAGAATATGACGTCATTGGAACAATTTTATATGGAAATTCAACAAACTTAGTAGACAGATAGTATTGAATATAGTTTAGTGACGTCACGTGACGTTTTTGGTGGGAAATTTGATAGTGATTTTTATTTATCAATTTTTGTTTTTAAATTGAAGATTATTATTTTTTTATATATTTTTTCGTGAATAGGTTCTATCTGAGTGTGTGTGAGGTTCTATCTATAAAATAAAATTGAATCCTAAAATTAGTCAACATCCCTATTGCTGATTACACTTTGTAACATCTACAATTCCAGTTTTCTTTTGCATTTTTGCAATTCTTTTTTTGAACTTTGCTCTCATTTCACATTTATGTTTTTGTTCGAATAATATTTTAATTTTACAACGGCACTCTTGTTTCGCTTCGATAAAAATGCGACTACAAGGGTACACGTATCCGAAACAGAATTATGGGAACTTTAATTTATTACCTCTGGTATCAGGAATGGTGATTAAAATTAAAGTGGTGAATCATGTTGTGATGAAGACTAAACTATAATAATTGAAAATCGTTCCATGTAGGTATAGAGTTCACTTACTTACCATCATTGCTTACTAAGGCAGTACTACTGTGACTCTTATTAAAATGTAATGTTTAGTAAATTGAAAGTGTTGTCTTTCTAAACAGCGCAATGCATTTATTTGTGTTTAATTAAAAACAATGATACGTTCGGTCAGTACCCTGTCACTGCACTCGAGACGTGACAAGCATATCTTAACAATTTATTTCCTTGCTCAACATTCTTGGCTTCGCTGTCATCTAAAATTACAAGTTACAACGCCTTTATGTCTGTGAAGGATTTCTTTCAACACAACCATGTGAATCATAAAGGAGGTGTTATAAAGATTTTTGAAACGTGGATATGAATAAATACATTAATGATATTATATGCGACTTTACTTGAGGCGTGTTTGTGGTTTGGAAATGGCATTAACTTTATTCCATTTTGATATCCTTACTCATTCGCTTTGTTTCCACTTGTCGAAAAAGGCACACTTACAATCACGCAATAAAACAGTTGATAATACTTAGATAAAATGTAAGATATCTATTCATTGTTTTAAGTTTGATATTACAGTCTGTCTGTAGTAGATTTTCCATAGGTTATAGTCACAGATCAATTTATTGATCTGTGGTAATAGAATAGAACAGCAAGGTAATTCTTGACCCTCAAAAAATATGGTTAAATACTACTTTAATACCATCTAAGTATAACTAAGTATAATAGTCACGCTGGAATCTAATGAGTTCGAGAATTATTACGGCGTGATCATATTGCAACGGTATTTTACAAATTATAAGATGTAACATTTAGCGGTTTTAGTTCAATGAGTTCTGTAGTACGATGACCTTTAGCCAAATGAGATGATTGCTCAATATCTCTATGCAACTTATGAGCGATGGTTTTATAATTTTTGAAAGCATTTATTATGGTTTATGGATTACTTGTATTATAATTTCCTTGAACTTCTCAAAAATGATTGTAAACTCTTTGTGAGGATATTGACTTCCAATAAACCTACGAGTGTCCTAAATATTTTTAAGTAGGCAATAAGCCCGGTTCCTAGTGTTCCTACCGCCTACTTTGTAGTAAGAGTACTTAGTACTTTTGTGTAGAGTAAGCGTAGCCTTTCTCACACCACACCCGGTCAAGAAAGCACAATAGTGGTTCAATATAGACAATGCATGGCCTGGAATTTTAATCTGCAACGGTTTGTCGTTAAAAATAACACATTATTTCTATTACAATTTTATGACATCGTTAAAATTATATGACATCACTGAAAATATTGTTATGTATAATAAAATAAGTTGTGTAGATATTTATTTATACTATAATAAAACTCAAAGTGTTTGTTTGTCCGGGCATCACATAAAACCCCTTGAATGGATTTCGATGAAAATTGGTAAAGTTGTTACTGATACCATGGGTCATATTTTAGACAACTTTCATCCCAGAAAATTAAAAGGTTTCCGGGAAAACAGGATAAAAGTTTGAATAAGTTAAAACATAATTTCCGTATGCAAAGTTGCAACAGCTAGTATTCAAATATGAAGTTACAAAAGGGAGAAGCAGAAAAATTATCTAGTTGAATAAAAATATATTGAAAAAGGCTGAAAAATTTCATTTAAGTATTGAAGTTATTTAAATTAATGTAACGGATATAATAATATAAGGAAGTAATACTAATAACAATTACTTATACTCTATTTTTAAGACAAGTTACTATTTGGTAAACAATGTAGTTTTTTTTCGTGATTTGTAATTTAAAAATAATACTGACACAAAATGAAAATAATTTAAAAACACTGATAATGATTTATGGCCAAAAAAATTCTATTTACATACTATTAATTATTTTTATAAATTAACATTTCAATAAAAATTAACGCGCAGATTGTTTAATAAGATTCATCTAAAAACAGAGTATAATAATTGTTATTACTTTACCACTCTATTAGCTAACCAGGAATCGGAGGAAAGGTAGAGTACCTAGAGAAAGTTCATTCGATTTCAAACGTAAGTATACAAGTGTAACAACTGAATTCTAACTTTGGGACCGAACAGACTATAGGAACAGGCAAACAAGTGCCTACTTAATTCGTTTTACTATTCCATGTTCCTTCGGTTTTAAAACATCTTATAGCCATTGACGTCATAAAATCCCTGTCTTGAATTTTTATGTCTCGTTAACTTAAAATTTATTGAGAAACAATAGTTTATTAGAAGCTCGTCAGTATTATTATATTAAACAAAAAAGTTCTTTAAATTCTGTTTGGAAATATTAGGTAGATCTATACTTGTAAGTTTTGCATTTTTTACTAATTGTAAGTAAATTAACATTACAACAGAAACCTTCTACTTATATTAATATAGGTAGATTACACAGAAAAAAGTTCAACTGTAGAGTAACATCCTATACATACTTGCCGCAAAAAAAAACTAGTTTCTATCATTGTATTGTTAAAGGATCAACAATGTCACAATTATCTATTAAGTAATGCAGATTCCCAGAGTCTCAGGCTTTTCGCCATTCAATAATGACCCACACATCAACGTTGTCCATAAATAAATCTTCATTTTAATCGGTCTTTAATGCAACATCTTTTTCAAGGTTGTCTAGAGGAGATAGGTCATTGTTATCTACCAGGATGAACACAAATGCATAAAATGTTTTATTTTCTTAATTCATTAGTTGAATCTATCGGCTATTATCAATTTATCATACAAAAATACCAAACCGCATCAACAATTAATTGTACTTATCTATCGAGACATTCAAATTCAAATAATACTGCGTTTCAAAGTACATTATTGTAAACTAAAACACTTACACGGGTACTCACAATACGCCGAAATTATAGACCTAGTTGCATGGATTGTGCTGTGGTGACTTTTCTTGAAGTTACTCATTATTGACTCTTCTCATTTTTTATGAAAATAGCCAGCAACCGAGCTGACGATTCACCTAATGATAAGTGGCTATCGTCGCCCATGGATGAGTTGCCGACGTTGCCGTGAAGAAAGAGAAGAAAAAAAAAGAAAGAAGTCCCTCGAGGGGCCCTACCTGGCCGGATTTAGTCGCCTCTTACGACACCCATCTGGCGTGGGATTGGGGTTAGTATTCTAAGCCGACCCAATGCGGCTAAAATTTCTTCTCCACTTTATTCTTACCTGACATTAGTAATGGTCATGTTGTCGACGCCCGACGCGTGTATGTCTTTGAAGGAAGCCCGGTAGCCATCAGGTCCTCCGCCCAACGCGATGGATAGTTCGTCTATCACTATTGTGTCGGACTGGAAAACAAATGGAAATATTTTAACTGTTATACTATTTCTATTGTTAGCCTGGCCTGGGATTCTGTCTAACATATGGTTTCTGTATGTATGCTGAAAAGTGAAATCAATAATTGTAACAATGATTGCAGAGGAAATTGATGTTTTATAATACATGTAAATGCAGTTATTAATAAATGGTGATTACAAAAAATATGACTTGTTTGTTTTTACACAAATATAAATTATTATAAAGGAAGTTAGGAACAAAGAAGTACTTCTTTGTAAAACAAACATGATCGAACAGTCCGCTACATCTGGGTTACGGGGTCGACGGATTGAAATCGTTAAGTATTATAGACATTTGTCTAGTTCTTATCAGCTATCTTATTATTTTACCATGGAGAAAGTTGCGTACTAAAACTTGTATTTTTATCTACTAGAGATGCTGAGATGAAATTAATGTATAAACCAAAACCGTAAGAATAAACTGCATTAGATAATTTATAATTAGGCTAAAAATTTAATAATAATAATAAATTAGGCTAATAATGCCAGCCATATAGATAAGTAATACTTTTAACTGAAAGTGATAAGTAATATACTTAACACAGCCTTGAAATACAGATCAGAGAGAAATCTTTCGTATGCAATATAAAAATCTAAATTATTTATTTATTCATACAGATCTGATATTATAATTATTAATGAGTACATCTGTAATCGTAAATTACTCGAACTGCATTCGACCATTCGATGTAACCAGATTTCAGAGCTATTCGACCAAAAGTTTCCGCTATTGCATACAAAGACTCACCCTCTCAATGCCCAACTCTGGTGCTCCCCCCTTCAAGTAGTCGATCAGATTGTTGAAGCTGCGGAGTAGACAAGCGTCTACGTTGGGATCTTCTCGTGAACATCGCTGCCCTCCGAACAGATCTGTACACGAAAGAAATTATAAATTAAACTTAAAAGGTATGACGACAATACATTCAATTTTTTGCTTCAGCTACTCTTTAAGATGATTTATCATTTAGAGGAAGAAAATCTTCAGCGTAGTTATAAACCTGACGGGTTTTTGTTTATAAACCTAGCGCAATGCGAAGAGGCTCAGAGATCTCTAAGACCACGCCGCCCGGTGCCGCGGCCGGTGTCTACCGTGCGCGACCCGCGCACCCGCTAAAAGACCCGACTTAGGATCTTTTTGGGTGTTACCCTGCCGATACGCCTATAGGTCAATGAGGACCAGGATCAGAAGACCACAGCCTGCTATTATACGTTCTCCGCCATGAAGCGTCCTTACGCAATATTGTTAAACTCAAATGAACCACGGCATTTTAATTTATAGTAAGAGAAGTGTTCTTAAACATTAAGATCTTACTGCATAACATTTTTATAGCTACTGGGAAGTTTTAAAGGCATATGACTTGTATGGTGTACACGCATCGTGCACCTAACAAAGAAGCTGGGTGTTAAACTTTCATCGCTGTATTGTAATCAGTATGCATGTCGTGTTTGGCTAACGGTAGAACCGGCGACATTGGCCAGCTAGTGAAAACAATGCGCTGGACGCCCATACGCCCGCCGTTATTCACAGACCTTCGGATAATTGATTGTGGTAAATGATATTCGTCATATTCCATCGTTTTCATTATATATCCAAGGTCTTTCTATTTTTCATAATATTTTTTTTACTCTTTTAATGATTTTTTACGATTTTATTTGCGATATGTAGAGAGAGGGGAGAGAGAGAGACAAAGGGAGACTAGAGGTGATTGGTAAGAATTTAAATATTCCATTAGCAACTCAATTCAGTCTGGAACAGTACCTACCGTAGCCCCGCGCCAATTTTTGTAAACGTCAATTTTGACACATCTATATTTTTAAATGTTACGTGTTTGAATTAAGTTCTTTTAGCTTGCTTGAAGATTTTTATGTGAAAAACAAAAAAATCTGTGAGAAAATATCCAAAAAATCATTCAGGATTAAAAACATGTATAGTACCTAATTGAATTTTTCTTCCTTAACAAGTGAATGTTGAAAAACTTATTAATATGATCCTATTTGTTAAATCAGTACTCTCTATAGACAAAAGTTAACAATTTATCAAGATTTTATGTGTCTTTAAATATATTATAAAAATTACAGGCGCCATGCATTGAAGTATTAGGTACGTAGCGTAGGCTAGCGTAGCGCCATGTATTTTTTTGAACCTACATCGGAGACAACAATAGACAATAATTATACAATATCATATTGACGTTCGTAAATAAGACGGGTCATATGCATAGCGTAAACCTTATAAAAACTTTAGTAACATTTAGGAAAAGTTTTACAATAAAATATTAATTGACAGGTTATAACTCAAAAAGTAATTAAATGTAAAATAGTATAGAAACCTTAGAAGTCAGTGACTTTAATTTTCGAGCATTAGATTTGTTCTGTGACCACGAGTATAAGTGTGCTTAAGACGTATACGTATTATCTAACTTATGTACGAGTAAAAGGTACTTGCAGGTAACAAACACTCTTTCGAGGAAAAAATTACGCTCACCTACGTAACTACGTAGCAAGTTTCTAATATTTTATATCAAACACTTAGTTACTTAAAATAATCTCAGTTAATTTATACAAATTCCGCAGCAAATGTTATTAAACACTTTCAGGCCCAACTTTTTATTGTACAATGCTGGGTTGGAAATATGCATTCGTATGTTCAGATCATCTCTTTAAACGTGTATCAAAGAGCACTTCATTACTATGAACATGGGTCTCTCTCAGTGGGCGTAGTTATGTCAGGATTACCAGGATACTAAATAAAACACACAATTCGACAGGCACAAGGATACTATTCGTTTATTGCCCGATTTTATAAATTAAATTCAACGATATTTAGTTTTACTTTGATTCCGCGGTCCTATAAATCTATCTACCATATTGACAATTCTCTTTTTCTTAATTTATGTTAGCTGGGGTGATATCCATAACTGGAACGACTACCTGATTCAACCGTTAGATACTTATGTACACAATAGGATGAAGAAACAACCTTCGGTACCTTCTCAATTGTCTGTAAAAACAACAGCAATATGGCACTTGACGCCACATGATTAGCATAATTTTATTTACTATATTACAATGACAAATTTTTTATGCAGTCTTGACAATTATTCGTCAAGCGAAAGAACTCGTTTCTTCTCTTTAATGACAAGATTGGTCTCAATTACTGGTGAAAGTTTAACCTAAATCATTGAATTGATTATAAACTTTTAATAAGTGAGTCAAAATCAGAGGTTTATATCAACTACCAAGTACGATCCCTTGAGAGTTTATGGGGCAGAAAGAAACAAGTGGATATCGCTGTGATATAAAACAAACAGGTTTTTAAAAAAACATCGTTGGATACACCTGCGGGATCGTTGACCGCTGGACCTTGCCCGCGAAACGATTGCTAATACACACCCAATACTGTTCGCGACGTCTCGTCCTCAGCAACCCGGGCTTCGTAACTAAGTATTTATTTATTTATTTATTTATTTATTTATTTATTTATTTATTTATTTATTGCCATAAACATAGGACCTTATAAAATGCATGTATAAACAATACATTATAAAAGTCATGAATAAACACAGTTAAAATTTAAGTAGGTACCTAATACAAATAAAACTGAACACAGAGATTGGCAATTCCTCAATTCATTCATTGGTATTAGTTCATTTAAACACAATAGCTAATATTTATAATTCATAGTGCGTTTATAATATTATTAAGTATTACGCCCGCTCCTAAGCACAGAATTTGTATGGTGATTCTTTATTAAAGAGCGATTAAAGTAACCGTTAGTGACTCTGGGGTGTAATTAACTAAAAAAACAATCATAAATAATTATTGTTTTATGTAAATAGATGACAAATGAGAAGAGAAGGTACTAATTGTAAGTGGTATTCGATGGCTACCTCAGTAACAATCAACACAGATATCAGGTATGTAGGTAGGACATGTTTACGTTATTTAAATTCAAGAATATTTAATTAATACTTAAAAATTGCATTCGTATACAAAAAAAAATCGAAAAAGCTCAATTAAGCGTTATCTTTATAGAGTGGTTATTTAGTTGCTGTCAACTCGGGTATTTCCAGCTGATGCGGTTATATGCGGATAAACCCTAAGATCCGAACTAGAACCACAGTATAATATATTATAGATTATTATACTGTGCTAGAAGCGACTCCCACCCATCTACTTAATGGATGAAATGTTATACATCCGATTTAGTATACTGAAAAATATATCGCGAGTATAACTAGTGCTCTGCCTGCGTCTGTCCGCGTTTTCCGGAATAAGTATAACACTCAGATATAACATATATCTAATCTATATATATAATATGTAAAAGACAAAAAATGTTTGTATGGATGTCCTATATAGACTTTGAAACCATTCAACCGATAGGTATGTCTCAAAATGGTTTGATTTGAAAGGCAATAACCAGAAGGTGGTTTGAGACCACTAAAACATGCATTAGGCACATTTGGTCCATTGATCAACTGGATTTTCCACTTTTGCCATACAAAATTTTTAAGACAATGTATAAAGATCAACGTCAACATCAACTCAAAAACATCTGTCATTATTATCAGATCTTTTTTGCGTAGTGGAACACGCCGGGTATCCACTAGTATTATTATAGTAGGATTAAAAATTGAAAAAATTATTTTCAATGTCTTTATAATAAGCACTAGGAAATCGCCCTCGCTTCGCTTCGGGAAAAATAGTAAAAAATAAAAATAATATAGCCTATGTCACCCGGGAATAGTGTAGCTTCCCAAAAGTGAAAGAATTTTTCAAATCGGTTCGGTAGTATCGGAGCCTATTCAATGCAAACAAACAATCAAATCTTTCCTCCTTATAATATTAGTATAGATTAATGAGTTTAAAAAATAAGTTGAATAAATTGAATTGATGGGTATAAAACATTTTTCATCATAAATAGCTATGAAAAACACGTAACAGTTACACATCACCTTGTGTGACGAATAAAATATAGGTAATAGGGCCTTGTTTAGTACTTACCTAATACCTAGGTACCCAGTCCATAGTGGGTTATTGGGTGTCCTAGTTGTGAACTCAAAGGTAGCTGATGAAACACTGTAATCTTAACGTCACGCTTGGCTATTTGTCACAAAAGGGCTCTTTTACATTGAAAATTGACGTGTAACGATATACACTGAAATATAGGCACGGTGTTGATTTATAATTCTACACGAATACACTTAAGTATAGATTGTCGGATAAAATAATAATTCATGTATAATTTTAATAAACTTTATGCATACGGCAACACTTATCGAAATAGAGTAAAGCGGGGCATTTCAATTTGCCTTTTGCCATGTCTTCACATCCGACATATTATTAGAGAGTAATTGGATTTAAATGTTCGAAGCTATTTTCATTTCTTTTGTTATGTAAAGCTGGCCATACACGATCAAGTATACTTGTCAAGTTTTCAGTTTGACTTGATGCGGCATCCAGTTTGCATAGGAAAGCTCTATAGTCAGATAGCCATCGAAATCCATACCACTCCATACCGTGGCCATACACCGTCAAGTTTACTGGATGCCGCGTCAAGTCAAACTGAAATCTTGACGAGATCGTGTATGGTCACCATTATGAAAAGCAGATATCAGCGATTTATTTTCGGAACGAAATAAAAGTTCGAAGCAGAATGTAACACAGGATGAAGTAAAAATTGAGAATATAAGTTAGTTGAGCAATGTGACCGATTGTGAATAAATGAATATATAATAAGTATATAATAAGAAGAATATATCGTCCCCGTAGTTCGAAAAGTCACTAAGTCGAAAAATGGCCAAAATGAGTTATCAATGTCACTAAAACCACATTTTTTTTCTCTAAATATCTGTCTAACCATCTATGTTATATGTGCGTTCGTTTCCGATTTACGAAATGTGAAAATTAAGTAAGTGTATGCTTTGGATACCACAGCAAAATGAGAGAAATAACTAAATTTTCTTAATTATTTTATACTTATCGAAACCTTACGTAGGTCGGAACTAAAACGATTTAATTACTTTTTCTATTAAATTTTCAATGCATACGTAGGCTTTTAGGTAGACTATAATCACTAAAATGATTTAGTGAGTTATTAAATTCAGCACTTTGCTAAAATACCCGAAAGCGAAAATCAACTAACTCCAAATAGTGACTTCTCACTCCTTACTGTTATATGATTTTGTAAAATACTACCAAAGTGAAAAATCATTATTTCAACATAATGATTTCTTCTCTAATAAAAATGGATTAAAAGACCTATTGTGAATAATACTTAAAATGTTTTAGTTATTATTTTTGTACCTTCGACGAGCATCCTTACATTTAGGTACATATCGCTTGCGAGTTAGTGATTTTAGCGACGAGCGCGGCACGTGGTGACTTTAATTCTCGGCACTGACCACTTGCGTTTTTGAGTATTATTTTGTGCACTTTGTAAAAATGAGTCGTGCAAAGTTTATTATTGATTTATTAAATCAAAACGAAAAAGCTATTGTAGAGGTAAGTGTTTTTTGGAATCATACTTTATAGTTATCCCTTGGTCTTATGAGGGATCGACGAGAACTATGTGTGCAGACTCCAACCTCTATGAGGGAATACCGATGGCTCCATGAACAGATCTCCAAGTGCAGGCGACGCGATTTGCGATAATCTAACATTTTAACAAAAAAATAACCAACTTCAAATGAAGTACATTGTACTTTTGACATAATAATTTTGACATAATATTTTGATACCATTGTCAGATCTCGCTCAAATTTATGTGGGACTACACGACAAGCACCAGATTTCAATTAAAAAAAGAATCATCGAAATCGGTTGGCCCGATATTGAGTTATTCGTCCATTTATCGCGCACATACTTAATGCAAATTTAAGACTTATATGATTTCGACATGGATGCTATTGTCAGATCTCGTTCAAATTTATGTGGGACCACACGACAAGCACCAGCTTTCGATGAAAACAAAAATCATCCAAATCGGTTCACCCAGTCCAAAGTTCTGAGGTAACAAACATAAAAAAAACAGTCGAATTGAGAACCTCCTCCTTTTTTTGAAGTCGGTTAAAAACACAACGCAAATCGTGTAAAAAGCACAATTGAGCGAAACCAGGGCTCAAAAGTGTTCGCCAGGGATCTGTCTATTGGGCAAAGTCAGCTTACGAGGTTGAAGACCGAGTCCAGCACCATGGTTTCGTCGAAACCCGAAGTTCTGAGGGAGACTGAGAGATACTATGGATGGACGGTTGTATGCCTCCTCTCAAGCTCCACCTCCTCGCGAGGAGAGCGACAAGCGAGGTAAACTGACCCGACACTACACCAAAGATATCCCGGACGTCAGCCTGTATGAGATTAGAGAGGCTCTCAAACATCTTACAAACAACAAAGCACCGGGAGATGACGGAATAACAACCGAGCTTCTGAGAGCTGGAGGGAAACCCCTTCTAGTGGCGCTCCAAAAACTGTTCGATTCCGTCATCAACACTGGAACTACCCCGGAAGCGTGGAGCAGAAGTGTGGTGACGCTGTTCTTCAAGAAGGGCGATAAAGCACACAGGCTTGACGACTTCCACGCTTGACAGCCTCCCGAACAAGCAGGATTCCGAAAAGGCTACAGCACCATAGACCATATACACAAACTGCGGCAGGTTATACAAAAGACCGAGGAGTTTATCTTGCCGTTATGACTGTGTTGCCTATGAGGACTATGAGAAAGCCTTTGATTCTATCGAGACCTGGGCGGTACTAAATTTTCTCCAGCGGTGCCGGATCGACTATCGGTATATCGAGGTGTTGAAATGTTTGTACTCATCTGCCACCATGTCCGTCAGAGTACAGAGTGTACCGCTGCGTTGGAAGACGTGTTCAAGCTGATGGAGTGGAAACGACGTGGCATTAACATAAACGGCGAATACATCACACACCTGCGATATGCCGACATATAGTCATCCTGGCGGGTTCCCTGGAAGAACTTAGTACAATGCTTGGGGACTTGAACAGCGCCTCACAACGGGTGGGTCTTAAGATGAACATGGACAAGACGAAAATCATGTCGAATGTCCATGTCACGCCCGTACCGGTTGTTGTGACGGCGCTGCTGTCGAAGTTGAAGACGAATACAATCACCTGGGTCAAGTGATCCAGATGGGTAAGTCTATCTTCGAGAAAGAAGCACTCGTAGAAACCAACTCGGATGGGCTGCATTCGGGAAACTGCATCATATCTTGTCGTCCAAAACACTACCTCAGTGCGTGAAGTCGAAGATGTTCGAGCAATGTGTGTTGCCAGTGATGACATACGAATCCGAGACGTGGTGCTTTAATATTGGCCTAATCCACAAGTTCAAAGTAGCGCAGTGGGCTATGGAGAGGGCTATGCTCGGTATTTCTTTACGTGATCGCATCAGAAATGAGGAGATCCGTAGACGAACAAGGGTAACCGACATAGCTCAAAGAATTAGCCGGCTGAAGTGGCAATGGGCTGGCCACATAGTGCGAAGGACCGATAACCGTTGGGGAAGAAAGGTCCTCGAATAGCGCCCACGTCTCGGAAAAAGGAGCATAGGACGCCCCCCGACCAGGTGGACTGACGACCTGAAGAAGACAGCGGGCATCCGCTGGATTCAGAAGGCTCAGGACCGGTCAGAGTGGCGCAAGTTTGGGGAGGCCTATGTCCAACAGTGGACCTCCAAGGGCTGATGGATGGATGGATACTTTATATTTTAGTTTAGTATTTTGATGTTGTCTTCTGCAGGTGAAAATTATATACCTACATTATTTAAGAATACAGATAAATATCTAATAATATTATTTTATAGGAATCTGCTCATTTGACGACTTCACGAGATCTGTTATAGAAAGTAATTATTAAGTATGGTGCCTATTATTTGGGTAGCAGGTACTAAACTTTGTTTTTGTCGCTTCGATTGTTTGCTTTTTTGTGTCGTTTATTTTTAATGCTTAAGTTATCTTAACGCAATGGTTACACTTGGTTACATTAAAAGTTATGTATTTATTATATATTTATTACATATATTAAATTTATTATTATCAAAACAAATCTTACCACCCAAATTTCGAATCTTAAGATACTAGGTATTATTTACAATGCACATTTCGTACGTCTAGCACTAAGTTCCAATTTACATAACTAGAGGTGGTTTTCTTAAAAATAATTTAGAACAGAGTGAAAGATCACTAACTAAGGGCGAAAATTAACTAACTCCTAACTAACTCAGACATTCTATTGAGAACAAATAATTAATTTGCGTTTTTTAGGGTATTTTATATTTTCTCATTAACTACTCGATTTTCACTTGTTACAGGTAGTATAATATTAATTTGATTAAAGTTCCTTCAAAATAAAACTAAAAACATAGAGACATGTTATGACATATTAAAGTTATGGCGATTTATATATTTCAAAACTTTAACCCTCAATATCTCAAAACACGTTTTTAGCACTTAATGACTTTTCGCTCTACGGGGACGATATAATAAGTGAATAAATAAACGAGTGTATTTTGAAAATGTAGGTTACTTTGAATTATTCTTAAAAAAATTGATGTTGTCTATTGTTTAACTCAGGTAAAAAATATTTCAATGTGTAAAAAATATTTGGCAACTGACTCTATATTTATAATTATATACCTATATACAAAGGAACTTTTCATGTTACATGAAAAATCTTATTGAATAATTATTATTGATGCCATCAAATTATCTTTCCCCGATTGCATTATAACGTTTAAATGTAATGAGACGTTAAGGCCAGATAAAAAATAATCATCGAACCAAATTTATATGAAGGTAGAGATTCGTGGCACTCAGTTAAGTATAATAAACTGCTTTTTTCTTTTTTCCTTCTTGGTTATAAAACCAGATTTTGTATAATTTATCGTTATAACTTATTAAACAGCTTTTAAAAGGAGGAGATACATAATATATAATATATAGGTATGTATAATTCCGTTGATTTTAAGGCATCGTCTTTTTTTATTACTTCAGAACTACTAAAGCTACTAAACTACTAGATCTTTACGTTCAAAATTTTAGGTGCTTGTTTTTCGTTAATCGTTCAAAAAAATATTGCGAATGGAAAATAAGTTAAACTACAAAACATCATAATTACTTATCAATAGTTCCAAACATCTATAATAGACCTTGCTTTTTGGCACATACTACTTTATGTAAACTGCTTTGTTTTTTACTTAAACTAAACTTATTTAATTAGTAAATTAGTAAAATTACTTAATTATAGTAAATTACTTGGTTATAGTTATAGTAAAACTTCAACTATACTTTCGACTAATAATTAATTGAGTATAAGTGGTAGAGAATGCAACTTAGCAATAAATCTGCCCCATGTCCGTCTATTGTATAAATTTGCAATAAAGTGTAAAAATAAATAAATAGATAATACGACAATTATTATTATGCCTAACAATAAAAGATAGGAAGAGATCGCAACTATTGCACAGGATAATTTTATTATACCATATACTTTGGTAATTTCCTAATTTTTTTTACATCTTATATTTTTTCGGTGTACCACAATGAAGTTTATTATATTGTTATAAAGGTAGCCTATAGTAATTTTGCGCAATTTTTAATCAATTGCCTGTACTAAAGTAAAAGTTATATAATAATTTTATTATAACAGAAAAAACACAACGATGACTTACTCTAGAAAGTTGCGGTATTTTCCATGTCAGAATGATAATTTTAGTTTTATTACTTACTTTTCTGAGATATCTGTTACAATTTCTCTCATGTTTAAATTCATTGTGTTATTTTTATTTTTTCTCAAACTTTATAACAAGAAACATCAAACGATGTTTAAATTAAGAATTCTGTTGTTTTTACAAGGTATGAAAGCCTTGAATGTTGTACTTTTGATCTGTGAACTTTGTATTGAATATTAATGTACATATTATATTTTTTTCATAAAAATAAAAATCTTGGGATCTATACGAAGACCGAAGCAAAGCGTAGCTACTATAGTAGTCTCAGTATCTCGCTGCACTCGTTGACGTAAAATTGCGAGCAGGGAGAAGCATATTGCGCCTAATATGCTTCGCAATATGCTTCGCCCTCTGTGCTTCGCCCTGTTAACGAGTGCAGGGAGATACTGCGATTACTATATTTATGAACTAAAGTTCGGCTTACACGTATTATGCAGTTAAGTAGACAACTAAATTTTAAGTAAATGGACGGCCAGCACTGCCATACACGTCGCTTAAGCCGATACAATTGCACATTTCTCTATTTTCCTTCGCTTACGCAATTACTTCGTCGCTTAGATTTAGATAAGTATATGTGACACATTTGTAGACCAATCAACTTGTACTTTGTATGACGTAAAGGGAATATACGAGTACCTAGGTTATATATCTTCCATGTACACATAAATGGTAAAACGAGTATAATGTTGGGTACGTAATATGACGTATGGAATGTAACTTCAATACTTTAAAGGGCTTTCTTATAGTTATGTCATGTTATTAATAATCAAATTTTATAAATAAAAAATAACCGAGTTCGACGAAAAAACATTCAGTAAGGACCAACATAAGGACCGCTATATGTACTTATTTATATGTAATATATTTTGTATGTGCGCTTTTAAACTTGAGGATTTCCCTCAATTTCTCATGGATCCCACCATTAGATCTGAGTTAATTAGTAGGTATACCCTTTTTAAATAATAAAATAATTCTCCAAAATCGGTTGATAAATGACGGAGTTCTGATAACAAACAATATATACAATCCTTTTTTAATTATTTGATTAATAACAAATTATTTCACGGTATCGTTCGTATCTACGTATCTCTAGCTAAAATTAAAAGTAACCCGTACATACAAAAATATATTTTTTAAATATTTTTTTTACTGAATTCCTACTGAATTTTTTTACTGTTTTTAGTGTTGTGTAATAATTTCATTGCACGTTTTACCCAACATTTTAAATAATCTTCTGATTCCTTTTATTGATTACTTTGTTTCGTATTTTTTATTTGTCAAGGGCACATAATAGGTTCTTATTCTTTGTAGGTAATAATTTCCCTTAAAATTCTTATTTTCGTGTTTAAAACCCATACTAACTAGTAAATCAAGTAAATACATACGTACAATAATATTTTAATGAGATGTTTGTTGAAGTGGTAGAAGTTTACCCTGAAAACTGGTTCAAATTCCTTTTGTATAATTCTGTATAATATTTTCGACTTCTAATTTTGAAAAATACAAGGAAAAATAAGGCTCGTGGACGTAAACTTTTACCTTATTATAATTTTAAGGTTATTTCGTGTTGAAGGTATTTTTTAATTATGCTAAAATAATAACAACAGGAAATTTCCGGTAGGTACATAAATTGACATTGTAAATTGTAAATTTTCATTATTCAAACGAGTATTTTTTATTCGGTAATGTCGCAAACCTTTCTATTTTTGAATATTACTGTAATAGCTTATTTGTTATTTTGTTTCAAAAATTTCAACAATAGTGGTAGTTTAATTTTATTCCTTCATTACATTTGTCATTACATTGTGATTCCAAATGTAATGAGGGAATAAAATAAAATTATATTTTTTATGAAACTCGTTTTCAAGTAAATAGATTTGAAATATGAATGTATGTGAGGAATAAAATTAAATATTAAAAATCGTGTATTGCCCAATGCACCTATGGGCTATGGCCCATACATACTACATTCATATTTTAATCTATTTACTTGAAAACGAGTTTCATAAAAAATATAAAAGATAGAATTGCCAAAGACAGAGTGAAATAAAATGTAACACATAAACCTGAGTCAGCCAAACAGCCAAAACCAGAATTCTATCTACTTTCTTCTACAGACACTTACTTGTATTCGACGTACTGGGGGCGATAGCAGCAACGAACATTAAAAACAAAACTTGAAATTTTTCCATTTTTAAATTTAACAACAGATAACAAAAAAATAAAATAAAAATTACACGCAAGTATTTTCAAATTTGGAACGCTATTTTTATTTGCCGAGCGTGCGTGCGCTTCGGAATGCCTCGGCGGGGGCAATGGATAAGTTAGGAGGATGGAGGAGGTTGTGTTCGTGATTTTCAGGTTCTGCGGATGAGTTCTGCTTACTTTCCTCAGTCTAACTGATGACATCGCACCCAGTGGCAAAAAAGCATAAGTCGTGTTATTTTGAATTTAATTGAAAAATTTATTTCTTTATTAAGTTACATTAACTAAGAAACAAATTAAATAACAACATATTATTTACACTATATAAAATAAAAATAAATACTTATAAGCAAAAGTAAAATTAATTAAAACAAATGTATATAAATAGGCCCCTGCAGTGCAGTACCTAAGATGCTGGCAGCATTCCCTTTGAATTTAGTTATAAATATGATTGGACAAAAGCTGCATATACTAATTTTTTTTTCAAATTTTTATCATTTATCTTGACGGTTTTGTGCAAGAAATCATAATGTAAATTCCTTTGACTACTTACTGACATTTTAACAGTTTTTGGCTCTCCTGTGAAATTGAAATTTTAATCTTATGCCCTTTTTCCACTGAGGGTACGACATGTGATCAGCGTTCTTATATTTTGATTATGTGAGACCCTTGTGCTTTGATTTAGCATGATATCAATGTCTATTAAAACTACAAAGTCGTAGAAAAATAATTGTTCCTTCCCTACAGGTCAACTGAAGATGATTTTTTCTCGTCTAACTATGGGAAAAAAGAAATATATAAAAAGTCTTTCAAAAATATGTATTATGGTTTTGAAAGACCATTTTGGATTAAGGGGTCAATTTGCGAAATATTGCCCCCTTTCCACTGATAGTTAAATGGTAGGTGTACCTACATATGAAAAAAATCACATATTATAGTCGATTATCTGACAACTATGAGTATGGAACTCTACACTGTGCGTGGTGTGGCCGTGTGGTGACACCCACTTGGCCGGTCTTTTAAAGGACAATTAAATGTTGTAAACACTAATACAATAACACATAATTACTTGGTGCACTTTAAGAATTGTAATTTTAAATTATGTTTAACTAACGTACATTAGCTACGGTAAACTCTACTTTAGGAGACTCGGGTTCATCGTGCAACAAGTATTTCCTCAAATTAGACAGCCATTATTTAGATAGCCATTATTATATGTTAACCAAAAACAGGAAGAAAAATTAGTGCGTGTATTAACAATCTTTCTGATACATGCAACTAATTTTCACAAAACAAACCTTTACGAAAATCCACAATATTCATTTGTTACCCCCGTCGGCCCCGTCACGGACCATCGATAAAGAAGTTTCACTTCAAAAATGTTTCAATGTTGTTTTCAATCAGATTGACGTATCTTAGCACCGCTTAATGGTCGTAGCACACATATCAACTCGTAAACGGAACGTAAACGTATCAACTCTTGCATGTCAGTATTCTTTGTATGAAACTCGCTACTGTAAAGCACACTTATCGGATTCGTAACGCCTCGCCTCGAGACAAGCTCACGAACCGCGGTACGGTGCGTGGACGACTTGCCGTACCCGCGCTTACGTCTCACCGTAAGCTATCCTTCGACTTTCCGTTTTCTCGTGCACGCCCCGCGCCGCGGCGCCACGGCTACCGCTACGTCGGCGAACTGCTGTCATTCGAGCCGTAAGCGCGGCGTCGCCTAACCGTAGCCGAGTCGATTTGGAGCTATTGGTCGGTTGGTAACGCGCTTACGTTAGGTTGACGGCGGCGAGGCGATCCGGTGACGATCCCTTTCCGAGTTGATATGTGCGCTACGACCATAATATCTGTAAAATTTATAATTAAGCTCTTCTGCGTTGAGGTTGAACAGGAGTCAAGAGCTAAACCAACTATTCGTTAAATAAAATTTGCTCCCCACATTGTGGTATTCTTACAAATGATTGTACGAAACCGTTAAGTACCGGTTTGAGTGCAGTCGAGTTTTTAAATAAATACTTCACCCGGTAGCGGTCAACACACTGTCATGGTGGCAAAAACTTGCTGTGCGATGGCGTCTAACACTATGGTAAAGACCAATTAATATATTCTTCGGTCGTGACTTTTTTTTCAGAGTATAAACTTTATCAAAATCCCACCTGAACTTAGTAAAAGCCGTTGTTTTTTAAATTGTATTTCGTGACACATGGAGAGTGGTAGTTTGGGAGGGCGAGGGAAACTCGCCCAAAGTCGTAGACTATAAAAAAATATATATTATTATAGTCTATTTTATCCGGGTCCAATAAAGATTAGATATAAATCATAACTGGTGGTTCGTCTTGAGCCTACCTTATTTGCATTTGCAAATATTTTCTTCGCTCGGAAGTTTTACACAAATAAGTAATTATGGACAAATTTAGTAATTTGTGTGCCTTAAAATTAGTAGCCAAGGACGAGTTATTAATAATATTGACCCTTATGAATCAGTAAGCAAAATTTTGTGATAAGAATTAAGCGTGTTGTAAAGTTAGGCTTTGTTCCCATTTAACTTGTTCCTTGGTAATAGAAGCGCATATTGCTTAAGCAGCATCTGCGTTAATTGGTTTTGACAATTGGTGATAGATGTCATTAATTACTTTTGACTCTAAAATATTGATTTTTAACAAAACAGTTATAAGCATTTACATTTTGAAACTTATTTATAATAATAATTATTTCTTTAAAAAGTCGAGTCTAAAATGGAATTCCAAAATCTGGACTTAAAGAAAGGTCTTTAAAAATATAGCTTCAAAATAAATACAAAAAGTTCCTTATCTAATTTTATTTAAGCTTTTTATTTATTCATTTTTAACTTCCAAAGAATGATGACGCATATTGATTTATTTGGTTTTTGAGTGAAACAGAACTTTTCGTCTGTAGCACCTACTTACCATCTACAGTTAACATAAAATAAATATGAGAAATGGAGTGATAAGATAGAAATAGCATAATTTTCATGCTTTATTCAATATCTTTGGTCTTGCTTGACAATAATTATCTAAAAGTTTCTAATTTTAGTTGTATTATAAAAAAATATATTCACATAGGTACCATGCCATGACATACAAAACGAGATTCATATGTTTTTAACAAATTCGAATGAATATTCCAAATAGAATATATGGTACAATGAAATAATTCCATACAATTAAATAATTCCTAAAAGTTTTAGCAATTTATGTATTTATTTCAGATATGATATCACTTTATATTATTAATTTATCACTAGGATTTAGATATAAAAGAAATATCAACTAATCAGAAATTAAAAAAGTCATCATTATCATATGTTTCATCTTTTTCTGTAGGAACTCGAAGTGCAGATAATTTAAATCCTTTAGTCTGCATTTCATCAACCTCAGGAAGTTTTTCCCTAATTAATTCTTCGACATCAAATTTATCCAGCTCTTGCTGTACTTTTTCTTGAATAGGTCCTTCCAAAGCATCCATTATTTGATAACGAAGTAAATTTGGTAAAACATTTACTGCAAATTCAATAATATAGTCCGCAGTACCAGCTCCATCGAAGCGAATTTGAATATTGCCTATTTCTAAATTTAAGTCTCTAAATTCCGGTTTCTTTCTAGTATCTAGAGGTTGTGCTAAAATAATTCTTCCACCAATATACTCAACTGAGAATGAACCAGTACCAGTTCTCGATATTAGGCCACTTATTGCAGCAATGTCCCATTGAGTTGTCCCTTCGAGCTTTTGTGTCCCAATTTCAAAATCTGCAATGACTGTGTTATTCTCTAATTTTAGAGTAATATTTCCAACACGGTGAAACGATGATATCCCCATTATCCAGGTATTGCTTAATGTCACAGTAAAAACGCTGACCGTAGTGTTGTAATCTTTTATTTGATACGGATCCATCTCCATTTCTCGTACTTTTTTTCTAAGGTCAACTATGACCATATCTAAAGGAGAAATTGAGTTGGGGAATTGCATGTCTCCAGCTACTTCGTCCAGTTTGGTGTTTATTTCAGTCCTGGCTTTTGTGTATGCTTCTTTTAAAATGTAAGGTTTGATAGAATCAAACAGGAACGTTCCGACGGAATTGACAACACCTTGTAACATGCTGCCTAAAAATCCTGCATTCTCAAAATTCATTGCAATAGTGCTGAATGAAATATCTATTTTGATATCTTGGGCTCTTAGTTTACCGTCTCGTTCGACTCCAAGTGTGGCTCTAGCGATGATTTTGATGCCGGTAACATCAACAGTGAAAGGCCCTTGTACCTTGTTTAACCATGTTGACATTGTGTAGTTACCTCTGGCTTGTAGTTTGTCGATTGCCATCCCAGCGTGGACCTGAAAAACGAAATAGAATCAGATATAGTATGTAAATAGTTAGTCAAATATTCAGTTCCATTAATTATATGAACACTAAATAGTTGAATTTATGCTACATAAACATTTGTATTTAATTTTTAATAATATATAAATTTATTTGACATTCAAAACACGTTTTAAATAATGGACTTTGCAACTGTTTCCGGGTTTATAAGTAACTGACAAAAGGTCCGTGTATACAAAATATAATACAAAAAATATGCTCAAAAATATTTTGAGCACTTTGAATGAGAAACTTATGGTTTTAATTTATGGCAAGGGAGGTTGGCTTGGACACAAGGAATCCTTGTGCCCTTTACCCAAACGTGTTACCACTTTGAACATAATAAACCTTCTACTACATATTATAATATTATACAATTCTATTACTTTTAAGCTAATGTAACTAACCTCCATGGAACCGATTTCAGCATCCACGTATAAAATCCGAAATTTGCTAATTCCATAAAGCGCTGTATTCTTGAAGTACATCGTTCCGAGTGACATTGACTGCTTCATGTCTGGTACGTAGTAAGGTTCGGGGATCTTAGCGCCCGGTATTCCCACAGGATTCGGCTTTTTAAAGTGTTCGATGAACTGCAGGATGTATTCACTCATCTTTTGTTCTCCTTCCACCAACTGCGCATTCGTTGTTGTTTCCATTTGGAAAGCATCTGGAATATTTTGTCACACACTTATTATTTTGACTTTTTTCGTTAGGCGCCGGCCACACAGAAAAGACGCAAGACACGGACCCGTCGCAGTCGCGGCGCCCGTTTAATCTACTTTCATATATCAGTTTGGGTTTTGGATATTATATTAGGATATAGTTGTATTATAGTTCATCTGATAGTGGTTGATGGTTATAGTCAACGTAAAAGAGGATTACAGTTACGTTCGATATAAGAAGTCACTCTTGAACTAAGCTGGTTAACCTTAGTAGTGTTTACAAAATGTGTAATACAAAATCTGTTAGCGTAGATTAAGATTACAGTGATTTATATTGTGTTTCAAATAAAATGAGGTAATGAGACACAATTACTAACATTCTAAGATAATCATTAATAATAATATTTAGCAGTAGCAGTTACAATATTTGAAGATGTAATTATTTGGACTATTTATACTCATAACAAAGTATTTAACCTTTTAAGGTAAACATAGCATGCATTAATTAATGGAACATTAATATTTTGATCATTAATAGGATTTCAACCATAATTTATTATTCAAACTGTAAAATGTCATGTTTTTTGATATGAAATGATCCATGCATGAATCGTGAATCAATAATTGGTGATGATGTTTTGTCCATAACCGCCTACGGCCTATTCGTCATTTAAATTACTGCGAGTTTGATAAGCGTCAAAGGACACAATTATAATTGATACGAATTAAAAAGAGAATGAAATAAAATATGCGTATTAATTTATACCATTGATGTCACAGAGTTTTACTCTATTTAAAACTGAAATATTGCACTTATCTAAAACTAAAGATCACACGCCGTATGAGGTGAAATAGAAAGCATTAAATTACATTGCAATGAAACACTCATGTTTAAGAATTGTTATCACAAATTTTACCTAAGCTTCTTTAAAACTAACGACTAATTAATAAGTTAGGTTAGTTACGTACCTTGACTATTTCCTAAAACGAACACACAACACAATACTATAGCAGTATAGATGCGCATGTCAGTCAATTGATACAAGTGGTCAATTAGAAGAGTGGAGATCGAATGAAGGGTCATTCCAGACCGGGTTCACAGGGCGCGTCTTATCTCTAACCATTCTCTACCCATGTGGTATTTCGCCTAACTTCGCTATTTAGCTACTTGTGATGTGACGTATACTAATTAGTAATGATTGGTTGATCTACTAACTTTGGAACATTGCTGTTTTTTTATTTTTTATTGATTAGATAATTTAAACATTTGAATGAGCTTAGTTTTCAGGGTTGTCACGTAGTTTTTTTTAGTGTTTCTTACTTTCTTTCATAGTACTGTTATAATTGTGAAAGCGTACTGATTACTTTGCCCGATGAGATATAGACGATAGAAAAATCTTAAGGCTCACATTTAAAACAGTTACGTGCAAGATGTTTTATAAGGGTTAGGAAAAATCATTGCTCAACTACGTGAATTATGTTGTGTAAGCCAACGTATGTTCAACAGCTAAATTGGTATCTACTTTATGACATAACATGACTGACCACTAGGTATAAATGTCTCTGTAGTCGGGATGAATAACTAATTTAATATCTACAGTTTACCGGGAAGAAAGTTTTCATGGTAACTACCTAATATATCTTCCGTAGTAATTTTATTTTCTTTTTTCATTTGTCTTTTTTCCGTATTTTAAATTTATTTCTTTTTTCTTTCTTTTCTTCTTCGAAAGTTTGTAAGTAAACATAAAATCAATACAAAGATTTTATTAAAAAATACACGTCTTAAAAAACATAATATTCGTTTATCACATAAAAATGCTACATGTAAATCCAGACTATTTGAGGGATTCGTTTATCCACATGGATCTCATTTATTTATTTATTTATGTTGGGGTGTTGTCATATACCCGGGTTTCCTAAATTTGGTGGTAGGGAATGAAATCGAAAGTGGACTGTATTATAGGGATTTAGTGTCCCTTTCTGAGCAACACACAACAATCGATAATGTATGCACCAAAAAGGGAATCCACCAACCTTATTCCGTCGCGTGGCGTCGCTCGATACCTCGACGCCGAGATGGTAGGACTGTTTTCTGCGTTTCACCAGCTTGACTTCCACTCCACTCCGTAGTCCGTATCAATGATCCTTGCGGCCGAATTACCAGAAGGATGACGAACGAAGCCAATTGAACACCGAATTATGTGATTGCACGATGTCGCGTGCCGAACCGCGAAACGAACTTTTCTCGACTGGGCTGTCGGCGGCGCGGCGCTTGCGCACGTCGAACGAAAATAAGAGGGTAGAATCCGAATTGATGCACAACAAAATATTAATTGTAAATGTGTTGCCAGAATGGAACGAAACTATGAAATATTAACGAACACCGCCCACCGTTAAAATGTAATTTTAACCAGGATCGAAAAGTCTATCGAAATCGAAAAGGGGAAAAAAGTTAACAAGAAACTATTACTAATAGAAATTTACATTAAGCTAACATTAAACTAAATCTATAATGAAAGGGGGGGCTATGAAAGGTTATTTAATCTGAAATTGGTAAGGGACACAACCTGTGTACAGGTCGCTTTAAATATCCCTGTTGAGTTTTAAGCGAAACAGCCCGAACAACGCCATCCTTGGAAGGGTACACTTCGGAGACGCGGCCTAATTTCCACTGTAGTGGATGAATATTAGGATCGTTAATGAGAACTAACGCCCCGATTTGAATGTTCTCACTCGACTTCGTCCATTTGCCTCTCTGTTGAAGAGTGTGCAGGTATTCCCTGTGCCACCTATTCCAAAATGTCTGAACGATGCGTTGCAATAGTTGCCAACGTGATAAACGATTTTCATTTAGCTCAGTTACGTTATAATCTGCGAATGAATTCAGCGGCTCACCGATTAAAAAATGTCCCGGCGTGAGAGCAACGAGATCATTTGGATCTGAGCTAAGCGGACACAGCGGACGCGAGTTTAGGGTGCATTCGATCTGCGTTAAAACGGTCGCCATTTCTTCGAAGGTGAGAACCATGTTGCCGACAATACGAACGAGATGCGATTTAATGGATTTGACTGCAGCCTCAGCCATGCCAGTGAAGTGAGGTGCAGCAGATGGGTTTAAATGCCACGTAATTTTATATTTTAATAACGAATGTGAAATAAATCGGTTTTCAGTTTTTATTAAATTGAATAATGACCGTAGTTCACTACTGGCACCAACGAAATTGCGACCATTGTCGCTGTAGATGTCCGAACACATTCCACGACGACTGATGAAACGACGTAAAGCTGCCATGAAAGCGGCAGTTGACAGATTCGATACTAATTCAACGTGTAACGCACGTGTTGTGAGACACGTGAATACGCAAATATATGACTTTTCCCTGTGAGCCTTACGAACAGTACCTGATTTTGTTAAAAGTGGACCAGCGTAGTCCACGGCTACTTTAACGAAAGGTCGTACTTGCCGCACTCGAGCTTCGGGCAAATCCGCCATCTTAGGCTCTAGCAGAGATGGTCGCTGACGATAACATTTCACGCAAAGAAAGATACGTTTTTTGACTACACGTCTGGCCGAAACTATCCAGTAATAACGTGCGATATACGAAAGAGTGGCTTGTAAACCCGAATGTAAATTAATTAGATGAAAATGATCGACGATTAATTTGGTGAAATGACTTTCTGGAGGAAGAACCAACGGATGTTTGGTATTGAATTCTCCTTCAGAATTTTTTAAACGACCGCCCACCCTGATTAGCCCCTGCTCATCAAGAAATGGGTTTAAACGTTGAAGTCGGTTCGAACATGACTTCATCGATTCTAAGCTGCGAATATCAGCGGCGAACCAGATATTTTGAACAATGCTTACGAGACGAAGTGAAGCATCGTGTAATTCCGTTACTGTAAGAGGTCCAGTATGTCTAGTTTTTGAACGACAGTTATTAATGAAACGGATACAATACGAAATAACTTTTGTAAGTTTATGATATGAAGAAAAACGAATAATAAAATCAGGCTCTTCCAGTTGATGAGCAGAATGAGCGCTGACCTTTGGTATTTGACGACGCTCAGGGACCTGTGTGTGGTTAGTGTCAACATTAGATACTGGCCATTGCTCTTCTGGTAGAAGTAGCCATGATGGACCGAACCACCAAAGGTGATGCATCACGATTTGCGAAGGTGACAGACCCCGAGTGGCACTGTCAGCAGGATTATCCGAAGACCGAATATGCCTCCATTTTTCAGGAGCGATAACATTTTGAATTTCGACTACCCTATTGGCTACGTAGGTGGTCCAATTATGTGGTGCAGCACGCAACCAGCATAATACGATACTCGAATCGATCCACGCAACCTCATTGACGATGGGTATTCTAGTTCCAAGCGAACGTCGAACGAAAATAAATAACGAAGAAAGTAAAGAAGCAGAGCATAGCTCCAATCGCGGCACGGAGAGTTTCTTAAGTGGAGCAACTCTCGACTTGGCTATCAAAATATGAACACTCACGTGCTGATTAGGATGTACGACTCTGAGATAAATAACCGCAGCATATGCGGCTTCCGAGCTGTCACAAAACCCATGAAGTTCAACACGGCATGAATTTGTTGGAATAAAGCGAGGTATTTGGACTTTGACAAGTTCGGGAAATTCGGACACGATGCGCAACCACTTTAGACGAATGCCCTCTGGAACCTCTGCATCCCAGTCAATCCCAGCTAACCAAAGTTCTTGTATAAGAATTTTGGCAGCTATGATGACCGGACTCAAGAAACCGACAGGATCGAAAATGCGTGCAGTTTCAGACAAAATAACACGTTTTGTAACCTTGTCGTGCAAAGGTTTGACATGATATGAAAATATATCTGTAAGGGGTTGCCACGCTATTCCTAAAACCTTAATCGAACTGTCTTCATCTAAGGACACTGTGGAAGACTCGATATCCTTAGCCGAATCTGGAAGACGTTGTAGGAAGTCCGAACTATTTGAACACCACTTTCTGAGTTCAAATCCACCTCTTTTAAGTAATTCGAAGAGTTGACTTTGGAGGTTGAGTGCGGAGTCAAGAGAATCGGCACCACTAATGACGTCATCCATATAAGTGTAACGCCGAATTATTTCTGCAGCTTCAGGGTACTCCGATTGATGATCCGCTGCTAACTGCTGAAGAACTCGGATAGCTAAAAATGGTGAAGACGAAAGACCGTATGTAACGGTATTTAAACGATACACTTGCGGTGCGTCATGTGGGTTAGTTCGCCAAAGAATTAATTGGTATTTACGGTGCTCCTCAGCTACCAAAATCATACGAAACATTTGACGAATGTCGGCGGTAAAAGCTACACGATGAAATCGAAAATTACAGATGAGATCTGCCACATCCCGTTGTAACTTCGGTCCAATTAGTTGAGTGTCGTTTAACGAATTTCCTTGACTCGCTACAGCAGACGCGTCAAAGACAACTCTCAACTTTGTTGTCGAACTTGAAGGCCGAAGTACTCCGTGATGAGGAATGAAATAATGATCTCCTTCAATATCACCTGAAATTAGCTCCATGTGACCTGATTTTAAATAATCCTGCATGAAATCGAAATATAAAATACGAAATTGCTCATCACGAGCGAAACGACGTTCCATCGAAATTAAGCGTTTTAACGCTAACGAACGAGATTCACCTAAGGAAGGCTCACCATCCCGAAATGGAAGTGAGACTACGAATCGACCTGACTCCAATCGCTTGTGAGACCGAACGAATATATCTTCACATAATTGGTCGTCAGGGGAAAGTACTGGGATTTCTGGAATCGATTCAATTTCCCAGAATTTACGAATAGTTTTATCAAGTTCTTCTTGACTAGAAACTACGAATGACGAAATATTATTATCAGAAGAACCGACACGAGTACGAACGAATTTAGGGTCGACTTTCCCAATTAAAAGCCAACCGAGCAGACTGGATATGGCCATGGGTGTACCAGTAGGCCCACGAATTGTTTCACCGACGAATATATCGTCGTAAATATCTCCTCCTAATAGAAGTTCTACTGCAGAGGGTGAATCGAAGTTAGGATCAGCGAGAACCAAATGTGATAGATGCGACCATGATTTACAATCGAATGAATGCGAAGGTTTATTTGAGGTGATATGATTTAAAATTAAACCACAAAAATTAAACTCAGGTCCCGAATTTAGCCGCGATCTTATGACGGTTGTAACTGAACCCTTTGAACGAGTCGCCAGGTCACCGATGCCTTGGATAGAAGTGCTGCTTTTATGTCGTGATAAGCCTAAGCGCGATACTAAATCACTACTTATAAACGATGCTTCGGAACCGGGATCGACAAGCGCTCGAACTTTATGATAATTGCCGTGTGAATCGCGAATGGAAACTACAGCTGTTGAAAGTAAAACAATTTTCTTATGCGCTTGTGCTTTAGCCGAACATAACGAAACTATATTAGTAGAACCACCCTCATCCGAATGTGAGGAAGGGAGTTCTTTAGAAGACGGACTAGTAGTCTTTGCGAAATGCAATAGCGTGTTGTGGTGAGTCGCATCACATGTTGAGCATTTTATTTTAGAACATGCATCATTTACATCATGGATAGGATTTAAGCATTTTAAACAAAGGTTATTTTGCTTAACGAAAACGAATCGATCATACGGCTTTTTACATTTAAACGAATGACAAGAAATTAATGTATGCGAATTAGTTTTACATAAACGACATTTATAAAATTGGTTTGAATTACCAGTGCGCGAGCTAGCAACGAAAGTTGAAGTAGTATGAGGTTTTGATGACGAAGAAGAATGGGTTGCCATGGGCCGTGATGAAGCACGCGAGCTTTCCCATGCAACGATTTCCCGACTAAGAAATTCTTGTAATTCATGAAATTTAGGCACTCGATTAGTGGAAATGGATTTGTCGAAGTCACGGCGCGTGGATGCATCAATTTTTCGATAAAGTAAATAATACAACATAAAGTCCCATTGATCCACTGGGAAGCCCATTGCCTCTAACGCTCCGGTATTCTCCAAAAACCCGCTTAAAATACTCCGAAGGCCGGGCGCGGATGGGGTGTTAAGACTAGGTAATTTATATAAAGCATCCATATGTTGCATCGCGATTAACCGTTCATTTTTAAAATTATATTCTAAAATACTCCACGCTTTCTTGTAATTGCTATCAGTAATAGGCAAACCCCGTAACAATTTACTAGCGTCGCCGCGCACGTACGATAACAAATATTGAAACTTAGCGACGTCAGATAAATTTCGGTTATCATTGATTAAAGATGTAAATAAATCGCTGAAGGCGTTCCATTGTTTATAATCTCCCGAAAATGGAGGAATCGATAAACGCGGAAGCTGTACCGAAACATTTCCCGGTGTATAATTATTATTATTATTTTCAAAACTTTGATTAAAAGATTGTTTTACATTTTGTTCACCGAATTCAAATTTTATCGAATTAATGTTACGAATTAAATCATTAAATGCCAAACGAATTTCAGCGTGATCAGAGCTTAACGTGTTAGTTTCTTTAATTTCTATGTCTTCAAGTTCCGTCTGAATCTGTTCGAATTGATCCTGAATACGAGCCAGATCATAGCAAGAAACCATGAACTTCCGAAAAGAATCCGGATTATTTTTTGCGTCTGATCCGAGTTGCATAATTACGTCAAGTTCCCGTTCTAAACAATTTCTTTTATGAGTTAAACGAATGTACTCTGGAGATTGTTCCATTATAAAGCACAAATGAATTTATTTATTTAAGAAAGAACTTGGCTATATGCACTACCGTGCTACAAATGTTTCAATAAACTAAAGATAATTAAAATATAAAACCAAAGATAAACAGGTTTTTTTATATAAACTTGGCTTCAACACTACCGTGCGCCCTATGTAGTAGCCCTAGTGTGGTATGTCCAAACGTGAGAATAAATAAACAAAAAAAAACTCGAAACAAATTTGGACTTGGCTAGGAGCACTACCGTGCACCCAATAATGTAAGAAACACGAACCCGATCAATTTATCGACAAAAAACACACTTGTTGTTGAATTTACCTAGAACACTACCGGGTGTCCAATAAAGCAATTTACCGGAAAATAAGGAAAATTTTGAATTAAAATGAAACGCGAAAAAATGTTATTGAACTTGGCGCTAAACGCTATCGTGCGTACAACGATAACATTTACCGTATGCACAAAGTTCGACAATAAACAAATTTAAAATTAACAAATATCGTACGTGGTAAACTTAAAAGTCGTGTCGTGGTCGTGACTACTAAATGGATCGAACGATGAACGAAGAGAACGGATATTATGTTTGTAGTACGAACTAAACTTTAATGTTGGATGTTGATTCCAGTCCGAACCACTTCGAATGCAACACAACAAAAGAATATATTTACCTACATGTACCTTATTAAAGAATACGAATAAACAGTTATTTGAATATTTCGAATTCCACGAAGTTACGAGTTTCACGAATCGAATAGTTTGAACGAACAAAACGAATTACGATTGGCACGAATAGCCGTAAGTGTAGGTATTAGTAATTAATACAACGAACATCAACTACTAATACTGAACGACGAATGAGAATGAATACAATGCAATACGGAATATCACCAAGTCGATACACGAATTAGTTCGACAAAGCTAAATTCCTATACGAATTAGTATCCAAATTATCTAATATTGTTTTTACGAAATAATTATTGTATACGAAAGTGATTACGAATGATGAATTTTACGAAAGTATGGTATTGTTTAAATGCAGGTAAATTACTAGGTCGAGAATGGAATGAACGAAGTCGATTACGAATGAACTACGTTACGAGTCGAGTTATAACTTGTAAGTCAAGATGGCGTTCTTCGAAAATGCTTTCTTAACGGAATTGGATGGTGAATATTTGTAATTTAGGTAAATGACGACAGAAAAAAAACCAAATTAGGTTCAAATAAGAAAATTATTATATTGTATCCAAGGTCGAAGGTCTAAAAATATTGTATCCGGCTCGAAGGACCAAGAATGTTGGGGTGTTGTCATATACCCGGGTTTCCTAAATTTGGTGGTAGGGAATGAAATCGAAAGTGGACTGTATTATAGGGATTTAGTGTCCCTTTCTGAGCAACACACAACAATCGATAATGTATGCACCAAAAAGGGAATCCACCAACCTTATTCCGTCGCGTGGCGTCGCTCGATACCTCGACGCCGAGATGGTAGGACTGTTTTCTGCGTTTCACCAGCTTGACTTCCACTCCACTCCGTAGTCCGTATCAATGATCCTTGCGGCCGAATTACCAGAAGGATGACGAACGAAGCCAATTGAACACCGAATTATGTGATTGCACGATGTCGCGTGCCGAACCGCGAAACGAACTTTTCTCGACTGGGCTGTCGGCGGCGCGGCGCTTGCGCACGTCGAACGAAAATAAGAGGGTAGAATCCGAATTGATGCACAACAAAATATTAATTGTAAATGTGTTGCCAGAATGGAACGAAACTATGAAATATTAACGAACAATTTATTTATTTACTATAATTAAAACGGTAACAACCAATTACATTAATTATAAACTTAATATACCAATCTTACATAATATACAAACTTAATATACAAATCTTAATATACCTATTACATTAATTATAAACAACACACTTAAACTTCTCGCTCACAAAACTTCAAGCATACAGACAATAATCAGAAAAAAAATTAAGAAAAATATGTCATTTTGTTCTTGAAATAAAAAAATAATCTTCCAAACCAGTTAATAAAATGACGGAGTTCTGAGGTAAGGTGAATAAACTAAAACAACTGAATTAAGAACTAGCAACTTATAACAATTTTTTACTCGGGTTTCATACAATTACTTAAAAAATAGATTGAGGACATTGAAGTATAATGACATAGAATAGACATCTCGAACAAAATGTGTGTTCCGCCCGGGAGGTTCGATTTTCAAAATTGAGCCCCCGTTCCCTTTCAAAATCGAACGAATCTATTGAGGATTGAAGCCACGTGGCGCCAATGCATTGGGACATACATGGTGTTCGGGGTGTCTCTTCTATACGCTAGTAATAGTACTTCATTGATTGAGGATGACGATTTTAGGTTTTAGAGGCGTATAATTAAATATATCCACTTATAATAATATTTATGCATGGATTTTTATATTGGCTTATTTTGAAATCAATCGCTTAATATAATTGCTCCCATTAACGCCCCCCTAAAGTGTATATTCTATTATCGCCAGTTTTTTTAATCATTCTCAGGTATATGACATATTGTAGATTCCATGAAAGTTGTAGCCAAAAACATTTTAGGGATGTATATTGAGACTCAAAAAGAATAAAGTTTGTGTGCGTAAATAACCAGCAAACAGAGTAATTGGACAATAATTGGGACGCGGAAGTCGGTGTCGTGTTGCGCTCCCAGCTACTTAAGGTTACGTAATTATTACTTAGAGAAATTAACATAAATTAAATGTGTATACGTGCATGCAAATGTGTAACTATAATAAATAATACTCTAGATTTACATCTAATATTACAGTTCTGGCTATTTCTTTTAGTTTAAATCAAGTTTTACATCAAAGCGGTATTAGAAACATAATTTTCATAAGTTGCTTCTTATAACGACACATGGCGTTGTTAGATGTTTTACAATAGTTAGTATTTTAGCTTTTATTTTTTTAAATTCTTTAAAAACGTAATATTAGATATTTTTTGTTAACTTGTTTGATTCTAATACATGTCTATACATTATTAAAAATAATTGCATACGTCGAATATACTCTATACTTATTTAATAATTGGATCAATTAAAGCCCTATTTTGTCTTATTTAACAAGATTCGACGTAAGCAATTATTTTTAGTAATGTCTAGAAATGTATTTTGAATAATCTCTCGTAAACTTTTTGATACCAAAAAGTTTCCATTAAAATATATGTTCTATAAAAATATATATTTTAGCCAGTTATTGTTTCTTTCTTTCGTCGCTAATAGAATAAGTAATCTTCATTCTTAATTCTTTTACCGATCCATACGGTCTTATTTATAAAAATCTTTTATTGTATGTTTCTAGCGTACTTTAGTTAAATTCTGATAAGCCTACTATAAGTTTCTGTATTCATAAACGCCTATAGGCCACTCAAAAGTTTAAAAAAAACCGACTTTAAAAAACCGGGAAAATGCGTGTCAGGCCATGCGCAATGTAAGGTAAAGAAGCAGTAAGTTTATCGACTATTACTCATTAACATAGCCGTGATAAAATTCATCATAATAATAAACTATTTTTGAGAATTTTTTCACGTTGTCTTGTCCAACTCCAACCGTTTAGCCAGCAGGGGGGAGGACCACTTGACTCTGTAACCAAAATTAGTAATTTAAAGCCAAATATTTCGCAAACCAACCCCTAAATCCTAAAATGGCCTCAGAAGACCCATTATGTATTTGGAAGACCTTTTCAACGATACCCCGCTCTATATGGTACGCGACGAATAAAAAATTCGTTTTCACCTTATTTGTAGGGAACGTACCCTGAAAAAATATATTTCAATATTTTATTATACGATTTTGGAGTTTTAATAAATATGTATATTTTTTCTGGGTACCTCCCCTACAGGTAAGGTGAAGATAATTTTTTTTTCGTTGTGTACCCCATAGACTGGGGTATTTTTATTTTTATCGTTGATCGGTATATTATCCCTTCTGCTATGCATACAATGTAATTTATTTATTCGTTGTATGTGTAGTTCTTAACGAGTTGATTTTTAGTTCAGAACTATACAGAGCTGCCATCTGCTTAAGTAAGTCGGAAATAAAAGATCGACTTGAAGTGCCCTGCGCAAGCGCATATTGAATAAGTGACAAAGGTGAATTGTAGATGGCGTTGTATGGCATGTTGTCACTTGTGAACATATTTTTACAATTTTAAAGTAATAGTGATTTAGGTATGCTTAATAAATTAAGGAGGTACGTAAAATCTTATGTACATTTTTCTTTCTACTTCAACCATGTAATTGTACCTAATTACATAAAAATAAATGCTTATACTGTATAAGCGTATAAGTTATACACTCATACCTACCCGAAAGATTCCTAATACCAATAGTTTAAGAACAAAACCAATAGTTTAAAAATAACTATTGGTTAAGTTAGGCTAATTAGGAACGATTAAAAATGTAATTTTTAATCATACTAAAATATTAGGGTACTAATTACTTTGGCAAATTCTTATTATTAACATAATTCATAATGATGTTGATTCCTTAACCATATTATTAAAATATACATAATAGGCTATGACCGGTGACGTTAATTTAAATTATGCTCGTAAATGTTCATAAATGGACAAATTTTCTTTGAAACATTTAATTATCTCTATTGACTATATTGAATAGAACTAAGTTACTGTCTCACTGTTTTTAAATATGAAAGACTCTACAAGCATAATGAATTTCTTTATAAATGTAAGTACGATAGTTTTTACTGTAATTTCATAAATTATAATAAAATATTTAACGTAAAGCCAGGCAGGCAAGTAATACTAAACTTGTCTATTTATATTTAAAAGTTGAAAAATTTATCCACATCTGCCTCCTCTTCTTTTATTGCCCGAAGTTCTAATAATTTAAATCCCTGGTACTCATCAATTTTCGATAATTCTTGTTTAATGATTTCTTCAGTATTAAATTCGTCGAGTTCTTTTTGTATCTTCCATTTCATAGGAGTTTCTAAAACTTTTATTATTTGATATCTCAGAAGATTAGGTAATATGTTAACTGCACTTTCAACGATGTAATCGATAGTTCCAGCACCATCGGAACGAATTTGCAAGTTATCAATATCGAGACTCAAATCGATTAGTTGCGGCCTTTTCCTCGTGTCAACTGGTTGAGCCAAAATACATCTTCCATTTATATATTTAATGGAGAATCCAAATGTTCCAGCTCTCGTTAAAACACCATTTATAGCAGAGACTTCCCACTGTGTAGTGCCTCCCAATTCTTCAGTTCCTATTTCAAAGTCTGCTATAACAGTGTTATTATCAAGCGTTAGACTTATATTACCAACTCGTTTAAATGACGATATTCCGGTTATGTACATGCTGTGTAAACCAATAAAAAATATACCCACAGTTGAATTATAATCTTCAATTTTATAGGGATCCATGTTCATAGCACGTACTTTTTTTCTAAGATCTATCATTACCATATCTAATGGTGATATTGTATTGGGAAAATGCAAATCACCAGCCACTTCTTCTAATTTGTTATTGATTGCTTCTTTAGCGTTGGCATACGCTTCCTCTAAAAGGTATGGTTTTATAGATTCAAACAGAAAATTTCCAGCCGTGTTAATAAAGCCTGAAATAATAAAACCAAGGGCACCAGCGTCTTCAAAAGCCATAGATATTGAGTAGTACGTGACTTCCATTGCTATATCTTGAGCAATTAATTTTCCATCGCGAGATACACCAAGAGATGCGATTGCAGTAATATTTATGCCACGGAGTTTTACACTGAATGGACTCCGGACTGAAGTCAAAAAAGAATTAGCAACGCAATTTCCTTTAGCTTCAAGGTTATCGACATACATGTGTGCTGTAACCTGTAAAGTAATTTAATGGTCGTGTTAATATTGCTGCGATGGCAGATCTTCTGTACAACACTTTTATCTACTCAACATACCTTCATAGACGCTATTTCAGAATTGATATGCAAAATTCTAAATTTGCTAAATCCGTGGACAGCTGTATCTTTGAATACTAACGTAGTAAAACCGATGAATTTAGTGGTATCTGGCACGGGCATGGTATCTGGAATATCTGCCCCGGGAATCCCCACTGGATCCGGTTCTTGAAAGCGTTTAAGGACATCAAGAATGTACTCGCTCATTTTTTTCTCCCCTTTGGCAAGTATAGCATTAGTGGTTGTTTCTGGTGCATACTCGTACTCGTTTGAATAATCGTGTTCATCTGAAACCAAGAATTAATGTTTGTTTATAAATCATAACCTCGCACAAACTAAAACAAAACAAATTGTGACGTAGGTTAGCACTTAAAACACTTATTTAATGTGTTATCATCAGCGGGTAGTGATGACGACGATGAAGTGAAGATTGTTTCCTAACCTTGCTACCTTATCAGCCCAACCTAACTGACAAGGTCGGGTGACTTAGATTCGAATCATGGTCCTTTAATTTTTCGTGATCCTGTGGATATTAAAGTTCTGTAAAGAAAAACTGAGGAATTTGCATTCTTTCGTAACTTTCTCAAAGATGTGCGAATTCTGGCAATCTGTACTGTAGCTTGAATTGCCTCGTTGTTAGAGATGATGATTGATGAGTAAATAAGGATAATGTATTTTGGGGTTTTTACTCGTGCTTTTGATAACGAGAAGTACCTACACATTGATAATATATTTATGTACATCAATATCTACACAGACTATAATAAAACTCAAAGGGCAAATTTTCTGTACATTGAATATTTTTTAAAAATTTCGATTAGGGGGCACTTCAATAACGTATTAAAGCACAAAAATATTTTTTTTAGAATTATTGTCTGCCTGTCTGTCTGTCTGTTTGTTTGTCAGGGCATCACATGAAAACCCTTGAACTTTAAACTTTAAAATTGTTACTAATACTCTGGGTCATATTTTAAGATACTTTTTATCCCGGAAAATTTAAAGGTTTCCCTGGGAAACGCGATGAAAGTTTGTATGGAATTTTTTTAAAATATCAACCGATTTGCTTCAAATTTGCAACAAAATACGAGTATGTTCCTTGCTTAAATTGATGGAATACATATTTTTCAGTTTATCAAAAGTTTGCAATAAAAAGAAAAAGCTACAAATTAATGTGAATGTAAATAATTAAAAGAGGTGATTTACAAAAATGATTGCACATATCTTTTGATATTTTACGCTGTATTGTGTATTGTATTTCACAGGAATATTTCGAGATGGTAAAATCTAGGATATCAAACTCTGAATAATTTTTTTGGATGATTTAAATATTTTTTAAATTCAAAGCCGCTTAAAAATATCAATAGTCTATATTGTTAAAATAAATGACGATAGTACACTTTTGGAATATGTGACTTATTGTGCATATAATTGTCTATATTCTTATATCGGTAAAGATATAAAGCAATATTTTTTTTAAATACCAAGTTTCGATTGTATTTTTTATCTGTGAATTCCACCATTTATCAACCAATTTGTCTTTTTATTTATTACATTTTAATAGATAAGCTTCCAGATTGGTCCAATGTTTTTCAAAATTCAGTTCTGGTGACGGAATATATTAGAAATTGAGGGAACATCTCAAATATTTCACGTATATACCTACTTAAATATGATTTTGATATATGTTTGCTGAGGACTATTTCTTTGAAGTCGGTAAGGAGTAAAAAAGGAATAGTTGACATAATATATTCTCGACTCACTTTGTGTCTGTCCATCAGCCAAAACTGCAAAAAGGAAGATAAACAGTTTACTCCACGCGGTCCACATTCTATATAAATACTCGACTCAGATATGATTCTTATTACAAGACTATTTATTCACATGACGAGAGCAATATGAGGGCACTGATTCAAATATTTAGTCGGTTCATAGGTCCAGCATTATCTTTGACGTCTTGTCTTCCTAACATCGGTCTTATCATTGTGAATTATTATATTTTAATTTTGCATTCGTTTATCTGCATCTGCACTTCGATATCTTATTATTACTGTTCATGATGACTTTCATGGGAAGATAGTGCAGTGGTTTCCCCTTGCCTTCTGCACCAGACATTTTTGGGGTCATTTAAAACCCCAAGGCTGCTGTAGCCATTTCCGACTAGAGTTCCAATCGGGTGTATATGGTTATACCGCCATTGCTCGGTCGCTAGAGCCTCGTTAGTTCTCTAGCAGGGGGCACCACGATACTGAGTACCGTCGTCAGCTTTTCTTACTGACCACTGACGCGTGCAGTTGAGGTTGACATTTGGGTCGGTTTAGATGTTGTTCACCGTTCTCCCCTTACCCCCCATCTACTTACTTACAATGTATCCATCGAACGTCTAGTCGTCCAAGGAAAAGTAGAAGGAACCAGACCTCGCGGCAGATCGCCTATGAGATGGACGGACCAAGTAAAGGCTGCAGTGGACGTCCCATTACATGTGAGCTCCCGAAAAGCAGCTGTCCGAGAGGAATGGAGACGGATCGTCAAACGTGTAACTGAGAAATGAAGGCCACGACCGCTCTGACAAGAGCGTAACGAAAGAGAAGAAGATCTGCATCTGTATCATAAGGATGCCTTTCCATCAGATGTGCTACGCAGCTAAGCTGGGAGAATGTAATGTTCATAGCTCACTAAGAATAACTGACTGTAACCATTTTTATCTTTACAGTTTTCATCTCAAGTAACGACTTTTTTGCTAAGCGTTTTTAATCGATATAAGTAGTATGAAAATATACATAAATAATAACGTTTATCATATCAAGCATTTAGTGTAGAACACATTTGTCTTTCACACTGTGTAATTTAAAATATCTTAGAAGTTATCGCAAAAATTTTGGTTTATAGGCCGTGTCGCGCCTGTTCAGCCCAGCAGGATAAGATGGGGCATTAGGTAGTTATTGGAATATAATTATTATGGATGGAAGTATTCCTCTAACGATCAATGATCGTACGAACGCGGAAATATAGTACTGTATATTAAAAAAAACCTCCTTTTTAGAACTCAGTTAAAAAGTACACCAAATAGGGTGAATATAAATGTGTTATATTATACGGGTCGGTTCAAATAAAATTGTATTATTAATGGAAATAATTTTGACATTTCCGCACGGAATTATAATGTTGCATTTGGAATCACCAAGGCAGTTAGAATAATTTAAAGTTGAACAGGAAATTGAAAATTAATATTGTTCCGTTGTTGTTTTATGTTATAATAGAAGAGAATACGAGAGAAAAATAAATGTTGTATTTATTAGCCTGATTTATAGGGTTCCGTATCCAAGGGGAACAACGGGACTTCCGTCAGTCCGTCCTATCTGTCTCTATCTCTCGAACGCTTATAGGTAAGGTTTCATATAAAAATTTATTAGTAATACTAACTTTTGCCTGCGGCTTCGCCCAAGGTAGAGTGGTTTCGAAACGAAATTTTTAATTAATTGATTTAAATTTATAGAACCACATAAAAATAAAGTGCACTATAAGTAGAATGATGGATTAGGATAATATTAGATATTAGTTGATGCCCGCGACTTCGTGCGCGTGGATATCGATTTTTTACTTATTGCGCGGAAACCCTGAACATTTCCGGGATAAAAAGTAGCCTATGTCTTAATTCAGGGTATAAGCTATCTCCATTCCAAATTTCAGCCGAATCGGTCAAGTAGATGTGGCGTGATTGAGGAACAAACATCCAAACATCTTCACAAACTTTCACATTTACATATATTATTATTAATAGGATAGGATTAAGTCTTTAATATTATTATTGGTATTATTATCTTATCGTGAAGCCTGTTTGACTACCTGTCACTGTTGCCTGAGTCAGCCGTTAAACGACTCGTGACTTGAGAGCCAGTTATTATTTCTTTCTTATGCTCTCTGTCTTGGCCGGCAAACATCAGTGATGTCCTGGGTATCGCTGGTGTCCACGGGCGACGGTAGCCACTTACCATCAGGTGGATCGTCACTTCGTTTGTTGGCTAGTTACAAAAAAGGATACAGCCACTTTTTTTTACAAGCTGTGCTGTGTATTATCGTAGACACAAAAGACACATAAGGCACAAAAATAAAAGGAAATTGTGAGGCATTTTCCGATTAATTTTTTAACTGTATCAGAAACTTGAAACCATATAAAATAAGTTTGGCATTAGGGATCTCCATAAAATAAACTAGTTTTTTCGTCGTTAATATTGCACGGTGGCACGGAACCCTACATGCGAATTTGATTTGCCCTTGGCCGGTTTTGTTAATTGAGCTCTTATTTGACATCGCGTCGTAATCAACATTAAAACGGGTTTTTCGTTCCTTCCTCGATTGGAACGCATCGATCCTTAGAATTACTGTCTCTGATGTTCCAAAACCAACCTTCGAGGGTTGGCGGTGTTCGGTTTCCTATATTATTGTGATATTATTGTATAAGCACCCGGATGACCAAGCTTTGCTCGGTTTAGTGTTGCTTAACAACGCCATCTATTGAAGTAGCTTTAGTGTAGCAGTTTTTCATTGCCTGAAAACACGGATAAAATGACATTTTCTGAAAATCGATTTATCGCCCCCGGAACCCCCTGCATACTAAACTTCATGATTTACAAGAATTGCTCGTTTAAAGGTACCTATTAGATAACGTTTTTTAACTAAAAACAACAATCCTATTAAACAGGTTAGTATATTCTTGGATTAATTTCACGCAGTGCTTTTCCATTACCGGTTTTGATCACGACAGGAGGATGTTGTTTGATCAAACGTGCTTTGCTTGGAAACCATCGCACTACAAGGTCACCATTAATAATTATACTCCAAGCACAATAATATTATAATATATTAAATATCGGAAGATTGACGTCATCGGCATCCTTATAAAACAGCTTAATATCTCATACGTTTATAAAGAAATTTATTCTCTCAGTTTAAAAAATAAATAAATACTCGAGGCAAAGAGATGAATGTAATAAGTCATTTGTGAAATCGTAGCTCCTAAACAGCTTAATTTTGATTGAAAGTTCACTTGAATGAATGTTGTTAATTATGATTGAAGAAAATTGTATCAGCTGTACGAAGATTATCAGCCCTTTTCGAATTCAAATTGTTGAAGAAATGTCAAAAACTACTCTTGAGTAAAATTATTATCCTGTCATTTCGATGCGATTTTTTAAATATAATCCTGTTCTGATGTTGCAACATCATCTGGAATCAACAGAATGCCCAAGTCTGCACCGACTTACCTTACAGGTCATTGAATAATTTTATCTCGTTAGAATAGGTTTACTTTTTAGAGGTGTTTGTGAGTCAGCTAATTTTTTAATTAAAATCTACTTGTGTACATTGTCAAGGATTTTTTAGTCTTGCCATTTTGTCATTTTGTGTCTGAAAGAAAAACAATAAATTTCAGAAATATTACTATGTTTCACGTAGAATTAGAAAATTTCTAGAAATTAAAAAATTTACCTAGATATCATTTCCCCGCGCTCTAGCCTTGTTAGTTATTCTGTCAATAAAAAACGGAAGTTGGTTTCATACATGCATATTAATCAAAGATTATATATCGTTTATGTAAAGACAAGTAGATTCAAAATATCGGCGACCTGTGAACGAATATACTACTATATTCTTTAATCAATTAATTATTATTATCTATAATTTAATATTATAACTAGAACAATTACTCTACTACATTAAAGAAGCAAGTTTGATACAGCCTCTCCCTTGCCTCGAGTTGCTATGCCTAACAAGGTGCATGTGTTCATTGCATTTATATTATGTTATGTAATGTAATATAACATGTGTATGCAATAAAGAAATTATTAAAATTAATCTGAGACTACTATGTAGTACTAAGAGTATATTAGTCCATGGTCGGCGACTCGCCCATGTCGCGCTATGCCCACGGTTTTTCCTGCGTTTTCCGGGATAATTAGTACTCTAATATCCTATTTCATATCATGGTCTATCAACGTGCTAAATTTCATTAAAATACGTTCATCCTCCTCTCACACTTTACAAGAACTTACAATAAACTCAGTATTTCTACAAGAGAAGTAAATTGCCATGCTGTAAGCGAGTAAAGAAATATTTCACAGAAAAAGTGTCCAGGAGTGGTTTTCCTCATTCTATTCGGATGGGTGACGCATGTTATTGACAAGTGACACGTAAAACCGTGCGTGACAAGCATATTACATGGTCTAAACATGAGCACCAGCAAAGCACATCCTAAAGTATCTAAACGACATGAATATAATATTAGTAATAATATAATACTTGCACAGCACATGTGATATATTAATAGTTAAAAGAGTCATCGCGTGTGGTCCCAAGAGTTGAATCCGTGAATCTATGGCATTTACACTTTCGTGCTCCTAAGGGTACGTTAAGCAGTCAAAACTAATTTTTAACTGTTACGTGAGCTGTTACGATTCATTCGCAAATACATTTGTCACTGACGAATTGACATTTCAGATTCATAAACGGAATTGGTATGTTCACATAATTTAGATCAAATCCATGGAGTATCTCTATCCTCTATGCTCAAATCGTTATTTAATTCATGAGTGTGACAATTGATATTTTTGACCAATCACGTGCATCGGTGATCAGAGAAATGTATATGCCACTGCAAAAGTAAGAATGGATCCTTATAATCACAATCACAGTCTGGCGTTTTATTTTTATTTATTTATTTCATGCACACAATTAAATTTAAATGAAATCATTATTCAGAACAATAGTACATGGGCACTGTTGGTTTCAAAATTAACTTTCTTCCTGTAGATCTATAATAGTATTTGTATTTTTGTGCCATATGTAAATATGAATACAAATAAAATTTTAATAGACTTTTAAAAATTAGATCCGGCAACACTATACAAATAGTACCTAAATCGGATGAAATATCGAAATATTTTTACTTTGCACCCGTCGATATGACAAAATAAAACGAGAGAGTGTTGCTGGATCCCATTTCATATAGTTTATTAAAATTTTACAAGTATTCACATTCATCTGATAAATTACACTGTCTACGGCAAATTACCTTTCAAATATATACATTTAATCTCACGTGGCTTGCCACCAACTCGGAACACTTTGTGACATCTTACAAACTGCATTGTAGATTCGCAACACTTAGATACTTTCCGGCAGAAACAACTTCAAGCGTAAAATTACGAGTATAACCATGTAAGTGCCGGCTTCGGGCTTACTTGAAGCAGACAAGAGCAAGCTAGCGAGAAGAGAAGACGAACCACCTGATGGTAATTGGTCACCGTTATTACTCTCCGATGCTGAAAAACATGTAATAAAACATTTCACTGTTCATAGTACAGTCGGCAAAAAAATTAGGTAAAGAGATAAAGAGATCGTTTTTTGTTTCATGCCTTGCATTCTTAATTCTTTTGCCGACTGTACCTACATGAAAATGAGGTATAGAAAATTCGTTCAGAAAGTTATCACAAGCCCCGGTGGTTTAAAAATATTAGTCCTAGTTATTTCGATTTTAAAATTTTAGTCTACGTACCTAAAATTCGAAGACTGTCTGTCACTGGGTTACCTGGTATTGTTCATGTCCATGGGTAACGAAGACCACTTACCACGAAAAAAAAATGTATTATTGGTATTATTGTTAGGTAGGTTATTTGGTTGTGTATTATTTTCACTAGAATATAGTTACCCCACCGCACCGGTTGGTTATACAAAATTACACAAGTTTAAAAAAATATACGCAAAACTCGCGAAAGAACCTTCTCATTCTGAAGTCGGCTGACAATGAGTGTCAGACCCAAAACTTTCAAGATTTAATTAACATGAATCGACATTTAAAGAAATATTTAAGTATTTAATTTTGACTTTTCCGTTTTCTCCGAGTTAAAACTGATTGTCCAGTGATATTTCCGTGCCATAGGTGAGTGTCGTTCGAGTAATTATAATTAGTTATCTACCTTGATAAGTCATTATGTCCACAAGGCACCTTACATTGGCTAAAAGGGTCAATTTACAAGGTAATGAAATACAATGACCAATATGAACAGCGTGAAGATTTATGATGATTTCATTATACGCAAAAGGATATTTTATTTTTAAATAATCATAAATAAATGGGCGGGTTGGATGCAGATAATTAAGGCGTTGACTATCACGATCACGATCGTATTTATTTGTTAAATAATATGTATAATAAATAAAGGAATTCTCTGGTTGGAAATCGAGTTCAAGACTTTTTAGTCAGGATAAAATTCCAACTGAAGTACGGGATCTGAGATTTATCAGTTGATCAATATTAGAGAGACATAACTGTTCATTACATAGCCGGTACAGCCATGAAAAACAAATCTAATTCAAAGTTAGTGGTTGGTGGATTTTAGTCACCGGATGGATTTTAGAACAGAAACATCTATTAAAATATTACTTGATTTCTACTTGATAGTTAGATAGCCAGTTTTATAAGATTTTGAAAACAAAGAGTACACCTATGATCGCGAAAACAGTGAGTTTTAAAAAGGACCATTCACTTACAGTGCCGTTTTTAGCACTATCAGCGCCCTGGGCGAGATTTCTACCCGTACAAAACCCATCCATCCATCCATCAGCCCTTGGAGGTCCACTGCTGGACATAGGTCTCCCCTAACTTGCGCCACTCTGACCGGTCCTGAGCCTTCTGAATTCAGCGGATGCCCGCTGTCTTCTTCAGGTCGTCGGTCCATCTTGTCGGGGGGCGTCCTGTACTCCGCTTTTACAAAACCCATACAAAAATAATAAATATGTAAATCCATGCCAAGTTACAGCTTTCCAGCAAAGGGTTTCGACGCTATGCTGCCGACGGATGGATAGACATGATGAAACTATGTATAATTAGGATTCCGTTATGACTACCTGCGGCGCCCCTCAAACCTGTCGCCCTGGGCGGTCACTCAACTGCGCCCTTCCCTAGCGCCGCTACAGCTGTTCACCTAATTGAATTTGATGATCATTTGAAACCGGGATTTTACACTGTGACTTAAACGCGCACGCGCACGGAGAAGCCGTGCGTAAAGTAGAGCTTTTTTACATGGTGCAAAATTACGCATTGAAGTATAATATACTAAATTACCAAAACCGACATCGCGAACACAATTTGTACCGCGTTTGGGGTTCTAATTTAAAAATCGACTGAATTCACTGAAAACTGTAGCCAATTGGCATCAGTTCATTGCGCAAACGTCGGGTTCGAGGTGTCGATAGCCTAGTTGGTAGTGACCCTGCCTGCGAGGGGTTCCGGTTTCCATTTCCAGCCGGGGCAGATATGAGTATCGATACAGACGAAATGGACACCAGTACCACAGATGCGTTGCCGTTCAAGAAATAAAAGAGAAGAAAAGAAGAACTGGCCCTGAAGTCCCTAGCCGGGGCATGACGAGTGTTATAAAAATTACCAACTCTTATTAAACCATCAATAAGTTTTACGTAAGTAATTTAAACAAGAAGACGTCATCAGTGATTTATAACAAACAAATAAAATTAACTTGTATTCAAGTAAATTAATTACAAGTTATATTTTTAAACCTTTATTTGTTCAAGGAAATCACATACAAGCAGACTTTTAATTTACTCTATATACGTATGGTTTTTTTTCTGTACGCTTCCGGCTGAGCCATTTTATCTTTAATAACTGGGTATTCTAGTTTGGGAAACAGGTACTTTAGAATACATACATAATAAAAAAGCTGAACAAAAAATAGTACGTAGTCGTTTCGTTTGTTTCATTGCAATACAAGCCAAATACTTAGCTGTGCACCAATTTTGACAAAACGATAAAAAACGACTGAAATGAGAATATGCGACAATCTTATTGCTAAGCTTCCTTTTTCTTGCTTCCAGTCAACTTAAATAAAAGTTGTACGGGCCAAATACTACTGAATATTATGGTGTATTCATTAGAGATATTCTATTAATGCTTAAGTGCTGTAATTAATTACCAGCAATTTCAAGAACAAGACTAAAATATTCTGTAAGGGTGATCAAAGCATCACTTAATGATCTTTAAGTAAACCACAATACTATTTATTGATTCTAACCATAGCCACGATCGCGATGGTACAAACATAACAATAATATGTGTAGATCTCGTCAATCAGTCAACTCATACTAGGGTTACCTTACCATTCATTTGTTTCCGAGGGATTTCCTCTAACAACACAACTGTAATAACTTAAACTGCAATAACATCAAAAAACTTAGTTACAAACTAAACTTAGGATGATTCATTAACACTTTGTGTCTTTATGACTTTGATAAGTATGTGACGACTTTATAATATCGTACCTGTAAAAACAGTATTGTAAGTTTTAATAAGTCTTGTTTCATGTCTAAAAATAATATTTGCGAGTGTCAGAAGATGTGCGCGTTAATCATGATTATTTGTGAGGATAAATATCAAATTTTTAAGTTAAAACATAATGAGGTAATGATTGATTGACGACCGATCGTCACATTAGTATATTTTTGGAATTGTGTAATTTGTAAATACAGAATATTTGACAATATATTCTAAGGAAGATCTAATTTTAATCACATTGTCCGTACAGAATGATCAATATTTTATTAATGAGTTTTCACTAACAGATAAGAATGAATTAGATACTTACAAACTGACTTACTGAACTTACTGAAAAGTATTTCCGACCGGAAACTGTATCAGTGTAGTTTTTAATTTTAGTTGGAAATATATCGCTTTTTTATAACAGACAGGATAAAAAATTAAAGAGGACCCAATTTAAAAAAAAATCTGATTTTAAAACTTTAGAGGTACCTAAATAATTAAAGCACTAGAAATAAACCATAATAAACATGAACTTTTACACCCATTTTACATTCGCAGCACGTCACCTTGATCTTCATGTAAGTGCTTCGAGGCAGGTATATAATAGTATTGGTCCGCTTATCCGGCATTGTATTCGCGGAGCGTTGACAGTCAGAAGTTGTCGATCGGCCGTGTTGAAGCAAAAGCAAAAGCAAAATGTATTCCTCGCAACTGTTTTCGGTAGGCGTTTTGCTGTGCGCTGTATCTAGTGCCCTGAGTGCTGAAATACGTAAGTGTATTTTGTGTGTATTGCTAGATAAGTATATTTTTTATGAGTTTAATCTATACTATAATAAAACTCTAAGTGTCTGTTTGTCTGTCCGGGCATCACATAATAATCCTTGAACGGATTTCGATGAAAATTGGCACAGTTGTTACTGATACCCTGGGCCATATTTTAGACAACTTTTCATCACAGAAAATTAAAAGTTTTCCCGGGAAAACAGAATAAAAGTTTGAATAAGTTAAAACATAATTTCCGTATGCAAAGCTGCGAGCAAAAGATAGTTTTTATTTAAAAATTTTGAAATTAATTTGAAAGGCTTGCTGAAATGCATTCAGTGGACTGAAAATCAATTTATCTTTGACTAATGTAAGGTTATCTAAAACAAGCACAGTAATTTCATGATAACATTTCAACCATAATTTATTTATTTGATAAATGTATTTTATGGTGCAATTACAAACAAATAGTAAGCAGTGTCTCGCGAACCGGCATTGGGTCATGAAAATACTAATAATATATCTACAGTCGCATCAGACTATACAACTTTACTTTGTTATCCAAATAAAGATATTATTTAGTACTAATTTTTATAATTTTATAAAATCTAATTTTTTCTTTATGTCATTAAAAATTTTCTATCCAATACTACATTGCAATATGTAGTAATTATTTTTACTAAATAGATAGTTTAGGATATAAGGGAGGATCAAGTTACATATATTATGTAGAAGCGAACCTTCTTGAAACTACAGAGACATAACGACTTAATGGTTCCAGAAGATACGTCTTATAATATTGGTTAGGCACAACTGTTATTTCATCTGCATTAGTAATTTACTAACTATTTGATTATGTACATATAAACTTATTACCATTCATCTACTTAGCATGATACATGCGATATGCTTATCTCCACATCTTATTTTTCCTGTCCTACTTAGATTAATGATTTATAAAGGTTTATGAGATGATGATAAATGAAATTAGTGGTTAGATGAACTATTATTTTAACGGTCGGCCAGGATACTAGGTGATCAGTCAAGACAGTGAATAGTCATTGTGTCAATGCATTACAATACTAGTGGCGCCACGAGCACACGTGCACACAAATGAGATGAGTGAAAGATAGAGTCTCATCGTATGATCTGCATGGTGTGAAATGAGAGCCAAGTTCAAAAAAAGAATTGAAATCTAAATGGGTGCCAATTTTTGTGTAGAAAAGTCTAAAATTTTAGTCAAAAGAACATCCAATTCAAGCTCTACATTTGACTTGGTTAGTTTTCACGGACCTACATAGGCTATATTATCACTGAACTGAGGGGGTATTAGTGGATAATTGAAGGGTTTTTGGTATTGCCAAGAAGGTAGTATTTGCTGGTTTAGTGTGGTGCAATGCAAATGTAAATGGTGGAGACCATTCACTATTTATTTATTTATTTATTTATGTGCCATACAAAAAGTACAGAAACAAAGGCGGACTTAATGCTCAAAGCATTCTCTGCCAGTCAACCTTCGGACAGTAGTAAAACAACGATGGCGGTATATTTGATAAAGGATAAAAAAAAATTAAAGAAATTAACAAGTGCAATACATAATATATAATAATAACATACTATCCTTACTAATAATGTTCTGTTGTCAATAGTTTTCAGTATCATCTTGGTGTTATTTGGCGCTTACTATAAAAAGCCAAGCAATATTCACCAACGTTGTTACTTTTCGATTTCATATAGATTATAGAAAGTACTTAGTAGGTAACACCGCAAAAATTAATTCCAAATAAATGCTGGTTACAAGATGAAATATTAATTTTCAATCCAAGTTTGTTAGTATGAAGTGGAATGAATGAAACACATTAAAATGAGTCGTCATAATATTAAATCTAATCTGATACGAGGTAATTATTAATGACCGTGATGGTCTTGAAATAAATTTTCTAATCTTCTACTCGTATTAACGTGTCGCTTAATTTCTGTTTTATATTGATTAATGACATTTGACATTATTTTTGTTGAAATGTTTGTCACAAATGGGTTAATAATTATCTAGTTTGTTATTACCTTAGTAACAAATTTTTTAACACATTTGTTTCGTCAACTATAGATTATAATAATTAATGGTCTAGTGAATTAGTTTTACTCGTTAGATTTTTTTAGCTATAAAGGGATATGTATATCATGTTACTACATATTTATGCAATAAAGTATTGAGTATTGAGTATTGAGGATATAAGATATGGACTTAACCTAAAATACTTAATCTAAAATATACGAGTACATTCATACAATAATGATTTTGTTTAAGAGATTTTTTGAATATTATACGTTACTTACTACCTACCACCCGTTATCAAGGACTACATTTTATTTTACTACTTGTTTTTATATTCATGTTGCTATTAAATCACTTTTTGATTACATGAACGATGTATTCTTAGTAATAACATATTAACAGATAATGATACCTTAACATGAGATTAGACTTCAGACGTTGATTCTAGTATTTACTAATAAGAACCTTGGTATAGATTTATGCATAAATATCATAAAGTTGTTAGATCATATTATAAGCCGGACATCGTAAGCAGAATACCAACCTCTAACCATCTGTCTCAAAATATAATTACTTATGTTACTTTTAGTTCCCAAAATCGACCCATTCTTTAAGGAACTACTTAAAACATTTTTCTTTTTGCGTCAGGGGTTACAGACTTCTAAACGATATGAAAGTAAGAAATATTCAGTCAATTGTACTCTGTGTTATAGAAAAATAATATAGTACGAATAATACTATATTTTCATCGGTAATTCAGTTGTCGAGCTTTTTGTAACTGTGACTGAAATGTACCCGCAACGCAGCATTGGGAATTTCAGAACGAAATGCATTCACGTCGTTGGATCATGGATCTAAATTGCTCAGATTCCAATAATTATTTTAAAAATAATAAGACTTTGTTAACCAAAACCAATGACAAATACACATGGAAAAAAATAATTATAATATTAAAAATAAATGTGTACTATATTTTTCCTTGAATTTCCCAATAGTACTATATTTTTTGCAATGTTTTGAAAAAAATACTATTTTACCTTCAGAAAATATGCTGGCCATACACGTTCAGGTATACTTGTCAAGTTTGCAGCGGACTTGACGCGGCATCCAGTAAACTTGTCGGTGTATGGCCACGTTATAGCTATCTGGCTATATAGCTATCTCATGCAAACTGAATGCCGCGTCAAGTCAAACTGCAAACTTGACAAGTATCTACACTTGATCGTGAATGGCCAGCTTTACTCATTTTATTAACATTTTAAGTTTAACACCAGACTATAATGTCTTCTAGTTATTCTTCATATCTTTTGTATACTATGTATAATATTAATCATTGTTAGACAATGGCTGAATATTAGTTAATTATTATGTGAGTAGAATTGCTATTCGATTTTAAGTAGGCTTATAGGTGCCTAACAAGTTAGTGAATCCATGTAATTAGATATTGACGGAAGCCTCGATTTGACATTATGTGTGTTATCCATCATAAATATTTTCTTTCTTTCTTTTTTTCTTTCTTTCCATCATCCATCCATTACTCCATCAGCCTTTGGAGGTCTACTGCTGAACACAGCCCCTTCCATGCGCCAATATGACCGATCTGAGCCTTTTGAATTCAGTGGTTGTCTGCTGTCTTCTTCAAGTCTTCAGTCCATCAGGTCGGGGGGCGTCCTATAGATACTCCTTTTTTCCGAGACAATGCGCGCTACTAATTCATATTAATTTCTTTAATTTTATTATGTATAGACTAAGAATCGCCAAATGTGTTGCTGTTTGAGAGAATTTTGTTTCATTAACTATATTACTTATACATATATATTTTTATTTATGTACATTCTTATCCACATAGTTTGTTTTATCTATGGTTTTAAATATTAGTTCGTAAAGTTCTTACTGTTTGCACCTCTACCTACGCGTTTCTTGAATGACTGCGTCCTCTACCCTTAGGTTGTCTGGTAGAAATCGCTATTACAGCGATAAGATCGCCTATTGTGTCTATAATACTTGTAATATTTTATGTACTTCTAGTGTGCACAATAAAGAATATTGTATTATATTGTAAATTGTCTGAATATTTTCGATGGAGTATATAATTGATTGTTATTGTATTCCAGCCTCATACATAAAGATATGCAAGAGAGATCAGAGTACGATCAACGGGTGCGTCCGGGACTCCATCGAGGCGTTGCGCCCGCAGCTGGTACAAGGGATTCCCGAACTGAATGTGCCCTCTCTTGAACCCTTCTACATACCTGAGGTAAGAATGAATGTTTTTAACCGACTTCAAAAAAAGGAGGAGGTTCTCAATTCGTCTGTATTTTTATTTTTATTTTTTTATGTTTGTAACCCCAGAACTTTTGACTGGGTGAACCGATTTTGATGATTATTTTTTTAATCGAAAGCTGGTGCTTGTCGTGTGGTCCCACTTAAATTTTATCAAGATCTGATAATGGCATCCATGAGAAAACAATATAAGTCTTAAATTTTCATTAAGTATGTGCGAGACAAATGGACGAATAACTCAATATCACGCCAGCCGATTTCGATGATACTTTTTTATTGTTATTGGGAAGGATGTACTGTGATATTATCATTTATCGGCGTGAACAAATCATGAGGGTTATTACTAAATAATCTAATTTTTAGAGTATAATTTTTTTATTGATGACTATTGAAAAACCTATAAAAACCATACAATAAGATTCACAATTCAACTAGTAGGTATACCTGAAAATGTTATTCTTTACTTAATAAAATGAATACCTACTAGGGGACCCATAGGGGACCTGAAAACATGTGTTTACAAACGTTCTTTATAAGTTTAGTATGAGGGAGTACTAAGAAAGGATTTATGATTTTTTCAAACAAGTTCTTAAAAATAACAGGTTTTAAATCCACTTTGTTTTATCTTTCATATATAAAACAAAGAAATAGGAAAGCAGATCGATAAGATGACGTCAGTTAGGTTTTGAACGAATTTTCCATAGCTATCCGGAAGCGGTAATTAGCGGTTGGGAATTGGCTCACTGTTATGTTCCAAGGTTTGCTAGTGGCGCTTCCTGGGTCATTATAACGTTATTTTTATTTTCATAGCTAAAGACGTTATCTTATTCGTATTTAATTATGATTGTGACGCGGTAGTAACCAAGCTAAACTGGCTGATGACCGCAGCGTCGCATCAATTAACATATTGACGCCATACATTGAAGTATTATAATGTCATAGAACAGGCATCTCGAACAAAATGTGTTTCCCGCCCGGGAGGTTCCATTTTCAAAATTAAGCCCCGGTTCTCCTTTCAAAATCGAAAGAATCACAATTGATTGGAGAAGATTGAAGCCACGTGGCGCCAATGCATTGAGACATACGTTCTATACGCTAGTAATAATATTTCAATGACGGCATATTATATATTTCAGTCCTTTCTAGATCTACCTACCTATTTAGATTTTCATTCAGTATTTCTCTCCGTCTGGGATAAAATTTTGGAAAGTAACTTAATACGTTTGTAATATATAATTTTATCGCATGGTTTTTATATAAATGTGAATAAAAATAATGTGAATGTGTGTGTGGTTTTGATAATATTTCCTTACAACTTTTTTAAATGTCTCACACATAAATATCAATACATATTACTTTTCGGTCACACCACACAATATTATTGTAAGTAATATTGTATTACAATTTATATTATGATTACTAGCTGACTCGGAAAACGTTGTCCTGCCAAAATTTTCCTGGATTCCCTATTCACCAAGCGGTATAAAATATACTTTACGACCTATTCTCAGGTCTACCAAATAATCACAAAATATTTCATAATAATAGCTCGAGCCGCCTTGGAGAAGAGTGACTACAAACACCGTGACACGAGTTTTTAAATAAGATTTTAAATAAATACATGAATTTTAATCTACGTTCGTTTTTTCTATAAAATTCGTATAGAGGTTCGTTCATTCTTTATAAGTCGGAAAAGGTTTCTACTTCGACCACATGTAATTTAATTAATGCAAATAATTAAAGGTTGTATGCAAATATATAAGTTGTTCTTTAATCTGAGGTTGTATTATACATAAGTCAATCAAAATTAAATGGCAAATGTGAAAGAGAGAAAAAACAGGATACTTTTTTTGGTACTAACATAAAAAAATAAATCTACATGACACAAAGCGCTATTTTATTTCATGTACGACGTATGTACTACTGAGTGGTACATACAGTCCACCAATCTACCAAGCGTGGTGGAGTATGCTCTAGGCCTCCTCAAGAGGAGAGAGACCCGTGCTCAGCTCAGGCCATTAATAGGTTGAAGACATACTCATAGGCATTTGTTAATCATATTGTGAGAGTGAAATTTTTTATTTTGTTTTACTATTGTTTACTGTTACTACGATTTAATAGCCATTGTAGAATTTTATCGGAGTTTTGAGTTTTTGGTAATAGCTCAGCTGTTTAGGTCCTTGACTTGGTCGTATAATTTTTTTCACATTACTTTTTCACATAACATACTTGACTACAATCCCACCTGAAGGAAAGCCGCAATGTAGTCTAATAACGTGCTCGTATTAACTTAATAAAATCCTCGTCGCCATCCGCAAGTTCCGCAACCCATCCTTTTCAACATAGCGTCTTGTGTATGTTTAATTTATTTACATTATTGTTTTAGGTTGTGGCGATCAGTGGAACCGATCTGGTGCCTCTCCATGCTTCGGGCAAGGATGTGAAGGTGTCCGGCGCTGGAAACTTCACCATCAAGAGTGTTGTGTAAGTTTGACAATATTCAAAAATAATCTGTTTATTAGTCATCCATTTCACTGCAGGTAGTGACATACAGAAGTCATATATTATTTATGAATAATATGTGAATTGTATTATTTATTTATCTACGCTTTCTTGTAAACCTAAAGCCAGGTAACTTGCAAAAGGTGTTAAGGCAATATTTTATCTGCCATACAATTCATAAATAATTTATTTCAATTACTTTTTTTTGATTCTGCCACCATTTCGTATTTCTCTCCTTTTTAATTTATTTTTCCTTTTTAATCTTTAATTCTCCTTTTTAAAGAGGAGAGAAAACGGCGAATAAATCTTCTGAGCAATTTGGTACAAATAATTCATTGAGATTGACCTACTTAGTTGGTAAAAATATTATCATTAATGAGAACAAAAACATCATCATGTATTTTTGAATTGACATATTTACTGACATATTTTTTAATGTTTCCAGTGTGGATGTCAATACATTGGACATCACGGCGAAGGTGCGGTTCCCGCGTCTTCACCTGGACGGCCAGTACAAAGTTGACACGCGTATTCTCATCATACCCCTCAACGGGGAAGGAAAACTCGTGGCTGATGCTGGTGAGTAGACTATACCCAATGATATTAAACTATAGATACGTTATGCCCTTACAAATCAACCAAAAAATCTGTTCCGACCGAGCTACAACACACACAAGATTATCTTTTGTTTCACTACATCAATCACTATTACATTTGTAAATTATGTAAAAGGGATGGCACTACTAAAATCATAATAGTGAAAAAGATAGCTAGACGGCCTCACTCAGAGGCAGCTATCAACTGTCTGAATTAAAATCGCTACACTTTTCTAAATTCGACTACCATAATTTCAGCACCATCTTGGCATATCTTGTCTTGTACTATACCTTATTTACTACGAGTAGTTAGTAAGAATGGAAAGAACATCGGTGAAACCATATACATGATTAGGCACATATATACTAATATTATAAAGCTGAAGAGTTTGTTTGGTTGAACTCGCTAATCTCAGGAACTACTTCTTCGAATTGAAAAAATATTTTTGTGTTTGATAGTCCATTTATCGAAAAAGGCTATACGCTATATAACATCATATAGTTTAGTAGTTAGTTTTTTCCATAAATTAACGCCGATGAAACCGCGCGGCATAGCACTAGCTATGGATAAGAATTAAAATTATTTAAGTCGCTTCTTAGTGTCGCTTCTTCTTCTTAGAATTTGTATTGTGATTCTATACTAAGGAGCGATTTAAGTACTTAAATATTATGTGACTCTGAGTGCGGCCGTGTATAATAATTGCTTTATACGAAATATAATTTCTCTATATATTTTCAGTGAAATGCGACGCGGACATAACCATCAAGTCTCAGATAGTGACTCGCGACGGACAGGAGTTCCTTAAGTTCTCCAGTATGGACATCGCGATCGTCGTCAAGGACTACAGGATCAGACTGGAAGGATTATTCAACGGAGACAAAGTTTTAGGTGAGAAACATCATGTTTCATTATAACTATCCCATGAATATCTCATGAATAGTCATTGAAGTATAATGTCATAGAACAGACATCTCGAACAAAATGTGTGTCCCGCCCGGGAGGTTCTATTTTCAAAATTGACACCCCGTTCTCCTTTCAAAATCGAATGAATACATTGAAGATTGAAGCCACGTGGCGCCAATGCATTGGGACATACATGGTGTTCACGGTGTCGGTTCTATACGCCAGTAATATTACTTCAGTGTGAATAGTTGAGAAATTACGAAAAATTAACATTTAGGTAAGACAATTTGATTAAACATAACTACAGATTATATCCACTATTGTGCGATATTTATGACGTCAAGCAATGTTACAATTACAACATGAACCATATGACATTTTAGCAGATAGTGCTCATACAAATGTGGTCGAATCCCTCTTCAACATACCTTCAGCCTTATAAAAGTCATTACGACTCACTGGCTTGTATAATTTTTTTCGTCAAACCCTATGATTTCTCACCTGTAATTTCTTAGTGTATCTTTGTAAATATATATTCAGGTGCAACTAATCAAAACCACATAATCTGTACTATAATAAAACTCAAAGTGTCTGTCTGTCTGTTTGCCTGTCCGGGCATCACATAAAAACCCTTGAACGGATTTCGATGAAAATTGGTAAAGTTGTTACTGATACCCTGGGTCATTATTTAGATGACTTTTCATCCCGGAAAATTAAAAGGTTTCCCGGGAAAACAGGATAAAAGTTTGAATAAGTTAAACATAATTTCCGTATGCAAAGCTGCGGGCAACGGCTAGTTAATAAATAAATGAATCTTTGTTTTCAGGCGAAGCAACCAACGCAGCAATCAATGAGAACAGGGCTGAATTCCTCAAAACCATGAAGCCTTACCTCGAGAGGACAGTCGCGAAGATCTTGCTCGACTCCGGCAATAAGATCGTTAAAGGAATCCCCTTGGACCAGCTGCTGCCCAAACCGTGAAGGGTTAATTAAGTGTTATTTAATGATAGGTTAAAATTTCACTGAAGCATCTGAATCGTCTTGACGATCTCCACATCTCGTTTCATGATTTTCCAGATGCTTTGCGTCTGATGTGTGAAAAAAAGTTATTTTGATGACGCCATCAAAACCATTCATAGTCATTGAAGTATAATGTCATAGAACAGACATCTCGAACAAAATGTGTCCCGCCCGGGAGGTTCGATTTTCAAAATTGAGTCCCCGTTCTCGTTTCAAAATCGAACGAATCCATTGAAGATTGAAGTCACGTGGCGCCAATACATTGGGACATACATACATGGTGTTCGCGGTGTCGGTTCTATACGCTATTATTCTTCTTATCTATACTTCAATGTTCATAGCCAATATCATCATAGCCAGTCATAAACGTATTGTTTATGATAGACTGTATTGTATGTGGGTATGTGATATTTTTTGACGATAGGTTGTATTATACTCCACACTGTACTCTTATCGATTTCAGTAATTGTATTATACTTTATATAAAACTAGTGGATACCCTGATATATGTAGATTAGCGCAGCAGGGTCACTCTTTAGAAGACTAAAATACTGAAGTATGTTTTACGCACTTTTTGTTTTACGTAGTAAAATAGGATAGTGCAGTTTCCGTTTGTTTGAAAATATGTTCAGCAAAGGAAAGATTAACTAGTTTTATCTCCATATTGTACAAATTACTATTTATACAATGTTTGGCAATATTTAGACGAAACTATTGTGAGAATAAAGTTTACTTATGTTTAACAAGTATACGTGTTATAGTAAGATAAAGTTATTATATTGAGTTTTGTTTGATGATGTAAAGGTGAAGATACACGAGCAATTTTTAAGCAATTATTGCTCGGCAACAATCGCCGAACGTAATGGAGCAATTAGTGGAGCAGTCTGGAGCAATCTGTAAAAATTGCGGCAACTTAAACCAACAAAAATGGCGGCTCGCATCCAAATTCGTCTGTTTCTCTTCTTTTTCCTTTTTTATTTTATATCTAATAATAATAAACACTTCTGAGAAGAACTCCGTCCATCGCCAGTTGTTGCTCCACTGAATTACTCGTTTAGAACATATTGCCTAGTTTATTTAGTTGTTTCATATCGCCCAATCCGGCAATTATGCAATTTCAATTGCTCGTGTAACTGCACCTTTAAGTATATTGTTTGAATGCCAAAGTTTAAATAAATTTAAAATAAGAAAACTTTTTTTTTGTTTTCATTTATTCTATTGTTTATAATATTTACTACTGTAGTTATACTATTTAACCATAAAGCTAGTTAAATACACGTTTCACGATTACTATGCCAACATAATGATTATGTTTAGATATGTACTACTATGTACTAGCAGTGATAGCCTAGTGGTTAGAACGTTGGTCTCCCGAACGCGGGGGCCCGGGTTCAAATCCTGGCACGCACCTCTAATTTTCAAATATTATGTGCGTATTACAAGTTAATTATCACTTGCTTCGGTGAAGGAAAACATCGTGAGGAAACCTGCACACCTGAGAGTTCTCCATAATGTTCTCAAAGGTGTGTGAAGTCTACCAATCCGCACTTGGCCAGCGTGGTAGACTATGGCCTGTACCCCCCCCCCCCCCCATTATGAGAGGAGACCCCGAGCCCAGCAGTGGGACAATTATGGGTTGTTGCTTTGCTTTTTTTTATGTACTAGATAATTATATTTAATTATCATTGCATTCGTGTGCATTGCAACTATTGCAAGACTTTTGCTTTGTATTTGAGAAAACCAATTCTTCAGTACATATTCGTAGTTCGTGCCTGAAATAATTGAGTTACTCTCTATTTCCTACTTGTATCTTCCCGTAGCTTCGCACGCGGTAAATAATATTTTGAATAACTTCATTGGATCTTCATCGGTTCCTGGTAAAATATGGTTTTTATGGAAGTAAACAAAACTAATGTACTTAGATACAGCTGAAAAGTACTAGAAAAATACTACGAATACATTTAAAACATTGGATTAATATTTTTCTCAGTGCCTTCATAAAATGTACGTAAACATCGTGAAAGATTTTTGCTAAAGAATTATTGTGAGGCGTTAAATATTCGAATATGAAGAGTTTCAAGTGTGGATTCACAACCTAGTATTTTAAAGGTAAAAGATGCATGTCTGCTTGATACAAAAACAAGTAACCCGCTCCATTTCGCTTCGGATACTTAAATCGTAATGCCCGTATCCCTGAAACAACTCTTTATTAGAAGCTAGCTGTTGCCTGCAGCTTCGCACGAGGAAATTATGCTTATCATATTTATCCCCTATTTCACCCTCTTGGGGGTTGAATTTTGAAAAGTCCTTCCTCAGTGGATGCCTACGTCATAAGAGGAATACGTGTGCGAAATTTTAAGTTTCTAGCCCTAAAGGACTTGGCCTGTGCGTTGATACATCAGTCAATCACTTTTGCCTTTTATATCAATAGATTATAATATTAAATAGATATATGATATCCACGTGAATGTGGATACCATACGTACACGAAGAAATTTTTCAAATCCTACGGCAGTTTCAGAGATTAGCGCGTCCAAATAAACAAACTCTTCAGCTTTATTATTATAGACATCCAGATTTGTTGATAACCGATTAATAAATCAATGATTGCAGAAATCCATAATATTCCAAGAGCCCGTGACAGCCAGTTCTTCCTCATTTTATAAAATCTGAAACTTTCTCTGTAGGTATAATTGTCTCCAACATAGGTAAGAACGCTCCGGGACTATGAAGTTTGAATGACGGTTACTCTGGCAGAGGTAACAAAGGTGTATAAAATCTGACCTAACTTTCGTTAAAATATGACGCTCAGTTTTTTGATATTTTCTTCAAAATTTAAAACAACAATAGGTCAACTGATATAGTGGTAGATGTGACTTCGATAAAGTAAAAAAATGAAACAATAATAGCTGAAAAGTTTGGTGAAATGAAATTCGGCAAATATATTTCGACCTTATATTTGTGTATAGGTAGATCTGTCAGTGGCATCGTAGCTCCCAAACAGATGAACCGAATTTGATCCAGTTTTTATTTTATTTTATTTGAAAGGTTATACATACTACATACATATAACATAACAATGTCATCATCGGAATCTGCTAGTTGCAGATTCTTGCAAAACTTGGCTAGTAAAAATAATGCAACGGAGATGTAGGTAATTAACCTTAATTTAATCGATTGCAGCAAATATGATGCAACGTGCCCCGGGGGGCTTCGGTTGTTATTCACATTAGAATTAGACATTATAATACTATGGTAACGGCAGGGGGACGGGATTATTTATTGGACCAGATTTATCATAACTAATTATTATAAAAAGGAAAGATTTATTTTTTATAATTTTTTGTTGGTGCAGAATAGGCCCCAAAAGTCCAAAACTACTAGACCGATTTTAAACATTCTTTCACCAACAGACGTGTCAGACCACGCGGAAATTAGAGTTGCCTAGTTGTAAGTTGATCTAAATACTATTACTGGTTAACCCGCAAACCCTAACTAGCCATGATGATGACGATATAGATTAGTTTTTGGTAACCCCACAGACTTGAAAAAAGAACCAGACGGATTGTCAGCAACAAATTCAGTGAAGCCATAGTAATACTAATTCCTCTATTCGTACAAGTATCACACGCACACATTGACGCCATGCTGTTATTCATCGGCCGACATTATCGCGTCGGTTAGTCGGGCTCGGGCCGCACTAAAAATTACGCACATATGGTAAGCGGACGGCGTCACTCTCGATAAGACAAGGTGACGTCTGGTTCTTTTTTCAAGTCTGTGGGCAATATTTTAAAGAGCTTTTCAACGATATCTACCCCACACTATGGAGTAGACGAAATAAAAAATTATTGAATCCCACTTTATCTATAGGTTAGGTACCTACCCTGAAAAAAAAATTAATATTTTATTATATTTTACAATTTTGTAGTTTTAATAAATACCTAAATATCCATGCTAAATTAAAGCTTTCTAGCACTTAAGTATGGTTTATACGAAGCCAGTGCGCTGGCGCCAGTCCTACAGACAAGCCAACGGTGGCTTGTCTCGTGTTGTTTACATGTCTGGATTTTCCTTCCTTCTTACGTGTCTGGAAATCACTGGTCTGAAAAATAGACGGGCGCTCTATTCTCGCCAGCGCTATATGCCAACGCTGGCTTGGCTTGAAAAACTGTTTAACAAGGCCAATACCAAGCCAGTATCATTGGCAGCCAGCAATGGCTTCGTATATTAAGATAAACAATGCTTTAGGGGTTTAGGGTCTCAGTGCTAAGTGAGGACAGACGCACGGACGGGCGGACGGACATGACGAAACTACCGGACGGACATGAGTTCCGTTTTCCGTTCCGTTTCTACGAACCCTAAAAACAAAAAAAAACTGTTTAAAAAACAAGTCGCACCAATTATTTAAACATGTTGTGTAATTCCTAATGAATAAAAAAGATGATCGAATTAAGAAGTTCGCAGACCTTTAAAATTGTGTCAAGAGCGCCTTGTTCTTTTGGCAAACATAAACATTGGTCTGATGTATAAATGTAATATATGTATTGTATATCTTCCAGATATACTTAAGTACTATTATTTCCTCTGTGGTTATACTATTATACGCAGACATGTATTTACTATCTATGTCTGTCCTATTATTATTAGTCGGTTAATGAATCGGTTTTGTAGTAAAATTTTGTGAAACACGATTTATTATTTTGTATTATTCATTCATGTTTGTGACCTCCTTATTATAATTTTTCTACCTAACCTTACTATTATTTTAGTGAAAATGGGTAAGAACCTCGCTGTTAGATGTGATTTTTGAAATAAACTTCCTTTTAGCCCATACCCCTGATTGATTTGAATTTTGGTATATCTACTTATGTATTTTGACGAACTGATTTAACGAATATTACAGGCAAAATACCAGCATATTTCATTTTCAAGGTCACCTTGAAAAAATATGATTTTTTCTTTTCAACGCGTCGAAATACGTAGGTATACCAAAATTCAGATCAATCGGAGGTATGGGTTAAAAGGTAGTAGGTACACCCGATTTTTATTTGTGAGATTAAGGGCCTTATCACACTGACGGATTCCGAGCGGATTCAAAGCGGAGCGGAGACGCGACGGATTTGCCGCGGTGGCTATGTATGTATGAGAGTTATGTCCAGAAAATGCCCTCCAAAGACTTATGTATGATGGATGGACAAGGACTTCGGGTAGTCTTTAACTTGACGTATTGCAAAGACGGATGGATGGTTGATGGACATAGACTTCAAGTAGTTGTCTCTAACTTGACGTACTGCAGCATCCGCAAACCTCGTTGATTGCGAGTTACGACGTCGGCGAACAATTAGCGGGTAATCGATTCCTTTCCATAGCATCCTACTGCACCATCCGCCCTTAGCGGATGACGTTACAACGGGATGTCGGTCGTGATGCAACTGCTGATTTCAAGGATAGCCGTTGAAACATTTTTTAAATAAATATTATAAATAAACGCTTACACACTCATACCCCTGCAATAGATTTTGACCTGTGTCGCGAGAGGCATGGACGACAAATATAACACATCACAATTTCACAATAACACCCATGACCCGAGTACAAATATTTATCTGTCACATAAATTATTCATCTGCCCCAGTTGGCAATCGAACTCGGGACCTCTCGCGTCGCAGGCAGGGTCGCTAGTCGCTACCAACTAGGCTACAGGATCGTCAAAAGCATTTTTACATAAATGTTCTTCGTACAAGCAAAAAGTAGCGCCATCTCACTCTCTTACTGAGGGAGATCAGCGTCGCCAAACACTCGTCGATATACGAGCTGAAGATCCATCTGATGGTAAGTGGCCACCGTCGCCCATCAGTCAACACCAGAACCAAAGACATAACTAATGTGTTAAACACCAAAAAAGAATAGTGAGAAAGAAAAAATACAGCAGTAGATAATCCAAAACCCAGAGTAACTAAATACTATGTCTGTGAACTAAATTAATCGATTCCTTTATTTATTTATTTACATGTTTATGTCACCTCTTAAAAAGAAGAAACAAAGGGCTTAATGCCTAATGGCATTGTCCACCAGTCAACCCTGGGTGGATGTGGAAATAGCTGATTATATCTTATTCCAATTTATTCGTAAATATAAATAATGCCCCAACTCAGAGTCACTAATGGTTATTTAAATTTCTACTTAGTGAAGAATCACCATACAAATTCTGTATTAAGGAGCGATTTAAGTAACTGTTAGTGACTCTGGGTTGGGGCGTTAGTATACTTAGATTATTTTAAATCTGAACTTCTATTCAGTTCTTTAAGACGAACTACAACAGAAAAATTTCAATTTAGGTACAAGTTTTCCAACAGTAGGTACGCTTTATATAAAAAAACTCGCAACTACAAATAAAACTGGCAAGTGACCTGATGAAATCTATAAAAAATTTCACATACCGCATGGCAGGCTAATTAAACCGTGTCAGAGTCAGAAACATATTGTAACAGATCGGTAATTAATAATTACATAACTAAATTTGCCAAAATGTTTAATTTAATAATAAAATTGTGCTCTGCTATGTGGTTACTGGTTACTGGTTACAGATAGGGCCAGAAGTTCAGTTTGTATAAAAGTATTTTTCTCTATTTTTAATCATTTGATAGTGAGTGTTTTTTTATGGTTTAATTATTCGTATTTAAACGAATTTACTAAAGATAGTAAGTACTTAGGAACTTTACAATAAAAAATTTCAACTAACTCCTATTTTTAACCGACTTCAAAAAAAGGAGGAGGTTCTCAATTCGACTGTATTTTTTTATATTTGTTACCTCAGAACTTTGGACTGGGTGAACCGATTTTGATGATTCTTGTTTTAATTGAAAGCTGGTGCTTGTCGAGTGGTCTCACATAAATTTGAGCGAAATCTGACAATGTCCTCCATGTCAAAAGCATATAAGTCTTAAATGTTCATTAAGTATGTGCGCGATAAATGGACGGATAACTCAATATCGCGCCAACCGATTTCTATGATTCTTTTTTTAATCAAAAGCTGGTGCTTGTCGTGTAGTCCCACATAAATTTGAGCGAGATCTGACAATGTCATCCATGTCAAAAGTACAATGTACTTCATTTGAAGTCGGTTATTTTTTTTGTTAAAATGTTAGATTATTTTGTTAAAATTTTATTATTATTGGTATTACTTTAATTTAAGATAATATGTTGTAAAATAAACTGATCCTTAACAATGACCTTTTCGGTTGGTATCATAAAATACAAGTTGCTTTTTTTTCAAATTTCACTGGTTAGATTCCCGGCTCAAGTAGATGATTTTTCAAAAAAGACCACTACAAGTTGCACAGGTAAGTTTAGGATGTAATTGAGCTACTGGTCAGTGAACTCGGGCTATGACATGAATGTGGTATATGGCATTAATTCCGTTTCCTACGAGCGAACGGCGAGGCGAGACGGTGTGGCAACCGTGGTCAAGGCGATCAGGCACCGGGATTATTGCCAACGCTGGAATAAGATATAATGAGGATGCCTTTTTGCGTAACTTAACACGTTCCATTGATTTCGATGAGCTGGAACTGTTTGGCAAACTGCGGAAGTAAGGTTTGATGTTGTCGCTTTTAAGCCGATAGACAAGATGAGTCAGCTGGTGGGGTACCGCCACGTAATACTACATCATCGATTCTTTGCCGTTCAAGGAGGACAAGGTGACTCGCATATTACTTATGGTCATCATTAACAGTATAGAAATTACTGCCCATAAAGTAAGTGGAGATAATTACTGCCCATCCAACACTCCGACTCGAAAAGAGTAATAAGTATTATAGACTTAAGTTATCTTAGTAGGGACTATGAGCACCAGCACCAAGTGAGGTGATACCCAACGACTTCCTAGGGCGTGCTATGGCATAGTTCATAGTTCAACAGCATTCTAGAGCAACAGGGTCCACAAGGGAGCTAGGCTTGGACTCGAGAGTAAGGGGCTTCACCTTTAGAATGCAAATTTTCTACTACACTCGCCTTCTATAATAACGCTGTTTTTGCCGTATGCAGTGGCGTGGCCTTCAGAATAAGGTAAGCCCAGTTGTGTCGTACAACCAAGGTTCTCAGGATCTTTGGCCCGACAACACAGAACACTACATTCCATACATATTATTGTAATATTTACCAACAAATAATCTGAGTGTTGACAGCTGCAGAGTGATGATAGTAAAGCAATGATAGTAGTAGGTTGGGCTTTTCGGCTTGTATGGCTGTACGGCCGGTGCCATATTGGGATGGCTTAGTTGAAATACTGACCCGAAGCGTGTCCTCAGAGGCAACACAAGGTAGCCCGCTTGGTGGCAAAGCTTCGGAGAAGGATTATATATTAGTCATTAACATTATTATTGGTATTATTATTATTATCACTCCCACTGTCTTGCAGAGCTATCCACCAAAATATTCGTTATGTTCCGTGTTTCTTTTTGAAGTGAAACTTCTTTAGAATCGTTGTGATTTCAAACCGGATGCAACGGAAAAAACGACAGGTAAGAGACACAAATACAGATGAAGCCAGGAAAGAATGAGACAGAAATATTCGTCAGTTAAAATAAATAAAAAAAACATCGCGACAGTAAAAATGCTAAGTTGTATTCATAGATGGCGCGAGGAATAATATAGAAGATTCGTTTTATTGCTAGATAGATGGCGCTAGCTGCTCATTTTACTCTTCATATTATGTTAAGAGATGGCGTTAGTTACCACTGTTTTCTTTTTCTTATGTTCGTGTTTATCTTTTAAAAAGTGCTAAGTTGTATTCATAGATGGCGCGAGGAACAAGGTAGAAGATTCGATTTATTGCGCCCACTTACTATCAGGATCGTCAGCTCGTTGGTCGACTTGTTACAGAAAAAAATATATTTAGATGAAGAAATAAATGATCCATCTGTTGTTATAGCACAGAATACATAATAGTATAGAGTTACCAAATACTAAAGTTTTAAAAATTATTGGAATAAGGTCGTAATTAATCGATCATGTTACAAAATATGTAACCAAATATTTGCGAAAACAACATGTAAGTCAACGGAGTTACCCACAGCCTCAGATCAATAAAAAAGGTCTGAGCCCGCAGCTCAGCGGTAAACATGCCGACTTGACATACAAACAGTTGTAATTTCGCCACCTCAACCTGTATTATGCGCAACACGTGAAGCTGATCTTAAGTGTAGCTCCATTGCACACGAGCCATGCGATCGAATGTGACGGGGAGCGTGGGCCATGCAGCGTGCCCAACAAACTGTATTCGGAAACGGTTAACACGTGCTTTCCTTCTAGTCACGAGTTTGCCGGAAAATGTCAAAATTCAAGCACCCGTCTCGTTCATTCGCAGTCGGAGTAAGGAAGGCGGATGAACATCCGCGGATAGGTCGAGTTTTCCATCCAGAATAGAAGGGCTGTCCGTTCACATGTCCTTAGTGGTGGAGTGGTGGTTGTTTGGTGGCGCAGTGCCGGCCGAGTTCGCGCCACGGCTGGCCGAGACCACAGCGCGGGTTTCGAGCGAGTGTTTGCGAAACTTGTATAACTTCTTGTGCAACCATGTTGACTCCGGCGGCCGTTCTGTTGGCACTGCACTTTGCTTCTGCTGAAATACGTAAGTTGCATTGTCATGCATTTGAGAGTAAAAACGTTATGCGTGCAAATTGGTTTAGGGAAGATATTTTTTGTGGGTTAACTTGCCAACTCCCAAAAAATTAAAGATACATCTTGTTTCGGGCTTTCACTTGTATAGTAAAATGTATTGGTGAACAAACGAATTTAATTCTATTCTATATTTATAGATTAATAAAAAATATTTTTTAAATTCACTATTCAGGGAAAAATTTCAGTCGAGTTACAACGCAACGAAAATGTTTATTTTCAGTGGCGACTTGACTTACACGTATTTTATTACATACAGTTACAGTTATTTTGTACAATTGTTAGATATGAAATTTGGCGACTGTATTATTATTATTACTTATTAGCGATTTGAAGGCTGAGTTTCTTTCACCATTTCTTTTCAATGACAAAGCACCTTTTTGAAATGGTGTTATTCCTTAATTAATTTCCACGTAATGGGGGATTTTCTGAATCATTAACTATCCAAAAAAGTCCCTAACGGCTCTCGGTCTTACGACTAGCGATAAACAGTCATATAGATCAGATAGTTCACGATTGGTCTTTTTGTGGATTTAATACACAAACACACACGTATACATACATGTATAACACACTTTTTATGTGAGTTTTGGTATAATGTTCATACTTATATAATTAGACATATATTTAAAACTAGGAAATCGCCCTCGCTTCGCTTCGGAAAAAGAATAAAAAATATATGTATAGTATAGCCTATGTCACCCGGGGATGATGTAGCCTCCCAACAGTGAAATAATTTTTCAAATCGGTTCTGTAGTTTCGGAGTCTATTCAATGCAAACAATCAAATGTTTCCTCTTTATAATATTAATATAGATAACTAGCTGACCCAGCGAACTTTGTATCGCCTAACAATTGATTAAATTACTAAAATGGCTATTAAAAAATAAGGGTTGATCGTAGAAGGGTGAAAATTGAGGATTGTATGTATTTTTGTATGTTGTATCATAAAAAAATAGAAATTAAAAATTTTGTCTAAAAAATAAAAAAAAATTAGGGGTGAACTACCCCTAACATTTAGGGGGATGAAAAATAGATGTTGGCCGATTCTCATGTATCTATGATATACGGATAAGCACAAAAAATTTCATCAAAATCGGTCAAGCCGTTTCGGAGGAGTATGGCAACGAAAACTGTGACACGAGAATTTTATATATTAGATGAACCGCAATAGCTTGAAAACTAAAGCTTAAGTTAAACATCATAAATGTTTGCACTAGGTAGGGGGAATTGACCCTGACGACTTTACTAAACCAACTAGGCCACATGGTTAATGAGAATTATTATTGAAAATGAATGATACGTATGTTTAAATTGTAACATCGTTTTGATTTACATTGCCAGTTAAGAGAGTGATTAAACAGATCATAAAAACAAAATATCAATGTTGGCAATCCGTGTTGTCACAGTATTGCCAAACTCATTTAACTGAGATTCGAGAAACGAGCGGAATACGAAACTTATTGCAATGTACGTATGTATGTGTGTATACTCGATCTTACAGCCATAATTATGTGTACACACATCGATACATGAAACATGGGTACATCGATATAAGAAATCATTCTGCTGTCTTATCATCATTTCGACTTTATTTTTTAGCCACTAAACGTAGGTTTTGATTAAGGTTTAGAATTTTCTTGAAAGAAAGACTAAAACACTTGATTCCAATGTAATAAATGCAGACAAAACATTAAACTTAAGTATTCATATACAACATTGAGAAAAGCGCTACCTTCTGCTCTATTGCTTTCATTGTGGAAGAAAAACGGCATATCTATTAAGATTCTAAAAAATCTTGAATTCTGTAATATATTTCATTATTATTAATGTCTTATGACCCTGTGGTCCAGTTGTATGAAGCAGAATGAGGGATCTGCCTGTACCTAATCTAATAATAATATAGATAATTAATTAATTAATAATAATATAATCAAGCGCTTGCGATGGAACCTTAATGATATTAATACTTGTCTGCAAGTACTAAGTAGGATATAATTACAACCCGTGTTGCGCTATGTTCACCATGCCGGATCGCCGTGCCACGGTCCTGGGTGCAATTCTAGCGATTCATCATTCAAATTTTCCACCTCGCTGAGAATCGAACCCAGGACCCTTGGCGCGGCGATCCGGCATGGTAACCATTGCGCCACACGGGTCGTCTTGCTAGTTTTGAACGGAGTTCGCTTGCGTCCCTGTGGGCTATGAGAGTGAGGCGTTATGTATTGATTAATAGCCATTTATGACATACACCAAATGATGGCCAAGCCTAACACAGAACGTAACTAAAATTTTAACCGACTTCAAATAAAAAAAAGAATCATCGAAATCGGTTGGCGTGATATTGAGTTATTCGTCCATTTGTCACACACATACTGAATGCATGGATGCCATTGTCATATCTCGCTCTTTATGTGGGACCACATGAAATGCTAGCTTTCGATTTAAAAAAAATCATCTAAATCTATTATAAAAAAAAACATAAAAAACACAGTCAAATTGAGAATCTCCTCCGTTTTTGAAATCGGTTAAAAAGTAGAGCAACGTAGAGCAACAATCATGATGGGAAGTTCAACGAACTGGTTTCTATCTAATTTCAGTTTGATGACAATTGCAACATTTCTAATCACTTTTCATCACTACACATTGTATTTATGTGCTCATGTTAAATTGTATCACTGTTTACGCGAGTGTGTAATGATACCAAACGCGGTCAATTGTTATGAATGAATATAACACTATTACAATACATTGACGTAACGTAACGGAACATTGTTATCTAAACACGACCGCGATAATCTGGAACAGTGGTGCCCAAGGATTAAACCGGGACCTATTTCGTAAAAACTTCAAAATTAATAATTTATTTGTAGTCAAAACTGTCTGACAACTAAATGTTTGCTCTTAGATTGTGGTTTATTTATAATATTCCATTAAAGGATTAGCGCAGATATTACACACTTATTAACCGACTTCAAAAAAGGAGGTATTCAATTCGACTGTATTTTTTAATGTTTGTTACCTCAGAACTTTCGACTGGGTGAACAGATTTTGATGATTCTTTTTTTTAATCGCAAGCTGGTATATGTAATGTGGTTTCATTTAAAGAGGGAGATTTGACGAGTAGTTTTTTGAATTATCCCTAATTTTGAAGTCGGTTATTTTTTGTCAACAATTATGTTTATATAGGTACAGAAACGTTGTAGTTGTGAACGATTCCTTTTATTACATATCTTAATCATAAATGCGTGCCAATTATATCTTTTCGGACGTGATATTCGTCTATAAATATTACTAACGCTATTGAACCATTTTTCTAACAATATTAAAAATGGTTTGTCCAGCTATGTCAGGCAGCCAAACATAACGAATGACATAACTAAGTATATGCATGCAGGACCGGCCTCATTCAATGCAAACAGGAATTCAGACAGGTTGTATAACTCTCTATGTAAGAATACTAGTCTTATCAATAAAATATTTGCCTACATCGTGTATTAGATTCTTTGTGCATACAATAAGTTTTCCGCTACGTTCGACAATAATAGCAACTTACATTGTTTTTATTTAATAGGTATAGAAGCTGTTAAATTTTGTTAACAAAAATTACAAAAAAATATATTTATATCATTTTAATTGCATAATGTTGCTCATAATGTGCATTGTACCTACCTAAGTATTGTCTTTAAAAGATATGCTGAGGAGATTATTTCCTCGTTTCTTGTCCTTTTTAAAAGAGCCCAACTTTCCGAAACGGTCAACATATTTTATGTTCTTAAGTGTTCATTAGATACCTATACGAAATAAATGATTTGAGTTTGAGTTGAAGGATAGGCGTTCATCAGAATACATGTGTAAGCAATTATTTAATTATCCATTGTCATTACTTTTCAGCGTCCTACATCAAAGTGTGTCAGCGCAATGACCCGAACGTGGATAAGTGTATCATGAACTCGGTGGAAGAACTTCGGCCGAAGATAATTAAGGTAAGGCGAGTCCCATGAAGAAAGTCTATAAGCTATTGCTACTGACGTTACTGTTAACAAAATGCTACGGTAAACAAGCAACCTTGTTACTTATTTCATTGGCATCGGTGTCCGCGACACAAGCCTAAATCTGTCCTATATTTAATTTGGAAACCTACTTTTATGAGCTACTAATATTATAAAGAGGTAAAATATACTATTAAATCGTTATAACTATTCTTTCACCAATGTAATTTAATAAATTTTAGTACCTGGTTTTTTCATGGAGGCCTGTTTTGCTGAGTATATACGAGTACCTGTATACGTTTCTTAGTAACACATGTAAAAGCATTATGTCTTCTACGGTAACACCTTAAAACAGTAAAAGATCCTCTATTGTACTGCTTTCGTTCATAACTCAAACTTGCCATCTTTATAACAAATAGATCTTAAATGTATGGACCATTAGGATATATATCTTATATTATTGTATTATACAATAAGGTCCTAGGAAAAGCTCTGCCCTTGCGGTAATAAAATTAAACACAGAAGTTATTTATCATGTCACAGGGGTGATTGTGGCTTTTGCAATAAATAACAATACAATTTATATTTAAAAAGTTGCATAATCGTCGAAGAGTAAAAATTACTTATTTTCAATCCACAAATGATATTTAATTTACTGCAGTTGCAATAACAATAGTATAATAATGCAATGTAATAAATATTTATTATATTTTATACACTAATCACGTTTCGAAGATTCGTAATTATATTATTCCTTCTAAATCATCGGTATCTTCTTCTGTGAATTTGCTTACTACTGATTTCATTCCGGCTCCGTCCCCAACTCCATAACCATCATTTTCCTTAGAAGTTCTAATATTTTTTGCAACATCTGCAGATTTGGCCAAAACATTCAATGTCGCGTTGCCTCCATTACTAGTACTGATTGAAGATGCGCCTAAATTAGGCTTAACGTTGCTCACAGCAGAGCTTCCCGCAACAGATTGTTCTTCGTCCTCTATATAAATGTTTTCAGTATCATCCGTCGATTTCCTTCCAGAACCATTTTGGTTAAATGAAGCTATAATATTAGTAGACATTGTATCCGCCGTTACTGACGAAGCTGCTGTCTGACCACCGTATTGACTTGACACGGTCGAAGCTGCATTGCTAGCACTAGATGCTGACGTCGAATCCTGAACTACTACAACCGTTCCGTCTTGTGGTGATATTCCTCCAGTGGATAGATTAGTGCCTTTATTATTCGGTTCATTTTGAGCTTCGGATGTCTTTTGCTTAAGATCTATTATAATGTTTGTTCGTTGTGGGCCATTTCCTTGCGAGAAAATTGGGGCTGGAATTTGGTTTTCAGTTGGTGTACATTTCCGGCAGCCAGGTCCATTGCAGATAAAACAATCTCTGTTATTTTTGCCTTCATTTTTCGGATAGGGGACAAATTTCACAGGATTGGAGTTTTGAGGAAATTTTATATTGATATTTGTGTTCCCAGGTATTTTTATCTGTATCACAATTTTCCGATTCTCACAACTAGCTGCATGCTGCAACTCACACTGGAAAGAGCAAAAAAATATATAATAATTATAAAAAAACCTGACTAACATTAAAAAAACTAAACTGACTAAAAAAATTAAATATAAAATAACAAGCCCAAAAGATTAGCAGTCGGGACCAATTCCTCAACCAATTAAATCTTGCTTGTTTCCTCCCAAGCAGCCCTGTAAAATTTAAATAGGCCCCGACTATTAATCCTTCTATGGTGCACTTGTTCAGTATTACGTTTACATTCAAAACTCCTGGGCTTGTTATTTTCTTTTTAGTTTTTTACGAAGTCGGGTTTTTGTTTTTTTTTATTTTACACTTTTTACTTAGCACTTTAGTAAAATTCGCAATGTTTTCATTTCATTATGGAGTTTGTAAATTAGCGAGAATTGTTGTTAGAATAACTTTAAATCGTAAACTGTTACGTAAAATGGAAAATGACGAATGCATCCTAAATCATTTTTGAATACAGAATACAGAATTTTATTTTTTATAGCACCTACCGCAACTTTTAGCTTATCGCCCAGAGTTGACTGGTGGAGAATGCCATCAGGCATTAAGTCCGCCCATTGTGATCTAGTTTATAGGTTAACAATAAAGAGTAAATAAATAAATAAATACCTATTCAACGATACCCTACTTAGTTCATTGATATTTGTTTTTTTCATTTTGACATCTTGTTATCGCTGTGATGAAATAGGATTATTTTCATGTCTTTAATGACACTCGCAACTCGCAAGGTAAAGACGAATCGCTTGACGTTAGAATCATCAAAATCGGTCAACACGTTTGGTCTCTACATGGTCGGGTAATAACGGTACATATACACGTAATGATCAAAAAACTTATAAGAATACTAGCTGACCCGGCGAACTTTGTACCCCCTAACAACTCCCTCTTCTACCTTTCCCTCCCCTCGACTGACAATTATAAAGTAAAAAAGTTATGTTGCTATGGTTACAATAGAAAAGTTAATGTGGTCGTTAAGTTTCCTTAAATTTTCCGGCCGACTTCATTACCTTTTTCATCATAAAAATAATAAATATAAATACAATAAGAAAATAATTAGCGAAATCCGTCCAGCCGCTCACGCGAGATATAGAGAATAGAGATTTAATTTTTATATACCTAAATAGATTATCATTTAGTTTTTAAAATAAATAAAAAGTATGTATTATATGTATGTATTACCTGTAGCAGCACTGCAAATGCCGTTAATAGAGCTACTTTACACCAACCCATATTCGTTTGAAATTCAGTAAGTACGAATTGTAAGCCTGGTTTTATATAGTAAGGAGTTTTGACGTAATGTATCGGTCCTACGTTGCTCTTCTTAAGTTATCCTCATTATTGTTAAGCGTTATCATACACCCACTGAGCACGTAGCACTTTTTTTAATATTTTATTTTACTGCACCAATGCAGGTGTTTTTTGAACAACAAATGCGTGGATACGGTTTTGCATACGCATTAGATGATTTTTTTTCTGATAATATATTTCATTTAAATAATTCATATTTCGCTGAATTTTGACTTTTCATTTCACTTTGAAATATCGAATTTCTAGTCTTATAAATAGTTCATGATTTCTAAAAAAATCATAAGTATCTTAATTTGTAAAGGAATTATGATATTTTATGTAAGTTTAATTAAAACTATATTTTGTTAGAAGATTGAAGATTTGATTAATATAATAAGATCATTTTATTATAAAAATAATTCCCAACATTGAAACATTTAGATTTAATAAAATATACATAAAAGAGTTTGTGTTATAGCCTAGTGTTATTATTATTATTATTCGTGTTAAGTAAGTAACTGTTTAACCGAGATATGAATATGGTATTCTGATTAGAATAAATTCAAAACAACACAATTACAATATCCTCCTCAATACAATATAACTTTTATCACTTTAATGTACACCAGTAAAAAAACAAAAACATTTACAAAATATGTAAGTGAATAGTCTAATTTACTGTTAATTTTTATAATACCATTGTTAGAATAGTAAGATGTACTTTAATTACTAATACTACTAATAATATAACATTTTTAAGTTGTATATTTTCAATAAAATCAAATGGTTAAATAGATACAGTTTTGCTTATAGATTTTGCATATAGAAGTCTGAAATTTAGAAATTTCTGTAATGATTCTATTGTTTCTTACGCAGGTTTCCTAGAAAAACATTGTAGTAATACAATTTTATTGCATAAAATTAATATTACTAAACTTGTTGAAAACATATGTTATGAGAATAATACAATTAGACTGGGTGAAGATTTATGACTTAGGACATCTTGTTTATCTAAAGTCTAGACCAGGAATTATGAAAGTACGTAGGTATGTACCTACTAGTAAAACTCTACCGACACAATTCAATTTTTTTCATTTAGGCCTTTTAATAGCTTAAACGTGTATCTCGAAGGATTAAGACACATTAATGTTTCACTCCATTTAACTCGTTGATTTATGCATGATATTTTATGACCGACAGTTAAGTAGCATTTAAACAAAAGAACGTTTGTTTTCTCCTCGTTTTTCAAGTGTGTTAGCTTTTGGGCATATCATCTATGTTATGGGGAAATCATAAATATGTAAAGAGAAATACTAACACTTTTATCAACAGCAAAAAGAGTAAAAAAAACTTCAATGAGGAGATGTTTACTAAATCGTATTATTATTATTATTATTATTGGTATTTATAATTCAATATCACTTTATTAAAGACACATGGTAAAGCTGGCGATCAAAAACAGGTGGTCCTTATAGTACTGACGATACCTATTATTGTGTTTTAAAATTTTGTTATATTTATTTATTTATTTATTTATTAAACTTTACTCATTTACAGATATCATCTTAATATTAGTGCATCTACATCACTCTTAAAAACTACAAAGTTTATCTTAGAGTGATAAAAAACAAACTATCTGTGGGTAGAATAAGATACTCGCGATTAAATAATAATAATAATAAAATAAATTCTTAAAATTTATTTGTCATTTATTAAAATTATAAAATAAATAGCCTTTACTTTTAAATAAATAAAGACAGTTGTATGAAACAAATATCTTAATAAAAGCTAATGGGTTAATAGGTACATTAATTGTGTTTAGTTACTTTCTTAGTTTTGTTCTTTTATAATATTAGGTGTCAGGTCTGACGGTGACAGTAGTTTGGTAACTGGATCACCAAGACATCAACAATTAAGGCCTAGTGAAAGCCACATATTGTTTTCAACATGTCTAATGTTAAAATACTGTGTGTGTATTGGGGCGGCTTAGAATACTAACCCCAATCCCACGCCGGATGGCTGTCGTAAGAGGCAATTAAATCCCCTTAAATGATTAATGCCCCTCGAGGGATTATATTGGTAATATTGATTGTAATTGTTAATTAATACCATTATTACTATTATTATTTCTCCATAGGGTTCGCCTGGATAGGTCTTGAGCATGAGTCAGCCGCCGAACGACTCGTCGTATTCCGGCTGGGGGTTTGAGAACCAGTCCGTTCTTTCTTTTTTTCTTTCTTTTTTGGCCGGCAATGCATCAGTGATGTCTTTGGTTTTGCTGATGTTCATGGACGATTTGCTTTGCTTTTATTATTTCTCTTAACCGCTGTCAGCTACTGCTACAGCTTTGCTCACAGCCGAATTTGCTCCATCTCCAGGTGTATCGGCATCTGTTGCATCGGCTACAGCACTTGCTACAGCAGTCGATGTCGTGTTATCTGGAGTCTGAGGTGCTGGTTCTGGATTAGATTTTGGTTCTAGAGAAGGTGCTAATTCATTATTGTCTGCAACGGCTGCAGCTTCGGCTATTGCCTCATCGTTACCAGGCACCCCGTTATCTGTTGCATCAGCTACCGATTTTGCTACAGCATCTGATGTCGCCTCGCCACTGTTTGCCTCTGGTTTAGGTGCTGGCTCTGGCTTTGGCTTAGATACTGGCTTTGGTATAGGTGCTGGCTCTGGCGTAGCTGCTGGCTGTGGCTGAGGAGCTGGTGTTGGCTTAGGTGCTGGCTCTGGTGTAGGTACTGGCTCTGGTGTAGGCGCTGGCTCTGGTGTAGGCGCTGGCTCTGGTGTAGGCGCTGGCTCTGGTGTAGGCGCTGGCTCTGGTGTAGGCGCTGGCTCTGGTGTAGGCGCTGGCTCTGGTGTAGGCGCTGGCTCTGGTGTAGGCGCTGGCTCTGGTGTAGGCGCTGGCTCTGGTGTAGGCGCTGGCTCTGGTGTAGGCGCTGGCTCTGGTGTAGGCGCTGGCTCTGGTGTAGGCGCTGGCTCTGGTGTAGGCGCTGGCTCTGGTGTAGGCGCTGGCTCTGGTGTAGGAGCTGGCTCTGGTGTAGGCGCTGGCTCTGGTGTAGGCGCTGGCTCTGGTGCAGGCGCTGGCTCTGGTGTAGGCGCTGGCTCTGGTGTAGGCGCTGGCTCTGGTGTAGGCGCTGGCTCTGGTGTAGGCGCTGGCTCTGGTGTAGGCGCTGGCTCTGGTGTAGGCGCTGGCTCTGGTGTAGGCGCTGGCTCTGGTGTAGGCGCTGGCTCTGGTGTAGGCGCTGGCTCTGGTGTAGGTGCTGGCTCTGGCGTAGGTGCTGGCTCTGGCGTAGGCGCTGGCTCTGGTGTAGGCGCTGGCTCTGGTGTAGGCGCTGGCTCTGGTGTAGGCGCTGGCTCTGGTGTAGGTGCTGGCTCTGGTGTAGGTGCTGGCTCTGGTGTAGGTGCTGGCTCTGGCGTAGGTGCTGGCTCTGGCTGAGGAGCTGGTGTTGGCTTAGGTGCTGGCTCTGACTTAGGTGCTGGCTTTAGCGTAGATGCAGGCTTTGGCGTAGGTGCTGACTCTGGCTTAGGTGCTGGTTCAGAAGTTGCATCATCATCGTCCCCAACGGACGCTATTGCAACAGCTGTGGCAGTAGTTTTTTCATCACCAGACAGCCCGTTATCTGTTGTTACAGCCACCGATGTTGCTACAGAACTGGATGTCGCTTCATCATCACTCTTCTCTGGCTTAGGTGCTGGTTCTGGATTAAGCTTTGAATCTGGCTTAGACGTTGGATCTGACTCAGGCGTTGGATCTGTCTTAGGCGTTATTTCTGGCTTAGGCGTTGGTACTACATTATTATTTTTTATTTCAGGTTGCTTCCTCCTTACATCTATTATTATGTTTGTGCGGTGTGGAATATTTACTTGCTTTGGGGTAGTACCATGGCTGTCAGTTGTATGTTTACGACACTGAACCCCATTACAGAAGTAGCAATCTGCGATAACTTTGCCCTTATTATATGGATACGGGACATATGTAGCAGGATCAGATTTCGCTGGACATTTTATGGTGATGTTTGTTTTTCCAGGTATGCTAATGTTTACTACCGTTCTTCTGTTCGCACACGTAGCTGTTTGGTTCACGTTACACTAGAAAAATAAAAAATATAATATGTTTAAAGGACTTAAAAACATGAATTATTTTGTCCTTAAGTATTTTATATAGTTAAGTAAATAAAAAATATTTTTATATAGAAAGGAAGGGAAAACTTACATGTAGCAGCACTACAAATGCTGTTATCAGAGCTACTTGACTCCAACCCATATTCGGTTTTATGACCTCAATGAAAATTATAAACCAGTTTTTATATACGAAGTTGCTTTGTATCTATGTGTCAGCTCTTCGTCATTCAAAACATTGATTGCTAAGTGTTATCATACGCTCACTGAGCACGTAACAATTTATAAAGTTATTAATTATTCAGACCTAAGTGCAGGTGTCTTCTGAACAACGAATATACTCGTATACACAGTTTTGCGTATATAGATAAATTGGTTGTGGATAATATTATTATATTATTCAGTGTAGATCACTGAATGACGCAAGTCCTCTTGTAAACTATTCTAATTATTTTCGTAAATAAATATTAGTTACTTTGGACTAAACTAAAAACTAAAATTGAGTATTTGCAAAAATATTCCATGTGAAAATATTTTTTTAATAATTAAGTATTTATTTATTTACTTTACTGCAGTGTAGAATTTCTATAAATGGCATATTGAATATCTCGCGAACCAATAATTTCCTTGAAATTTATAGTTACAAGGAAGTGTTACTAATCCTAGAGTAGAAAAATAAAAAGAAAGCAAAATAAATCGATTTTATTTTGGCGAAGGAAAAATAATTGGGATAGTGATTTGTCGATAAATTCTACCATATTTCACCCCCCTAAAATCTTTGACACCGATGCCCAGATACATAGGTATATAAAACACAAAAAATGATTGTACGGATGTCCTTTATAACCTGAAACCATCCAACCGATATGCCTCAAAATGGTTTCATTTGAAAGGCAACAATCTCAAAGTGGCTTGAGACTACTAAAACAATGCATTAGGCATATTCAGTCCATTGATAAAGTAGATTTTCCACTTTGTCCATATAAAAAATTTAAGATAATGATCTGATCTGTAATACTCATCAGAAAAGTTTGAGCGTAGTGGAACACGCCGGGTAGGTATCCACTAGTAACGCATTTTGCATGATTAATTATAAATTTGATTTGATAGAATGTGTGATCATAATAGGGTATAGATTCAGTGACCAATGTTATTTTGAATATTGATCACAACTTTTTACGAAAAAATGACCGAAAAAAGCATAAACATACAAGTATCTATCATCCAACTTCATTTAAATTTATTTCAACGTTAATTCAAAGGCATTTATTGTAATAAAAATCGTCTTAGACTCCTAGTTATTTATAAGTACAGTGGAATACAGTGGAAAGTGTAGCTATATTATTAATAGAGGTTAATTTTTAATCAAATGTACTGTAAAAAAAATAATTGACAACACGGAGGTCTTCCGGTTGCACAATTTGACGAGTTACTTAACAAAAGGATGATTTCTTCGCGTAAATTGCCATAATAGGATATCCTCTTAACTTTTACGCCGTAATTACAATAACCTCCGGTGCAATGCAATCGTCGATAACTTACGTTCTATCGAATTATCTATTATTGAATATGTATCAAGGACGTCGCTTTAATGTATCTTATCCTTTATTGGATAGGTATTTACTGCCAATAACAAATCATAAATTAGTTGTAACAGCGTTTTTGTGATATCATGGGAATTTAACTTTAGATAAATGATTATACGATGTCTTTCCCATTAGCGGATAATAAACTCAAACCCCGCTTTTTAAAAATAAACAGCTGAAAATAGTGCAGAAGAGGCATTTGACTATTATAAGTGGTCACTGTTATCTTTGGATATATTATAGCGTACCAAAGGCATTGAAGTATAATGTCATAGAACAGACATCTCGAACAAAACGTGTCCAGCCAGGAGGTTCTATTTTCAAAATTTAGCCCCCGTTCTCCTTTCAAAACCGAACGAATCCCTTGAAGATTGAAGCCCATTGGCGCCAATTCATTGGGACATATATCGTGTTCGCGGTGTCGGTTCTATAAGCTAATAATAATACTTCAATGACCAAAGGCACCTTTTTAGGATGGTAGTAGCAACTGTAGCCTGTCAGGTGTAGTATAGAATACGACCCAGCATGAGTACCGTGGGGATTTACGTAGGTTCAGCCCCAGCGTACTCTAAGAGGCCGCCTTTCGCCATAGCCTCCTCGGTTAGCAGGGTGCAACGAGCTAGCGACGGGCTTGGGTTTGGCTTGGATTCCCTAATCCAAGCTTGCATCCCTATGCATGGATGGACTCCTCCGAACTGACATGTTTCTCTTGAAAGTTCGGTAATACCGTTCGTAGAATATGTAAAAATATTTTTTTTACTATGTAAAATAGCCCTTAATATAACTTAAGTTATCAACTGTGTAATCCATTTTTGGCCTTAGTATATATATTTTAATATTGTTTCTATTGTACCTGTAACGCTGTTGGATTGCCTAATAAACGATTAAAAAAAATACCATTGGTTCAATCACTACGGTGATTACTTACTCCTTAAGGGGCTATAGATATAAAAAAATACAGGCTTAAAACTACTCCATGTTTTTTTCTGTTTGAAAGATTAGTTACGGTTGTTCTTTATCTAAACAACTTAATAAAGTAGTGTTAATCTCAGTTCTTGCTCGTCTGTTTATTTCCTCGGCTATATGAGTAATGGTAACGGAGATATGAAAATAGTTTAACTGGTAGTCGTAACTCTATCTTTACACTATTTGTAGTGTTTTTACAATACGGTATTACTACTTACGAGTTACTTTTGTTGTTTCTTTGGGAATAGTTTATAAATTAATTACAGATAGTTTTAACAATACCTACCGCTTTATTTTATTTGCTTTGTACCATATTTAGCCGTATTTGTTTGTTAAGTGTCGCAATGTAGATACAAATGTGACAGCAATAATAGCAATTACTTCCGCATACCTAATACTTAAAATTAATAATTACCTTTTAACAAAAAATGAAATTAGGGAAAAAAACTGAAAAGCGAAAAATAAAATAAACCATTTAGTATTATAAATTAAGATCCTAAATTAACAGTAAATAAATAATTTTGAGATGGCGCTAAACTAATAAGCAAAAATAATTACATAAAGCGTAAAATGAGGGCAGCGGCATGCGATGCACATGGCAGCAGCAGCGCGGCGCACATCATTTCACCGTTTGTTTTCATCTGTGAACTTGAATTCGATGGATGTTAGTGTAAATGAAAGGAAATTGTCATCGGATAGCAATAACTACGACTTTTAAATAATTGGCCTTACAAGGAACATTGCTTTCCATGGTCCATCCACCTTATAAAGGTTACATGGGAAAAGAGCGAAGCATGATCCCTTTAAATGTAATGATTTTAAATTAGACCGTGCGCATACTGGGTAATGAAAATCAAACAATTTAAGACAAAGGTCACCTTAATTTTGTTTAATCCGGATTTACTCGTTTAAAGGTTCTATAGAAACTGTACAACCTATATTGGCTCCATTTGGCATCGCATCGCATTTCACAACTCTTATTACATGAATTAAACGATAACCTTCGATATGCGTAATGAAAATATTTATTTGCGAGTTAATTGGAAAGTATGTCATTGTCGTTGGAAAGATTTCATCACTCGGGACAAGTGTGTTAAGATGACACTAGAGATATTATGCAAACATCGGCATGCAGAGTTTAATCCGTCCTTGAAACCTAATCGGAATAAAATATTTATTACTTCTCGTTAACATTTAACTTTTTTAAACTAACATAGGCTAAGCTATCATAATACTAACCCATGTGCTGTTTTTCGTTGTGCTGTTTTACTAACATAGTTTTTAAGAATATTTATCGTATACTAACCAAACATAATATGGACTATGGTCTGAAATAAAATATTATTATTATTAATTACTTCATTCATATATTTATTTATTGATAGTAATTTATTTGCAACACTGTGGCTTAAATTACGGTCTTTAAATAAAATCTCATCAACATTTAAAATGATCAGAACATGTAAAAGACATGTCAAAATAAATGAAATAACGCTAGGATTCCCTGTATCGTGGACAAGAACACCGACTCAAACCGAGAACAGAAGTTTAAAGTCATCATTCAAATTTTTACCTTGCTGAGAATCGAACTCACGACCCTTCGACCGGAGGTCCGGCATTATAACCATTGCTGCATACAGGCCACCAAGCAAGCAAGGAAGCAACAACCCATAATTGTCCTACTGCTGGGCTAGGGTCTCCTCTCACAATGTGAGGGGTACAGCTCACCGAAAAAGGGATGAATCTAAACCTTAAAAAAGTTTTAAATTATATCATAAACTTTTTTTATTTTCCTTTACCAGACCTAACTAAGCAAGCTTTTATAGAATACTAGTTGTGCAGCGCGGTTATACCCGCGTTAATTTATAGAAAAACTACTTAAACATATGATGTTATATAGCCTATAGTCTTCCTCGATAAATGGACTATAAAACACAAAAATATTTTTAAATTCGAACCAGTAGTTCCTGAAATTAGCTCAACCAAACAAACTCTTCATTTATAATATAAGTATAGATTACTTGTTTTATCATTGTACTTTACCAGCTGTATGGTAATTCCAGGGTATCCCGGAGCTGGATGTACCCGGAATCGAGCCCCTGTCGCTGGGGCAGATCGCGCTGGCTCGCGGCCCCCAGGGGGCCAAGCTCACCGCCGTAGTCAACGACGTCAAGGTGCGGGGACCCAGCAACTTCATCATCGAAGAATTGAAGTAAGTAAACTTATACAAAAGTGTTACATTGTTGTTGAATTAATTGTCACCCAATGAAAAATATTGGAAAAGAAAATAATGGTCTTCGCATATTGAAAATAGGTATTTAATATTTTTTATTCTACCACTTGACAATGCGGAGTCTCCTTTAGTATAATTATGTATTGAGTGTTATTTTTACTATCCTTCATAAATTTAAGATCTGGAGAAATGAATAATATTAATTATTTATTCTTTTTCATTCATTCGTATATGCATATTACATGACGCACGACGTAATAATAATAATAATAATAATAAGCCTTTTTCCCAAATCACACGCACAACGTAAATGTGACGTAAAATAACGTAACGTGACCAAAATAATTTCTGTTTGTAAGACTAAGTATTACCAATATTAAAAAAAATCCTTGAAGTGACGAACGAAGTCGCGTACGTACGGATGGATTGCTACGGATGAAGCGCTTTGGAAGAAACAATTTTGAAATATCAGAGAGTTGACAGTATGTTTTTACATAAAATCACTTTGTTGCTTGCAATAAATAATTTAAACTTTTTAATATTAACAGTATTATATGTTTTTACAAATGTTAGATGTATGTCATATTTTATATTGTACTGGCCAGCGTGGTAGACTGGTTTTCTGGTGAAAAAATAAAAAAAAACCTTTATTTTAACTATTAAGCCCTTGTATTGGTATTATTTTTATTTTTGTTATTTTACGTACCATTATCCTACGTCAATTTAGTTAAACAGTTGATAAAGTAAATTATTACAACTATGAGTAATTACTTGTTAGTCATTTTAAAATATATGTAATAAAATGAAACACACGTGGCTAATCTGTTTTCGTATTTTCTGATATTTATAAAATTATGTCATCATCTATCTGTACAGTGCTAAATATTCCATAATTGAAAAACGTAAGACAACATGAACGAAATTTAACCTTAGTAGATTGTTATACCAGTCAAATTATACTGTTTAGACAGCACTAACAACTTCAAATATACACTATCTACGCTAAGCAATATTACCAACCCATAGACTAAAACTAAACCCATTAATTTATCTATCTAATACCTTTAAAAGAACAATTCTTGTATATTTATATTCTTGAAATCTCGGAAACGTCTACAATGGTTTTCATGTTTAGTACCTATGCAGGTCGTTTCGGGGGTGACAAATAATAATAATAATAATAATAATAATACTCAATACTAATAATCAATAATAATACTATCCATGTCGTAGGATTGACTCGTTTTGATACTTAGTTTTCTTGATTATATATTCTTTAATAATTATAATTAACATAATTATGATTTCTTTATGTAAATAGATTTGCAAATGATATTAAAACAAATGAAATTAAGAATACAAACATTGTTACAAAATAAGCATGCAAAAAGAAAAGTTACCTATTATGAAACTAACACTATTATAAAATTATCAACGATCAACAAGTTTTATTCCAATTTCCCAAACGCTTGGAAGTGTTGCGTCTCCAATTTTAATTACCCCATTTTGGCGCCAGATTCTGGTACACTTTAAATCACTGTCACTCGGGTCTCTCCACGGAACACAGAGTCTAGATAAGAGGGGTCTCTCCAAGATAGTTTTTTTTATCTTCAGCCCTTTTTCTTTTCGGCCAACGTTAGCGCACTGCGAAGTCAGTAATCAGTTTGTGGCGGGAACAACATCTACAGAGTAATAAAACAAATGGTAACTTCAGGAAGCGTCAGAATAGAGAAGAAGAAAAGTCAGCGAGCAAAATATCTATTGCAAAATTAAGCTGTAAGGAAATTAATTATTTAAAATAGAATAAGGTACAGAAACTTTCACATTTAAAATAAATTTTGAAATAATAGGTTTATGCGTTCAGGTGCCTTACCATGAACTCTAATAAAATGTGTCATGTACAGGACAGGTCAGCTTGTAGCTAAAACCTGACAGGCGTGTATTTCGTACCATGAACGTTCACTTGACGGCCTGCAATGCCTCTACTTCTGTCCGGCATCTTAGTCTATGACATGCAAGGTACTTGATTTTTTTTACTTATGTTCGGAAATAGAGTGTTTTATCGGTTTACCGGTTTTCAAATCAATGCCTAATAATGATGTTTTTAAAAGTTTAAAATAACAATCTCAATTGAAGATTTTGAGATTTGTTATAAAAACTTAACTGTCGTGATTTATTAACCTTTCGTTCTTTAAAATTACCAAAAAAATTATCGCTAAATGGTGCCTACATTTTTGAACGTAATCTTACACCACTTGACAGAGTGACATGTCCAAATGTCTAATAAAATGTGTGATTTAGAAGCGATAATTTGAAATGCATATGTGCAATTTTAAATTTTTAAAATTTTTCCAAACAAATGAAATGTATTTATTTTGTGATCATGGTGTATTTGAAATTCGCCATGGCTGCATCCCGTCGTGTTTCATATGAGCAACTGGAAATTTTATGGGAATTTTTAAATTCACATCGAGATTTAGCAATGGGCTACAACAAAAGTGTAACTGCACGAGAAATGTCGCGTAGAATGTGGACGAACGTAGCGCAAAATTTAAATTCTGTAGTTGGTGGTGCCCTTAAGAATCCCAAAGGCTGGGCGGCTGTAAGTTTTTTTTATCAATTATTTATTTTACTACTTAAGCCTTGTTGAGTTTACAGTCAAACATGGTCTTATTCTTTTTAGTACTGGGTGGATTACAAGGGAAAAATAAAAAGAAAATGTGCGGCATTAAGACAATCCCAATGCCGCACAGGCGGGGGACCCAGCAGCATCCCGGCAATGAGTGACATGGAAAAAAAATATTTATCAATATTGGGTGAGGACTATGGTGTAGGTCTCCCCGGTATTCAAGTTGATCCTTTGGATACAGACAGCACACATGTAAGTATGATGTTGTTTATATATTGGCGATTTTGTTAATGTTCCTAAATATTATAGTGCTGTGTGATGATCTAAATGTCCAAAGCTTTGTATTATGTTGTTTTCTACCTTTGTCTGCCCTAAGACACAGCTGAATTTTGACCACTATTTAGTTAAAATTATTCTTTACATTTACAGGTACCGTCAACCTCGTCGCAGGCATCGCTGTCAATACTGGAAACGGTGCCCATGGTAGCGGAAGAGGCTATTGTCGATAGATTGACTCTACCAGTTTTACCTCAGGTACCTGAGGTAATAATGGAGGAGTCAGCGTTGACAGAGACAATAGCTAACCCGCCACTTATCCAGCCTGCGACGACACAGGGAACTTCTTCTCGTCTTAGAAGGCATAGGCAGAGGGCTACGCCTATGTCTCGCGATTACGCAAGGAGGGCCCTAGTAGAATCGAGTCGCTCGAGGCAAGAGGCAACACAAGATATTGGCCAGAGCCTTCATAACATCTTCAACGCACTTGAGGAATCAAACCGTTTGAGAGAGCAGTCAGTAGATGACATGAGAGGTATTTTAAATGTGCTCTCTCAAATGGTTGCCTTAATGCAAAGACGAGAGAATTCTTAATTAATATTTTAATTTCATTTTTCTTTAATATGTTAGAATTTAGAAGGGACTCGCCGAAAAACAGCACTGCACGAGATCATTATTTCGTGTCAGCCATCTAAACCGTCTCCTTTTGCCTTAGTTTTTTCTGATTTTTTTTTATAAAACTGTATGTAATATGTTCCTAGACGCAAGAAATGTTTTATTATTATTATTATTAAATTTTTAACAATCTTTTACCGCCTTTAACTGTTCTCTATACATCCTGTAGATTCACTGTTAGAGAATGCTAAATATTATTATTTAGCATTAAATCCGCCAATTTTAACTCTTTTTGGGGTTCAATAAAAAATAAATAAATAAATAAATAGAATACGTAAGAACATTAATTTCAAATTCAAGTTAAAAATTCAAATTCGTTTAATCATATAGTATTTTTTTAAATATTTACAGATATTTACATAATTATTTACAGGCAATCTTGTCATTCATATACGCCTAATGGGTGTGCGTGTGGATTGAGGGCTCTTTTTTAAAAGTTACTCATATTTTTTCCAAAATCAGGAGAAATTTAGGAAAAAATTGTGAAAACAACGTGGTGAAGATAAAAAATTTGTGAAACGTATGTTAAAAAAGTTGTGGTCGATTAACTGGAACACTCAATCCGCTAACTAAGGAATTACTGTAATCTCGTATCTCAAAATATACTTGATGTATGTTTAACATTTTTATGTGGAAAAATTGTGCAGAATTTGTGAAAGCTATTCACAATTTCTCAATTAATTTTAACGGTTTACTTGGATTTTATAAAGGTTTATTTGGAGCTCTCAATCCTCCTATGTGTGGATTGAGTGTTCCTAAATTTCTCCAATTTTGGCTGAATATTTGTTTATATTTTTACTCCTATTTTACGAGTATAATTAAGACTGAATTTGTGAAACAAAAACCCTGATTTAAAACATAATATTTAGAGAGTAAATGAAAAAAATACTTTCTTATCAATGTCCCGTCTGAGAGCTCCAAGTTTTAGCGTTTATTTCTTTAACCCAAGCTTTTATACAAACGGCGAATACATCAGAAATTGTGAAAATGTTGTCACTAAATTTTAACACGATTAATTTTTTTGTGAACGCTTAATTTGAAGAATAATCAACATTATTATATTTTTCATAGAAAAAATATATAGGGTGACCATGCATACGAAAAAGAAAGTAAAATGTACTTAAGCGATGAGCGTTTCTAGTAAGAACGTATAATTCACTGTACACCGAGTATTTTATTTTATTATAATTGAAAACATCGTGAAGAAACTTGCGAGTTCTCCATAATGTTCTCAAAGTGTGTGAAGTCTACCAATTCACACTTGGCCAGCGTGGTAGACTATGGTCTGTTACTCTCCGCATTGTGAGAGGAGACCCGAGTCCAGCAGTGGGACAGTTATGGGTTGTGACTTTGACTTTTTCATATAACTTGATAATTTATTATAAACACAAACTTCAAAATGAATAAAGAGATCAGTATTCTTTATTTCTTCAGAACCCTAAAAACGCGTAATTACGTAGGTGAAAAATGTGTCCAACAAATCTAGGTCCACCCTATACAATTTCGTCGCTTGGAAATATAATATTGTGGATTATTCTTAAAATGAAGAGTTCACAAAAAATTTAATCGTGTTAAACTTTAGTGACAACATTTTCACAATTTCTGATGTATTCGCCGTTTGTATAAAAGCTTGGGTTAAAGAAATAAACGCTAAAACTTGGAGCTCTCAGACGGGACATTGATAAGAAAGTATTTTTTTCATTTACTCTCTAAATATTATGTTTTAAATCAGGGTTTTTGTTTCACAAATTCAGTCTTAATTATACTCGTAAAATAGGAGTAAAAATATAAACAAATATTCAGCCAAAATTGGAGAAATTTAGGAACACTCAATCCACACATAGGAGGATTGAGAGCTCCAAATAAACCTTTATAAAATCCAAGTAAACCGTTAAAATCAATTGAGAAATTGTGAATAGCTTTCACAAATTCTGCACAATTTTTCCACATAAAAATGTTAAACATACATCAAGTATATTTTGAGATACGAGATTACAGTAATTCCTTAGTTAGCGGATTGAGTGTTCCAGTTAATCGACCACAACTTTTTTAACTTACGTTTCACAAATTTTTTATCTTCACCACGTTGTTTTCACAATTTTTTCCTAAATTTCTCCTGATTTTGGAAAAAATATGAGTAACTTTTAAAAAAGAGCCCTCAATCCACACGCACACGCCTAATGGTCGTAGCACACATATCAACTCGTAAACGGAACGTAAACGTATCAACTCTTGCATGTCAGTATTCTTTGTATGAAACTCCCTACTGTAAAGCACACTTATCGGATTCGTAACGTAATCGCCTCGCCTCGAGACAAGCTCACGAACCGCGGTACGGTGCGTGGACGACTTGCCGTACCCGCGCTTACGTCTCACCGTACGCTATCCTTCGCCTTTCCGTTTCCTCGTGCACGCCCCGCGCCGCGGCGCCGCGGCTACCGCTGCGTCGGCGAACTGCTGTCATTCATTCCGTCAACCAGCGGCCGGCGAGCCGTAAGCGCGGCGTCGCCTAGCCGTAGCCGAGTCGATTTGGAGCTGTTGGTCGGTTATAACGCGCTTACGTTAGGTTGACGGCGGGTTATAACGCGCTTACGTTAGGTTGACGGCGAGGCGATCCGGTGCCGATCCCTTTCCGAGTTGATATGTGCGCTACGACCATTAAGAAGATCTCCCGCCAGGCGAGGTGTATTGCCTGGGGGGCGGCCGAGCCCCGACTGATGTTGTCGGAGCTTTTTTATACAGTGTGTCCAGCGACCAACTAGCGATAATTTAAGGGCATGTTTTTATTATGTTAGACAACTCTGCCAAAAGACTTCGATTTCTCTGGACTTACAGGTCCCATTGATGTGAAAAATCTATTAATTATAATAAAAGGTAATATACAAAACATTATTTTACAACATTACAATTACAACATTACAAAAAAGATTGGATGAAGTTTCAAGTTCCAATGGTCATTAAAAAAATCATCGTGAGCAATCCATGCGCTGCGATGATTGCTCAGCCATGTGTGTCCACGGAATGCCCTCTATCCACGGTGAGTCGAGATGGGAGGGTGAGACGACTAATGTAGAGGGCGAGCGATGTGCACTCAAGCGCAGCAAGCGTAGTGGAACGGGGACAGGAAGCGTCTTGGGCATACGCTGCGATGAACCCGATAAGCTAGTGTGGCTGGTGTTGAGACTGCGGGAAGATGTCGCTGTTATCCGTCACGTGTGAGCAGTGAGGTCAGGGGGAGGGATGCCTGCTGCCGCTATCGGTGCTCAGAAGCGACGTGTTCTTGTCGAGGGATCACCAGTTTGGCAAATGGAGATCTCCCGCCAGGCGAGGTGTGTTGCGTGGGAGGCGGCCGAGTCCCTACTGATTTTGTCGGAGCATTTGTATATATGCCAGTGATTCAGAAAACTTCGATAGCGTGATTCAGGTTGGTGTGACGTCACCGTGTGACGCATGTGCGCTGTCGCCACATATCTAATTGTTGTTAGTTGACCTTAAATGAGCAATGAGCCGGCGTCTAACGGTGATTCCTTCTTGTAGCTCAGAATTTAATGAACGGCTTGTAGATGGTTGATGCCTCTGAAGCGGCATGTCATCTTGGATGGTAGGGGGTGGTTGTAACTGAACTTCTTGTAACACTTCTTCTGATGTCATCTCATGCACGGGGACATTAGCTCTATTGCAAATGTTATGTAACACAACACAGGCATTTACAATAGATGCTGCTACAATAGGCTCGTAATGTAGCACCCTATGCACAAGTAGGCATCTAAACCGTGCTTTAAGAAGCCCAATTGTCCTCTCTATTGTATTACGGGTTCTTATATGCACCTGAGTATAATGTGCTTCAGGTGTATTCGGTAATGTATTTAAAATTGGTGTCATCATCCCTTTCCTTAAAGGATAACCAGAATCACCTGCAAAAGGATAATTTTTAAAATTATTATATTTAGTTTTTTCTTATGATAAGACTAAATTTTAAAAAAGCGTGTGTGTGTAATCTTTACGCGTGATTGAAGTAAAACTTCTTTGACTTTGGTGACACGTCACTTGACGTCACCAAACACGTGACAATTAAACTTTTTGATACCCCACTCGGGTAGGTTCGCTGAATTCAGTAAATTCATCCCCTTCCCCAAACTATCCCCCCACTACTCCCTGAGAAGGTTTACTTCAAAAATTTAAAATATATTTATTTGTTCTTATGGTAGGATTTTATTTTTAACATTGTAAAAACTGTAAAATTTAAAGAACACACCTAGCAACCACATAATATTATTTAAATTTTCAACAAAAGGTTTCAACGGGTGGTTGGCCCATATAAATACATCGTGTGTAGCTCCACCATAACTAGCATCTACACTAATTATATCCATATCACTATTACAAATCTGAAAAAATCAAAATAAACATATTATAATTATGGAGGGTAAAGTATCCAACGATCGATTATAATTTAATCAAGAAAAGTAATGTTACAAACTACAAGGGCGCAAAACTATATTCATTGGCACCTGAATGCAACGATTAACAAACTGCTGGACCAATGTATATAATTAAGATATCGTTAGATTCGAAGTATTTCACCTAAGTAAAATTTTCTATTAATGAATAATCTGTTTAGTATAATATTTTTTTTTATTTAAACATGTTTACTCACTATTTGTACATTTATGGAATGATATTGCTTTCTGCAATAAAAACGTTCTTCATTTTGTGCTGGCCGTTTAATTGCTATGTGGGACCCATCGATGCAACCTATCACTCCCGGCATCCCAAACTTGTTGTAAAATCTGTGAAAGGTATGCAATTAATTATTTTGAAAAAAATCTATGTAACTCTCTTAATGTAGTTGACGGTGGCAGGTAGTTTCTATTGTAGGTATCCCTAACACTTACCCAACAACATTTGCTCGACATTCATTGAGATTTGTTGGAAATTTAATATATTTCCTCCGGAAGTGTGGTAGGTTGAGACATTGGGTAACCTGCTTCACCACGGCCGACGAAGTTTGCTGTGCAACTGAATGTGCAGCAATGTCTCCTATAGGTCTTTGATACGATCCAGTCGCAAAAAAAGATAATGCTATTAAAACCTAATAAGGATAAAATAATAATTTGATTAAAAACTTAATTTTGATTATTGTAAAAGAATAATTTCAAGTAAATGCGATGTTACATTTTTAGTTGAAGACCAATAAGTACTACATCTAAAATAGACACTAGCCTTGACTTCAACTGACAAATCTATTGATTTCTTAGGTTGTGGCATGAAGGGGCGTAATTCATTACATAGCTGTAAAACTAGTTCCTTCGTCAACCTATATCTTTTGACGAACATGTTGTCGGCCATGTCGAATGGCTTGATGCTGTTTCGTACCACACAGCGATTAAGTTTGGCCACTTGCTTTTCATCATTATTATCATACTCCTCCTCTAGGAACTCCAAAAGTTCATCTTCGTCACACATCTAAAATTAGCAAGAGTATTATTTATTTTTACATAATTAGAAACATATTTACCAAATAATGTGCTTCAGTATCACAAATTAATATTCAAACTGTATTATATAACAATAAAAGCCAAAACAGGACAATAAAACTTACTTTCGGTAGGCTGTAATATTTTGACGTTGACATAGGCCGCTTTCTGACATCAATACGTCAACAATTGCTTCATGGTACACAAATAGCAGGGCAGAAGGAGATTATCGAAGTCACGTGACCGCTGTCCTGTTACGGTCACGTGATCACTGGCTGACCTGTGCTTTAGCTAGGTCATGGTAGGATATAGCAGGACAGCTCAATTATTGGCTAATATTGGCCTGTTTTAAGATGTCATGGTAAGCCCCCAGGTCGCCCATTTATCCCCTAAATCAATACTGGTGAAGAATAGTGATTCTGAAACATAAGTATAAAACTTTATATTTCTAAGACCATGAGAAGACATTTTATGACCTTACTATACTACGGGTACTCACGATATTTATTTTGTAATTTGTAATCGTTCAAAACTCAGCCATGATTTCAGCTGTGACCACGATCCATGCAACTGGGTCGAAATGTCTGTATAAAACCTATATTAAGAACTGTTTGTAATGCTGTTGATGTGTATATAAATAAAATAAATAAATAAATATCAGTGTACAAAATAAATATAATATTATAGTAAAATGTGTTCAGTGCACGATGAGTAATTAAAAAATCTTGTAGGTTTTTTTTATGCTTAGAGCAGGCAAACGAGCAGACGGGTCACCTGACGGTAAGTGATCACCGCCGCCCATGGACATTAGCAACACCAGGGGCGTCACCAACGCTTTGCCGGCCAAGAAGATGACGATAGACCCGCTTCTTGAAGGACCTTGAATTTTATGACCTGTGCTGAAATGTTACATGTTTGTGTTATAGGTCAGATCTGGACAACAATAGGTTTGACATGAAGCTGTTGTTGCCGCGACTGGACTTTGCCGGGAAGTACAAGATGGACATCCATGTACTACTGCTCAGGCTACAGGGTAGAGGGAACATTACTGGTCATTTCAGTAAGTATAGATTCCGCCAGCAACTTCGCCCGCCAAAGAGTTTCACAAACATATAGTTAAACGTTCAAATCATCCCACGGGAACATATAACCAGCATAAAATATACCCTATTTTTAAAGTCTGGACATAGTCTACCTTTCGCATTTATAAAAAAAAAATATATTATTTTCGCATTTATAATTAACGACTACCTACTCATTAAAATGGCGTGGCATAGCTGACTTTCATACTAAAAAAAAAATTGCCAAAATATCTTTACAAAATTGCATCATATATAAGTACCACAGAAAGGGTAAAGTGTAGTAGGAAGGGTAAAGGTTGTTTAATTGGGTAATATTTAAGTTTATAATACCACCCTCTTCCTTGAGTCAGTCGTCAAACGACCCGTTGTGTTCCGGCTGGGGGCTTGAGAGGATTTTATTTTTTAACTGACTTCAAAAAAGTAGGAGGTATTCAATTAGACAGGTTTTTATTTGTTTGTCACCTTAGAACTTTCATCTGGGTGAACCGATTTTAATGATTCTTTTTTTAATCAAAAGTTGGTTCTTGTCATATGGTTCCACTTAAATTTGAGCGAGATTATTATTGAAATACCTTTTTAACGATACCCAAACTACGGGATATGCAACAAAAAAATTTCAACCTCACGTTACCTGCAGGGGAGGTACTCTGAAAAAAAATTTTTTCAATATTTTATTCTACGATCTTGGAGTTTTAATAAAAATGACAAATTACAGCTTTCTAGCACTAAGGGTCTCGGTGCTTTGCTTCGGACAAACGGACTATCTATGTCTGTGGGACAGACGGACGGACGGACATGACGAAACTATAAGTGTTCCGATTTTACTTCGGAACCCTAAAAACGATCATATACTTTTACCTACTTACATGCATATACCTTTTTGAAATCTTGGTGAGCTCTTTAATTTGATACCTTTATTGCACTATTCGATTTATTTTTAAGATATTTTCTGATAATTCAAACAATAGCATCTGACAGCCATCATATTTGTTTTTTTCTAATTTCACTTAACTAGGGACACTTGGTCTGTCAAGACGCATCTTACGATATCTTAATATACATTGCTCCAGCGGTTTGGAAGATATGAGATAATAAAGAATATTACATGCATATATACTCGTACATATACACAAGGTACGCGCGAAAAACAATCCTTCCTTGGCAGTCGTAAAAAGGTACATTTTATCATTACAGAGGACTACGCCTGTAACGTCACCATGAGAGGCCACAAGGAGAAGCGAGGAGAAGACGAATATCTGCAGTTCGATCCTTTCAGAGTGAAGCTGCGTGTCGGTCAGTCATCCATCTACCTGACCAATCTCTTCGACGGCGATCCAGTCCTCGGGCCGGCTACCAACAGGATCATAAACGACAACTCTCAAGTATTTCTACAAGAAATAAGTCCCGTTTTGGAAAAGAGTCTCGCAGATTTGTTCACGGAAATGGCGAATAAAATAACATCAAAATTTACATACAAAGAATTGTTTCCCTGATAGTAACTATAGTTGATAGTGTGTGTGATTTTATATTTTAGACTAATGGTGATTTTATAGTTAAGGTATAAAATTTGTCATGTGATACCTACTGATTATTTTAAGTGGATAATAGTATTGAAAGTGGTAAATATTCAGTATTTGAAAATTATATTATTGAAAATTATTGAAAGGAAAACAGTAACAGGCTGTTCGAATTTTTATTTTTAAACTGTAATTTTCAAATAATGAACATAGGTTCACTTGGGTAGTGCGTGTTAAATGTGTTGTACATAGATTAATACAAAATAATTATTAATATGCACGTTTTTATAATTAAAATTTAAAGGGAAACTTAGAATGTCACTGAAGTCCAATTGGATCATATTTAACAGAAACACAATTTCAATTTTACTCGTATTTTACATCACATTTTTGACCTTTTAAAATATCAAAACTGACATTTTTAAATGAAAAAAGAAATATTTAATAGATTTTTTGATGATAAATGAAAACTGATTTAATGTTTAAATTATTATTTTCTTTATAGCTACTTCACTTTACTTAATAGTTGTTCATAATGATTGGTCAGTTACCAAACGCATTGCTGTTGCCCCTGGTTTTAGGGGCGTTACGAGTGGCAGTGACCAATAAATATCATGTGGCTTTTCTTGAACCTTGATTGATGCCTTAAATAATTATTGTAATTATTAATTACTTAGAAAAATCCAAACATGCCTACTAATCTAACACTTTGGTACTTTAAAAACTAAAGATTTTACAATAAATACTGATAATTTCCCTGTCGTTGCATCGTCGATGAAATCTGTTGCATCCCATGTGTTGATTGTTTATCTGTTTTGTATTGCCGATCTGTCTTGTTTTTTGTTATCTATGACCAACGACTTATAGCGAAAAATTGCAAAACGTTAACGATTTTCTTCTTAGAACCACCCCCACCCTTCTGTAAACAACGCGGTGTTGCACTGAAACATTCGATATATTAAAAGGTTCGCTTCACTGCAAAACCAAAGCTGCCACATAAGTTTCCCTTTAAATTTTCTCGTGTTTTATGTACCTATATGTTTTCTGTATAAAATTATGGTAAGAGATGCCTTTATCAACTGTTTAATTATTCAAATTTTAATAAAAATTTAGATTTAGGGAATTGTAAATTGAACCTGGCTTTAAGTATTACATAAGATATGTATAAAAATTTATGTTTCCAAGCACGATGGTTTATTAAAGAATTTAAAAAATCCCGTTTTATCAGTTATGTATAATTAATAGCCTTTGCATGTTTCTGGGTGAATTTATGAGGAAAAGTGAAAATGAAACATATAAAAATAAAAAAATGTAGTAGGTAGCTTGTGTTCATCCTAAGCGATCGACAAAGTGGATGGGTGATCGCTAACTCTAGTGGTAAAAAATTCTTAAGCGATTCCGTGCTTCGGAAGACACGTACACTCTGCCGGTCCTGGTTATTATCTTAAGATAACAGTCGTTACGCCGAGTCGGACGCCCTCGGGCAGCATGAAAACTTCTGACACTTGAAAGAAAAGAAAGAAAGAAAGAAACATTTATTCCGACATAGGCAATGCAACAATGTTTAAAAATTGGTGGTAGGTACATTTATTACAACAACAATTATTAATTGTGTTCGGAGTTGTAGCTACCAATGTGCCGGAAAAGGGTTGCACTCAGAATACAGCGTACACACAATACACTTGGGTTGGCCACTCCACTAATCCGCACTGGAGCAGCGTGGTGGAGTATGCTCTAGGCCTCCTCAAGAGGACAGCCCGTGCTCAGTAGTGGGCCATTAATGGGTTGAAGCCAGCCATTATAAAAAAAACTGACACGTGAATTTATGAGTCTTCTGATGGTAAATAGTTATCGCTACGAAAATTAGATTATGGAAACTTATCTAATTATGTGACTTGGGTTTTTAATGGTTCGTAGATTAAAGGGATATGAAAGTAGAAAAAGATCCATTAATGGATCTTCATAACGAATTTTAACATCGTCGGACATCGCCGTAATTTAATTCATTGATATTTAATTTGAGGCCGACTTAAATTAATATCACCTCTAACTATCTAAATAACCTCTTTATTTTATTTTAAAGAAAGAAGCTACTTTGCAATGTGTTTTATGTAAGGAAAAACAGTAAACGAATTTCTTATTATTACATTAGAATAATCATAGTTCTAAAAGCATTAAAATAAATATTATCTTTAATTTACTATCAATGTATTTTACGTGTGGCTACACTGACACTCCATCGAAATGATTATCGATAAGGTTATTTGACGTTGGTCAGGGTCATTTAAAGTTGACAATGTGACTCTGAGATGAAACGATACTAACATATTTAATATCAATTAGTTATGGACTCCTTCCGACTAAATAAACGAACCTTTCTGAGTTGGGGCGTTAGTTTATTGGTTAAAAGTAAAAGGAACCGAGGACGCCTTTTCGGCAAAAAAAGTGGCAAAAAATCTAGTAAGTACCTAGGAGGTACCTACTGATTTTCCAACACTGTAAATGAAATACGTAATAACTATACATTATAAAACTTAAAACACCCTTGACAATTTTGTTTCTAAGCACATAATTATTATGAATAGGTAATGGATAAACTCAAAAAGTACTGATTTCAAAATTTCTTTATCCAAATATAAAGGTGCAGGTATTTCCGAGTGACAAAAGCTATATACTTAGTTTATAAGATAAATTATAACTTGTAAGTTTTAAGAATAGAAGATAAGAAGGTTGAAGAACACTCAGAAATATTATATTTTGGAATAATGAAGCCAAATAAGCCAAGTCTAATGTAAAAACTTCGAATTTAAAACCAAAATTCGAAGTTTAGTGATGGAACACAGAAAAAAGGAAGAAGAAAAGAGGGAAGAAAAGAAGCATGAAGAAAGTATGTAAGGCTAAAGAAGTAAATGTAAAAGTAAAAGTTAGAAATGTAAAAAGTAGAAGTTAAAACTGTAGAATAAATAAAAATTTAGAAGTTATTTTGAAGTTAAAAAGTTAAACACAAAATAGAGAAGCTAAAAAGTTAAACAGAAAACTGAAGAGAAAAAACTAAGAAGCTAAATTTCAAAAAAAGTTAAACTTAAAAAGAAGTTAAAGAAATAAAATAAAGAAAATACGCTAAGCTAATTTATAACTGACCGCCAAGAAAAGACATTAAACCAAAGCCAATACTTGTGTTCGATAATTAATTATCCTCTATCTAGTTCTATTATTTTCCTACAAAGTACAATAGTTAAACAAAAAAGAAACTTACAAAAAAACTTACTTCATTTTTACGGATGTTTTCTCACGTCATTGTATAAATATCTCATGAAAAGAAAAACCATGTAAACACTAGCAAGTCACATCCGTAATCATTGGTATTATCAGAAACCAATTTAGGCCTATTGCAACATCATCTGAATCCGCACATGATTTCCTCATTTTGGAGTCTGAAATGTGGGGTTTTACCGCCAATTATTGCTGCTTACTTGTGCGGTCGAAATTTTATAAACGCCAGCGTCGAAGAGACTCTTTTAGAAATAGTAAAAACATCTTAATGGGAATCCGTTCCCCATTTGAAAATAATAATATCCAATTATCTTTAATACTAAGTATGCACAACAATACAATACATACTTTGATCTTATCCCATGGGACTAGTGAGATTAAATAGTGACAATTCAATGGTGCTCTCTGAGTGCTCGACGACACTATGGGATTTCTGGCATTAAAATACTGGTCTACCTTGTTCCATGGGCCTACTCAGATTAAATATTGTCAGTTATCCCATGGGACAACTCAATTGGAATAGTGGGATAGACCAACATTGAGTGCTAGCTCAATGAGTCTAGTGGTTGTACCCACAGAACATCTAATAATTAGTTAGAAGGGGCATAGCACGTAATTTGTATGGGAACCGCTGTCGCCATTTCAATAAACACTACTAACGAAAATGAACAAATACGCAAGAGGATTGTTATGTGTGCATGAAGTAGGCGTGACTCTGTACCTAGGGATTGATTGTCGATAAATTTTTATCGGTATTTATTTTCGCAAGGTATACTTATTCATTATATACTTTTATACTTTTTGATTGAAATTACTTACTCCGTCGACAGACTCATATTTCATCATGGCCTCCGAAACAAAGTTTTTTCCAATTACCGCACATGAAGGCATTTTTACGTAATTAAGTCGCAGTATTTTGCAGTACTTTTCTCCGTTGGAGTTTGCGAGTCACTAAACAGCGCAATCGCGTGTTTTTGTGCGATGTGCGCATTTGATCACAGTACTGGCGCGCCTACCTTGCCCACAATTCCTTTCTAACTAATTATTAGATGTTCTGTGGTTGTACCACATCGACCTGTCTAAACCTCTTGTTCTCATATAGTCGGTCAACTTTAACAAGGAGTTTGGTAGGTTCTGCTTGGTAGTTTATCGGTACTTGGTACTGATTGCAGCATGGCTTCCGAATCTGCAATGAGATAACTGGTGCGTTGCACAACCAGTTATCGCGTCCGCGTCCGTGCGCAGTTTCGTTTACAATTTTATATAATGCGTCACGGAACTATGCGTACCCGAATGTTATTATGTTTATTGTGAATTGGGATGTTGACACTAATTATACATTAATATAAAATGTCTAAAATATTAGTGGTAACATTTCAAGGCCTAAAATATGATTCTTTTGTTGAAATCAATCACAATAAATTAAATATCTTTAATTTAAAATGTTAAAAATTGTACTCACTGTCACGTGACCTCAAACGCCATTTTGAGAATATGACGTCATTGGAACAATTTTATATGGAAATTCAACAAACTTAGTAGACAGATAGTATTGAATATCGTTTAGTGACGTCACGTGACGTTTTTGGTGGGAAATTTGATAATGGTTTTTATTTATCAATTTTTGTTTTTAAATTGAAGATTATTATTTTTATAATATTTTTTTCGTGAATATTGAGGTTCTAGCTATAAAATAAAATTGAATTCTAAAATTAGTCAACATCCCTATTGATACAATATTATTGGGAGTTTAGAATGATTTACATGGTTACTTAAGAAAAAACACATTTTTAGCCCCCGACTAAAAAGAGGGGTGTTATAAGTTTGACGTGTCTGTGTATCTGTATGTCTGTGGCTTTGTAGCTCCCAAACGAATGAACCGATTTTTATCTATTTAACTAATATTAGCTTAACTAAATCAGATGTAATTCCGTGTAACTGTGTATTAAGTTTGAATAAAAATATTTTCTTTCTTTCTTTCTTTCCTTCTTTCTTTCTGTTTTTTGTTTCAAAGATGACTCAATCGAAAATTTTCTTAGCTATGTTTAGTGTTTATAAAACAGTTTTTTTTTCTTAATTTTAATTTAAGATTATCAGTTTTTCTTATTTGCAGAGGTAAAGAGTTCAAAAGTTTATTTTAATTCTTACTACAATATTATGTTATAATAAGTAATACTTAATAATAAGTAATACTTACTTTGAATATTAGTAAGTTTAAAAATGACTGAATTGTATTCTTAAATACTCTTAGTAATACATAATAATATAATACTAGATATATGAAATGTTAGGAAACAAATAGTTGCAACAGATACATGTTGTATTTGGGAAATGTCGCGAGTTTTTAAAATGATTTATTGCTCAACGTGAAATTGATCTTGACATCAAAACATTAGTGTGATGTGATTTAGCGAGAAGAAGTGTTATACAGTGTGTCCGGTCACGACCTAGCGATAATTTAAGGTTACAAAATATACCTAATTTCATCGACAAAAACACCCATATATGGGGGTCTACCCCCCCTCCTGTCGGAATGGCCGCCATTTAAAATTTTTTTTATTCTTGTAGATACCTCTGCAGAAAGATGCCGATTTCTCTGGACAGAAAGGTCCTACAGATGTAAAAAAAATGTTATTTAAAAGGTAGAAATAATATCTATCAAATAAAAATAAACATTATGGAAAATTTTCCCTACAAAATATCTTAAAACATTTACAATGCTAATTTAAGTGAAAAAAATTGACTGTTTTTTTTATTTTTCTTAACATATTTCAAAACCTAGCACATTGATACTAAATTTTTTATTACTTTCCTAATACTTAAGGATATTACTTACAAATTGACGTTAAAATTATTGTTCTTAATTGCATAACTCGAGAGTTAGGGCTGTTTGAATATGACCCTTTTGCGAGGATCATGAATGTAGTGACCTGTCTACAAAATAAAGGTGGACATTTTGAACAATTTTTAAATTAATAATAATATGTAATGCCACTAAAAGCTTTTTTAAAGTTATTGTGTATTTTTATTTAATCCATTATCGAAAATTAATAGCGCTCTACATGCGAACGCTTTCGCACACATCCGCGACCCCGCCAGCGGCAGCCACCCACAAGCGGCTCCATCGCGAAAGCCCGAAGGCCCTCCACGATGGGCGCACCAGATGGTAAGGTGCGCCTCCCTCCTCGGCCTCCACCAGTACTGTAGCAAACTCCCCCTGAGTCTGCTACTAGGAGGCCATGGATACCAGATGACTGGTACCCGGTGGAGGATCAGGTCTGTGGTTCCTCCACCGACCACATCTCGGCCGCAGAGGATAGGGCAAGCGGCGCACCGTAATGCCGACATGCCTCTTCCTCTGCGGCCCCACCAATGCCGTTTCGGCGGAACGGCCCCGCCAGCTCGCAGGGGGTAGGGAGAGTGGCGCACCGTAATACCAACACGCCTCTCCCCCTGCGATCCCTCCACGGCCGCAGAAGATAGGGAGAACGGTGCACCCTATCTTCCACGGTCCCACCTCCTAGCGCGTCCGCAGCGGACTTGTTCAGCCCGCTGGGAGCGCCCTCCTCGGGCCAGCCGGCAGCCCAAACAGGCCGGCCCTGGTTGCCTCTTGGCTTCACCGTGAGTGACCAGTCCACGGTTACTAAGCCCCCTCGCCACGACAAGGCGAGCAACCCCCGGGGGGGAACGTACGGAACCCTCTCCAAGCGAGTTTAACTCGCGCATGTTAAGTTTATTTTAAGAAAGAAGATAATTTATGACGTTTATTAGGTATATTTTAAAATTATTTTTTAAAAGCCTGTAATTATTTTAATCTTTACGTTTATTCAATATAGTTATAGATTAATAGATTATTTATTAAAAACAACACTAATATATCATAATTCGTTTAAATAATCCTATCCTATCCTATTATGACCTTTCCTAACAGATCGCTGATGTTTCGTCGAATTATCCGATATTCGTAGATGGTCGTAGGGTCCTTAACTACTCTCTTTTTCAAGTCATTCAAATCACCTAAAGCTTTAAACAAATGAAATGGAACTCATAGAGATTTTCTTAAATATACTTAGATAATATTTGATATAAAATTAATTTTAACATTGTTAATTTAATTAAATGTTGTAGTTAGATTAAGGAAAACTATCGTTTTTATTTTACAGAGCTAGAACTAACACTCAAAATTTTTAGCCAGAAGAAAAAGAACCGTGAAAGGATGGAGTTATTTAGCCTCATTTATAAATTTTTAATCTATTCAAAATGATTTTCCTCTCAAAGATGTCAAGGATTATTCTGCAAAATAGCACATTTTCCACGGAATATTCCCAAATATTAAATATTTGCCTGTATTGCTTCACGGCCGCAGTATGTTTCGCCGCTCCCTTAGTACAAAACTACAAATAAGCAGAATTTAGGCGCATGCGCACATTCGCTTTCAGCCATTCGCCGCTTACAATCTGGTACTTAAAAATTTAATTTATAGTGCACCTACTCCTGAATTGTTCAAATATAAATATAGTATTAAAAAACTTTGTTAATAAATAAAATGAAAGTGTTTATATTAATAATTGCCGTTTGTGTTGCTAGTGTGTGCGGAAAAGTAGCACGTAAGTCCTTATTTGCTTTCCACATAAACACATACGGGACGTATGTACCTATATTTGCGTTAGTCTTATTATAGGATAGCATAGTCTTAACAAAGTGGATTTTAGATGTTTAATGACACTGACAATAAATAAAATTGTAACAAAAAAAATATAATGTAGGTAAAAATAATGTTATTTTATTCATAAAAAAAAATTATTTTCGGTTTTGTTTCTAATTAATCTTCAATTCATTATTTTATAAGGGAACACAAAATATCTTTGGAACACGATAGATACTAACATACAAGATAGTATGTAAAACAACTATGTACATACTCGTAGGTATCTAGAAGATTTGCTACACACCACAATATTATTGTGCATATTTTGTGGTTCGTAAATCACTTATCATAATAATTAACATATGCTAGTAATATTTACATATTATATTTTGTTAAATATTTACTATAATATTATTATTTAGTTAGTAGTAAGAAGTATTTTAGTCCAGCTAGTAGTTATTTGAAGTCGGTTGGTCATTTTATTTGTCGAGTACTTATGTTCGAATCGTCACCTTAAAAGTTGGTATAAATTTTTATTTTATTTTATTTATTAAAATCTTTCCTAAATCTCAGTCGGTAGTGACGCTGCCGAAAGAAGTTTTCTGATTTGATTCTCAGCGTGCGTTTTGTTTTTATAGTATTCTTTTGTGTCTTTGGATGGATAGGAAGCACTCTTGCTTAAAGTATGGTCGATATAATATCAAATTACAATTGATCTAATCAATAACACAAAGTTACTAAAACTAAACAGGAATAAAATAAATAAATATTATTTTGCCTGCAAATTTTTGGCTTCTTTTAATCTTTAAAAATAATAGTTGATCCTTAGGTAGTGGGAGCAAAGGCTGAGATCAATTTGAGAACCTTTAGTTTGAAGATTTTCGGTTAATTAAATAGATCAAATAAAAAATATTGAAACCTGTATGAACAATTCATTTTTTAAGGGATTTGTCGCTTTGTGGTCATTAAAACTGTTGATGTCTTTGTATTACGGACTTCCATGGATGATAGGGGAAGTAAGCCCAAGAAGGGTACCTTAAGGCAAAATTAAAATTTGAGCATGTTAATGACATAATTTCTAAAGACTTAAGTTGATGCGTGTAAGGGAGTTTAGTATAGTTTGATAAAATTAGGTCATATTACTTAAAACTACACCAGCAAAATTATTATGAGCAATTAACATAAACCTTCAAAAAACTCATTTTGCCCGTAGGGGGGGCCTAAAATGGGTACTGGCCTCGGGCAAAACGGAAGGCCGGCCTAAGATGGGTAGGAAATTGAAAGAAGCTAGAAGAATTGAAAGATTACGTGTTTATACTATTAAACAGAACAATAAATATCTGCAAAAAATTTAATCAATTCAAATTGTGTAGGACTTTTACAAAATTGACTTACTCAAAATGTTTTAAAAGTACATAAATCTCTCGAACATTTCTAAGTTAGCTACATCATAATCAGTCTAAAAATATGCAACTTAAATGTACTTCTAAATTGCATAAAAACTTAACATAATAGAATATAACAATTTCCAGTAACACTGAAGTCAGTAGTAGTAATTAGTCTTTATGTAGTAAGTAGCCAGGCACTATTACTACTAATTAAAAAATTACTAACTTAAATAACAACTAATAATCACAGTTGTTACTTTAAATGTCATCTATCAGACTCAATTCTTTTGACATGCATCACGAAAAATGACCCGAATCAGGTGTATGATGCACATTGTTCGTGGGCCAACATTTGGCAATCTTCACTTGGAGACTCTACATATGGGCCCTGGAAGAAGAGGCAGTACCACTTATTTTCTTTGCTTCTATTTTTATTCTTTTCTATTCAAACCTCGGGGGGCCTAAAGAAAGTAGCAGACGCCTCTATTTAGGAGTGTTGCGGTCTATGGCCTTATACGGAGCTCCCGTATGGGAAGAAGAGCTGACTGATAGAACCATCGCCCTTATAAGAAAACTTCAGAGGGTGATGGCTACCGGAGTCATTCGAGGATATCGCACCATCTCTTTCGAGGCAGCGTGCGTCTTGGTGGGATGATCAAGCTTCGTTATATGATTGGCGATCAGATCCGGGCCCGGTGTATTGTACCCTCGCCAAGAGAAATGGAAGAGTGGAAGTTCCACGCTCAACAGTCGGTGACTGAAAGGTGGCAAAAGCAGCTGGCTGAACTCAGAGCCGGATGCTGGACTGTCGAGGCTATCCGTCCGATCCTGGAGGATTGGTGTGACAGGCGGCATGGATTGTTTACCTCCCGGCTCATACATGTGCTCACCGGACATGGTTGTTTCGGAAAGTACCTGTGCCGTATAGCTGGAAGGGAACCGACCACCAGGTGCCACCATTGCCGCTGCGTCGAGGATACGGCGCAACACACATTGTTAGTGTGCCCAGCCTGGGAGGACGAGCGCCGTGAACTCGTCGCAGAAATGGGGGACGATCTCTCGCTTTCGACCATATTAAGAGCAATGGTCAGAACCGAGAGGTCTTGGGACGTGGGACTTTCCTTCTGCGAGGAGGTTATGTCGCAGAAAGAAGCTGCGGAGAGGGAGAGGGAGATATCATCTAACCTCGCAATCCGCAACCGGAGAGTAGGACGTAGGAAGAGGGCCTAGCAGGCCCTTCTCCGTCCTCCATGAATTGATCTCTTAACGGTGGACACGGTGTCAGTCGTCAGTAAAATAAAGCCTCGAGAAGGTGCGCGCGGTGTATGAGCCGCGTGCCTTGTAGTGAAAAAGGGATGGTTAAACTCCAGAACCATGCTGAGAAAGGGATCTCAAAAAGGACCAGCGCTGTCAGGCTCGCGGAAGAATGCGAGAGCGTACCCGTGATCCTGACCGACGCACAGTGGTTCGAATAGAACAAGCTAGCTAGACAAAATTATTTATTGGGTTTTTTTGCTTGGTACGGCTTTCTGATGATGTTTTATGACAGTTTAAGTGCAAAATATATACAGGGTGGTCCAAAAGTATGGAAACCCCTGAATAACTCCTCAGGAATGCATTTTGGAGGAAAATGTTTTATACAAAAGTTGTACTAGTTGTACTCGACTAACCGATGATGACCTTGAATTTGACCTTGACTGTGGTTTTGAAGGTCAAATCAAGGTCAACTTAATTTTTTCAAATGGTAACCCCTATTTTTTATTCCAGATTCGGAAAGGGCAGAAAATTTTACGCAAAAACCGACCTTAACCATGACCTTGAATGCTTAATCAAGGTCATTTTTCGAATTGAAAAGCCAATGTTCGAAGAATAATGCCAAACTTCTTAATTAAATTCACATCTAAAGCTGTAATATCTGCAATTAGTTCAAGATTCTCAAAAAACCGACGTTCGCCACAGTAGTTCCAATAGAAAAAGCTAGCTAGACAAAATTATTTAATGGGTTTGATTGCTTGGTATGGCTTTCTTATGATGGTTTATGACAATTTAAGTGCAAGATATATAAAAAAATGGAAGGTAGGATCACGGGTTCCAAGAAAACAAAAATTAATAATAAATATTTTGTATAATTGAGATACTTAAAAAATAACAATAGAAAAAGATTAACAACAGTCATAAAATACTTAACTAATGACTATTGCCATTTTTGTACTAAAATTGTTGATATTTTTGAAATTTTCATTTTAATTTCCCTCGCAGATTCATTCGTAATATTTCCAAAATAATTTTTCAGTAATAGAAAATCATATAGTCTATTATTACGGTTGTCTTTCGGATGTTTCTGCCATTCATCAAAAAACTCGATTTTTGAAACTGAGAATTCGTATTCTGAAAAACAGACGAAATAACAAAGTTGTACTCGACTGTGCAAGCTAAAATGGGCATCAATTGAAAGCTAACATATATGGCTATGACATATATAATTTCTAGCCCAGGTACATGAGGGTACAAGTACTTTCTGGTCCAATGAAAACAATAAACCGTCAAAAAACTACATATTTTTTTAAAATTGAGGTATTATAAAAAAACTGGGGTTAAGTATATTTATATATTAATTATAAATAAAAAGTACATACTTTTAACTTGAATATCCATCACTAATATTATTCAAAAAACTTAAAACTCACTGACATTAATGTGTTTCTGCCATTCATCAAAAAACTCGATTTTTGAAACTGAGAATTCGTATTCTGAAAAACAGACAAAATAACAAAGTTGTACTCAATTGTGCAAGCTAAAATGGGCGTCAATTGAAAGCTAACATATATGGCTATGACATATATAATTTCTAGCCCAGGTACATGAGGGTACAAGTACTTTCTGGTCCAATGAAAACAATAAACCGTCAAAAAACTACATATTTTTTTAAAATTGAGGTATTATAAAAAAACTGGGGTTAAGTATATTTATATATTAATTATAAATAAAAAGTACATACCTTTAACTTGAAGATCCATCACTAATATTATTCAAAAAACTTAAAACTCACTGACATTAATGTTACTTCGGTAATCGCAAAAATGCAACTGATTTGTAATTTTTTCACCCTTTCTTTTTATACTGCCCTAATTACCTAATTAGTGGTTGACATTAGTGCAAAATAATTCTCGGATTTGTGTTAGTTGGGGTATTGGTTAGGGGCTCAGGTATACAATTCCGGGAAATTCAAAATGACTTTTGTCCAGCTAGCTTGTTCCATTCGAATCACTGTGCGACGGTGTAGAGAGTACACCCGTGGTGGTTTTAGCCGGTAGGAGTCCGGCATAGCCAATAAATAATATTCATGGCATCCATGAGGATTTCCCACGTAAAAAAGGGGCAAAACGAGTAGGTACTCATTTTGCCCTACCCATTTTGCCTTTTAGCTAGAAGTTTGCATTATTCAAAAAATAACCTTCAAATATTAACTCTAAATCCGTGTGTTGAGTATGAAAATATACTTGAATAAGTTTATTTCGATACTGAATCAATACTATTAGACAGACATTTAAGTCAAAGCAAAAATCAATCTGAATTTACCTTGCAATTTTTTATTGAAACAGACGAAAAAATTTTTTTGGTCACTGCGCACGTGTTTCTACTAGCTTCGTTTTTTAGTGACTGCCTCAGATAGAGCGGGATGCGGTGCGACTGTTGCACTGTTCGCAGCGAGTCGAGCGTTTAATCTGACGATGTCGCATTGCCTACCCTTTTTAGGCGGGGTACCCGTCTTGGGCTTACTTCCCCTAAGTACCTATGACTAGCCGGTAGATGTACTTCACCAGGAAAATAATACTCTTAGTGTGGTTAATTTCCTCTCATTCTGAGAGAATCTCTGAGCGGATAGTTACAACATGTGAGGGCCAGTAATAATGTTGACTCCAGTTTTTAGTAAACAACGCATCAGTAACGCCTTGTTGTTACCGAAGTCGGGAACACGGACCACATATAATTAGGTGTCTCAACAGCTCATGGTTTGCTATTTACAGAAAAAAGACGATGAAAACTTAAAATACCAGTTTATAATTTTCCCAAAAAAAATCAATAAAATGTTATTTAACAATCACGTCACTTGAATGAAAATAGTTCAACAAAAAACTGCAGTATAATTTCAAGGGTAGACTTTCGACTTTAATGCGATTGTATAAGGCTATACAAAACATAAGGAAGTATCTTGTAACAAGCTTTAAATAACTATACCTCCCGGTAAAATACTATCGCGTGTATTGTGCAACAAATACCATGCACAAATACAAAATACTTGCACAATATTTTTTTACATTTGTTTACGAGTCACGTTGTATTGAAAAGTTATAATGCATTTGCAATATCAGAAAACTCACCGACGCGTTGGCGGTCGAATAGGAAGAAAATACCGCTTACTACATAAAGAGTTCACAGTTGACATTTTATGAGTTAGTTAGTGGGTTAGGCTGGTCAAATATCCTACCACCGTGGATACCATTGGAATCAAGTTAGGTGGTACAAAGAGCAGCGAAAGGCACGTCACGTCTCATCACATCTGTTGTTTATATCTCTAGTGCTCTTACGGTGCATTGTGGAAAGGGGTGACTTTACTTGACTTTATAAAAGGACTTCGTTAACGATTTATTTATAAAGTAGTTACGAAATTATTTTGTTAAACATATTTTGAAAGATACAATATCCTTCCTCATGAATGTGGCTATCATACAAAAAAATATTCGACTAGCAGTTTCAGACATTAGCATTTATATACCAACAACATAACTTCTTCAACTTTTTTAGATTAGTATGTACATACCTACGTATCTGAATGGATAATATTTCATATTAGATATAATAGATACTTAAAGGATATCAAACTGACTTGAGACAAAAGTAATGATAAAAAGATTAAATACAGACAGCGATATATTACTGGATCTTGATTTCAAATGTCAAATGTTGCAACGAGAATTGAACTTTTCATTACATGGGTGGATTTCGTCACATATTTTCAGCCGACATTAATATTATGTCTATTTATCGTGATTGGTCTCTGCGGATCATTTGCGATATCCGCTAAAATTCATCACTTATTTTAGGTATTTAGAATTATGTTTTTCATATAATTTGCTTCGTTAATGAAGATTACTAAAACTTATCGTAAACGACATAATTTGTAAGCCGTCATGTTTGATAATTATTTTTCGATTGTAAAAAACAAAGGCCTTAGATTAAAATTGTTATATACAAACAGCATTTATACCGAGGTAACAAATGCGAACTTGAAACCTGGGATTTTTCCAGATAAGGATCCAGTTTGAGACTCAAATCCAACTTAAATATTGTGAAAGTTTTTACAAAAGTTCAAGTACGCGGACAGATCCTTGTTCCGAAAAAATCAAGTCCAAGGTCTAAGCTTACCGGTTTTAATTAGTGTTATCTGGATATGTTTTCAAAGCTTTTGAAGTCGATTATCTTGTTCTTAATATCATTTTGAGACATGAAAAGTGACCCAAGAGCGTGAAACTTTTTCGCCGAATTTGTGTATACATAGAATCAATGCTACCCTTTGAACCGTTTGGATTAAAAGAAAAAACTAACTAACACAGCCGTGATAATATATTCCTTTGTATATTCATCGTATAACTATTTTTGAGAATTTTTCACTTACCCATTTCAGCTGACTATTTCCCACAATGCAAGAAGAGCGACCCACAGATCGACAAATGTGTTCTCGATGCAGTGGAGGCAATGAAGCCCTATCTGAGGCAGGGGATCCCAGAGGTCAATGTACCTCCCATTGAACCCTTCACTGTACCAACTCTGAAGCTGGATAGGAACGCCCCCAACCTCAGGCTCAAAGCTGTAATGAAGAATATGAAGGCATACGGCGGAGGCAATTTCAAAATCGAAAAGCTGAAGTAAGTATATTTTTGACTTAGATAAATGTTTTTAAGAAGAATGTAGGTATGTTTATCTTCAGACCAAGGCTTGGCTTCAACCTATTAAAGACCCCCTACTGAGCACGGGTCTCTCCTCTCGAGGAGGCCTAGAGCATACTCCACTGCGCTAGTCCAATGCGGATTGGTGACTAAGCCCTTGGCCTGTTGGCAATGAAAATTTTTTGACGGCCATGTACCTTAGATAAAATGCCGTGTTTATATGGAAAAAGATCAACAGTGAGCCGTGTCCAGTGCTGCCAATATATTTACCATCGGTTCAGCACTCGGACTAAAACAAAAACCGTGGATTTTTTGATCTGAAGGCCGTAGAACACGATAATTGCCGTAGCATTGGCAACACTGCTAAGCCTACTGCCAAAGAAAATATCGTATTCAAAGTTACTCCAGTTTTCCGTAATTGTTTATTCATTCTGTTTCCAGTTTATTAATGTCAATAGGTTTCTGATTAGCATGTCCAGTGCCCACAGTGGTAAGGTTTCGTTAGCATACTGTGGAACCACTGTACCGTGCATTGCTTTCACGATTTCCTCACTGTAATATGACTTTTAATTTTTATTTTGTTACCAAGTGAAGAACATTTTATTCTTATAATTGCAAACTCTAATGGCGAACTTAAAGGACCATAGATATTTAAGAATACTTTAATCTATACTAATATTATATAAAGATTTGATTGTTTGTTTGCATTGAATAGGCTCCGAAACTATCAAACACTGACCCCGGGTGACATAGGCTATATATATATTTTTTACTATTTTTCCCGAAGCGAAGCGAGGGCGATTTCCTAATAACAAATAAAAATAAAACACTATCAACTTTATCACTTTACAAATAATCTATAAGAAATCAATTCTTATAAATGGACTTAATTTTACAATGTAGTTAGATCGATGAATGAATATAACTCGCTCTCCGTTTGTTTTTATCTGGCATTTAAAAAGTCTGATTTATTCCAAACAATTTAAATTTTACTCTTCATTGACTTTATCTATTTTTAAGATTATCTTGTTCAAACGAAAATTCTGTCCTAATTTGTTGTGATATCGTAGGTCAGTAACCGGTCGCTAAGTAGGTTGTATAATTCGTAGGGGAGTTTTGTGGTTATACCGACACCTTACGTAATTCATCGATACCGCTCCGATGTAAAACTATCGCGATGTAGTGTCAAACTGTAAACACGGTAGTTACCTCACGATAGTCGACACTTGCTTAATGTTCTAATTTACTTTATATAGTTAGGTACGACCACAAACATGTATTTAGGTAGATGCTGCAAGCGTATCGACTTCAAGTGTGAAGAAATGGAGGTCCTGTTTAGACGCCGTCGTCATAAATACATATAGCCGCTATAATCGATGACATTTTAGCATTGAAGTATTATCTATGCATTCTAGTAACATTTATAATTGCTTTTCTATTTCGAGTGTCAAAATTCAAAAACTACAACTATTTTGGAAGTAAAAACATAAAACATCATCTCTGTCTGTTTATAGGAAAACCTATATGAACATTTTGAATTTTAAAAGGAAATGGAATGTATTCTACAATAAGTACAATACAATCTCAGTTACATTACTTAATTCTGGCAATGCAGCTATAGTCCAATTCGATCTAGACTGACTTTTAGTTTTATGGAAGACTAGAAAAAATATGTTAAATGCAAATGTTAAATTCCTTAAAAAATGAGCTATAAAATTCAAATCGGACTGCAAGTTTCAGAGATTAACGCGTTAAAACAGACTCTTTAGCTTTATTATAATATTGATTGTTGACCATTATGCTCAAGAACTATTTGCAATATTTTCGCAAAACACTTTGTGCATGTTAAATATTAAAAAGTAAATAAACGCATTTGACTGCACTGCACGCCTTGACATAGTTAGTCAGGCTTCATTGAACGTTAATCTCGCGATCTACAAATTCGTTTAGGACCAGACAGGATAAAAATATATTATAAAAGGACCTTCAGTGTGACCGCCGGTACAGAGTAATAATACTTAACTACTTAATACGTGTAAATCGGATTTAAGTCTTTAACATTATGACGTCACAAATATGCCGAACGATCATGGTTCGTATGTTCGTAGTCAAGTGATTTTTTTAATTTTCATCAATTTTGAATTGTTTATTATTATTAATTATAAAAATATTTTTAAGAGTTGATCGCATCGACAATTAATATTATTTGTATTGAAGATTTAAAATACTTATATTTTTTTATTCAACAACCCAATTCTGTCTCCTGTTTCCAGGTTAAACCTAAACAACAAATATGCTGCTGAGCTGAAGATGACCATCCCCAAGTTGCAGATTACAGCTGAATATGACGTCAAAGGATCCAGGATCCTCACTCTGGATATTAGTGGCAAGGGGAACCTTAGAGGCAACTTCAGTAAGCAAATTTTATCCTATACATTCGAAATCGATCATAAAGTGGTCGAAATTGATTATCGGACAAGATTGCAAAACTTGATTGACCTTTAAAAATTCTATCAACATTTTGTAGTTGTGTGAGAGTGGTAACTAGTAGCCAGACAAGCAAAGAACTTTACCAATATGCAAATTGTTTTTTATCAATAACAAGTCTTGTTTCAAGAGTAAAATTTATTTTTTCTATAATATGGGTACTTAGGTTATTTAAATTATGCCGATCGATATTTTGACCCAGTTGCATGGATCATGGTCGTGATTCATGCCCTGTGTAATAAATACGTGTACCAACTTTTCGTCTATACATTCAAAAATATGTAGATGAAGAGATAATAAATATTTAGATAATAAAGAAAAATTTTGCATGCCTTGGTGGACCGTGCAGTTTCGATCCATGCCAGAAAAATGTATTTGTGTAATTCGTTTTTTCGTTTAACCATAAAATAAATTCTCCACAGCCGGAATTACCGTGGTGGTGAAGGGTCTGGCAAAGCCAATCAACAAGGAGGGAGTGGAGTTCCTCCAGGTAGACAAGATCGTCAGCAAACTGAAGATCAACCACGGACAGGTGGCCATTGACGACACTGAACGACCACTCGCTGGTGAGATTATATACAACAATGATATTATAAGTAAAAAAGAGGTAGATATGTCACTAGCCCACCAATAATGAAGATCGTAAAAACATGCAATTGACCCATCTGCTCGTAGTCGCTCTGTCAATATAAGACGATGCGAACGCTTTTGTTGTTGTCAGAAGTGCTTGAGATTTGACATATAGCGTTAAAATGCCTTCGTGTATTATTGTAGTGTTATTGGTTTAGTGAAACAAAAGATAAACGTGTGTGTGTGTTGTAGCTCTTTTTGGAACAGATTTTTCAGTTGATTTGTAAGAACATAACGTATCTATATTTTTTTAATATCATTGATAAACAATAAAATCAGACTAACCTTAGTTTCCAAATGATAGCGACACTTCCCATTCCTCGCAATGTCCATTTCTTCAATCCCATCACGTTTGGCAAAGATGCGATAATTTATTATAGTTTAAGCAATAAGTTCAAAATGGTGAAAAATAGACATACTGCTCTTAAAAATACGTGCGATAGCTCATTCTGTTCGGAATGATGCGTGATGAAAGGAAGACAAAGTGATAATAATGTATCAATTTACATCTTTACAGCAACCTCAGCAGCAACCTTCTTCAATGCAAGCCCAGGAGTAGTCCTCGACATCCTCAACCCGATAATAGAAGAGACCGCGTCGGCCATTGTGAAGGCCTTTATCAACAAGATCCTCGGCTCCATACCCATCAACGAAATCTTGCTCGATGATTAATCAATTGCGTTTAAAATTGCTTGACCGTATTGCTTAGTGCAGTATCGCAGTGCAAAGTTATAAGGGAAGGGGGGGCATAACGGGGTACCGGGGCAAGACGGGGTCACCCAAAAAAACAAGTAACGATGCACACTAGACGTTTGTTGTTTTCACTAACAAATTACCATTTTGTATCAGTATTTAATCCGACAGTGACCGGCGACTAGTCTGCAGTCGTTTGGTTTTTACGAAAATAAATATTTTTTGATGTGATTTCATCTAATTTTGAGTGAATACGGAAACACATTTAAAAAGCTAAGTGTTTTGATTACTATTATTGTTTATTTGTTGTGTTTTTGTAGAGATAATATTTATTGATATGTTTTAAACAAAATCACTCTAACTATAGATTTGTTTTTTTTGTCAATTATTTCACATAATGTTACCAGTGGGGGCATGACGGGGTACCCCTATTATGTATGGTGGTGGGTAAAGGAATGATGTGAATGTTTGATATTGGAATTTTAATTTTGTTTTAGGTATTAAATATGGTACGAACGTACAAAAAGAAAAGTTCGAGAGGCAATACATACATTGTACAAAACGTAGACGAGAATACTTTATGCCTGTATTGCCTTGATGAGAAACATACATATTTAAAGTCTGCGGAGGTTTGGGTGGCCTGCCAGCTGTACAGACGATGGTGTCATACAGCCTGTGCTGGTATTGACGACGAGAACCCAGAAGAAAATCACATCTGCACATATTGTGAATAAAATAACCATGTACCCCATACTGCCCCTACCACGGGGCACAATGGGGTTTTCATGAGGGTTTCGTAAAATTAAAATTTAAGCAATAATTGATTAGTTTCTTCGCCAAATTCTATGCCAAATGATAACCCTAATATGTAACCAAAGTGCTATGATTATAATAATTACTTAATATATTTTGTTTATTCTGTAATTGGCTATTTCCCTTAACGTCCCCGTTATGCCCCCCCTTCCCCTATACATTACAATACGATATACCTAAAAACCTATCTTTGTAGGTTTTGCAAATAAACTACTCTGTGGTAGACTGTATCAAGTATAATCGAGTGATATAACTATTTAGCATTGTCAGTCATTACAGCGAAAACAACTGAAAATCATCGCGATATTGACATAATGTAAATGACAGTTGATTCTGAAACTTTAAACTGGCCATTCACGATCAAGTTTAGTTTGACTTGATGCGGCATCCAGTTTACATGAGATAGCTATATAGCCAGATAGCCATACCGTGGCCATACACCGTCAAGTTTACTGGATGCCGCGTCAAGTCCGCTGCAAACTTGACAAGTATACTTTATCGTGTATGGCCAGCATTAAGTCAGCTAATCTAAGGAATTATTTATTATGGTTATATTTAGCATGATATTTGGTCTGTCTATGGTTAAACTTATTTATTGTTTAAAGTATAATAGAATATTATTTGTGTTAGTAGTATTTGTGTTAGTTATAATATCACTGTGGAATTACCTACGGGCTTGGAAAATGCTATGCATATTTTCTATCCTTTTAGTTTGGTTATAGAAAATGTATGGGAGCATGTCATTTTTGTTGTAGAGATAATGTTTTAGGCCCAGATTGTTCTTTAATCTAAGGGTTTAGATGCGAAAATTTCAAAGATGAGAATTACAAAGAGTTATTGACGAATACTTATCGTCAACTGTTCGGCTTTTGCTAGTATCTAATTATGCCTTAGGCTCAGAGACCTTAGGTATATCAATAGCTATAATTTGCGTCAAATTTTATTTACTAATTGCCTACACACTAACTTAAGTTGTGGCAATATAATCAATAGTATATAAGTGGGTTTGTGATGCAATTTTAGTAGTAATCTTGACGATAAAAAGTGGGGAAGGAGCTTCTCATGACAGATTTATACTATAAGTAAATTGGGAAAAATCTATTTAGTAGTTAGTGGTTAGTAGTAAGCAATGATGGGGTCGAAGCGGCCGCGGCGGCTCCCGTACATATCATGCGGTATGCCCTTTCTAAATATTTATGAAATGTTCTGTGCTTTGGATAGACGGACAAACAGACGAACGGACATGAAGAAACTATAAGGGTTCAGATTTTACTTCGGAACCCTAATAACGGAGCCCTTATAGGATCTCTTCGTAGTCCTTCGGCCCGTTCATCCTTCTGTCAAGATGCTTTTTTCAGTTTTTTTTCTCCTTACTACTTGACTCTTTAACGATAAATATGAGTGAATTGTGATAATATATTATACTTAAGTGCTTATATCCTTTGATAATTTTAAATTATATCATTGTAAGTACTTACCTTACGTGTGTTTAATGTTTGATAACCATTGTAACAAATTCTGCTGTAAATATTGCATCTAAGAAGTTTGAAAATTTTATTATATATTCATTTCTAAATCCTATTTCATCAATAATTTAAAGCTGGTTTTTAATTGTAAATAGGAACGAAAACGGGAACAACAAAACTGTATTATATTTGTATATTTTATTTCTTGTGTAAGGTTTTTAAATTCATCTAATTATGCAACTTATTTCATTTGGTGATATTTAACTTGAGGGCCCCAGTGGAGCTCTGTGAGTCGAATAAGTATACAATGTATATTGAAGTACCTAGAATGCAAAATTGGCGGAAAAATTTGTGCTTAATTAAAGTAAAATTTAACTTTTATGTTCCACTTATCTGTTAAATCACATAAATGATCATAATCATGTAGTGATAAAAATATATTTTAAGATATTCTGTGATGGTGAATAAGAAGTTTTAATAAATTTAATAAATAAAAAATATTCATTAACAAGTTTATTACTTATTCTTCCTTAATATTTGTAACCCAATTTTTTATACTGCAACAATGATCTAAGTCTACAGATTTACTCGAACAACAACAACAACCTGAGCCCAGCAGTGGGACCATTTTGACATGTTGAATACATCTGATGGTAGGTGATCACCGTAGCCCCCTTACATTAGTAACATAAGGACATCACAAATGCGTTATAAGTCAAAAAAGATAGAAGAAAGAAAGAAAGCTCTCACGCTCTCAGCTGGCACAAGACGAGCCATTTGGGTTTCAAAATTCATTATAGAGATGTCCCTGCATCAGCTATTTCTTATTAGAATGTTCAATGCTTCACTGGCTCTAGTACATTAAGGGCAAAAGAATAATGATTATGGATAGGTTTACATAGGTATTACAATTATGTTGCTCTAGTAATTAAAACCGGAACTACCGACATTTCCTGACTAACTTAGGTACACTCACGCCCCGAGTCACCTTCAGTGTTACTGTTAGATTGCGACCTATATGAGACGGTTTATATCCGACATTCTTATTTCCTTTTCCGTTAACTAGATTATCATTAAATTTAGTTCAAGTAAAAGGTCTTTACGTAAATTTAAAGAAATGGAATGTTTTATTGAGCTTCTCTACAATTTTAGGACCTACGTCTTCTACTTTCTACAAGAATAATACTTTATGGTTGGCTGGCTTCAACCCACTAATTGCCCACTACTGAGCACGGGTCTCTGAACTTGCGGAAGCCTAGAGCATACTCCACCACGCTGCTCCAGTGTGCATAGGTGGAGAGGTTTGTGGCCAGTTTAAGTGTCGGAAGTATTCATGCCACCTGAGGGCCTTTGACATGGCTTAACGACTGAAAAGAAACGGTTTTGATATGTCAAAACAGTAGCATATCAGATATTGTTTTGGGTCCAGGCTCTACGGAATGTTGTGTATCATGGTTAGGGCATGTGAGAGGAAATGCATCTGGCGATAAGAGTGCTGAATGAATATGAATATGGCTGGACGAAGAAAAGATCGATGGATTGTGATAGACGACTTGAACGATAATAGAATCCAAGGGTGTCCATGGGCGGCAAGGGATGACACTGCAAGCTGATTTGCTATTCTATGTGATAAGGATAATAAAATCAAGTGTAGAGATGACAGCTAAAAAGAAACTGTGGAAGAAATGAACATTGCATCGGCCTTAAACAAAATAAATGAACATGATGATGAAGAAGGTTTCAAAGGTAACTGATGGCATCCGAGTCTCATGGTAGTAAAACTATTATAAATAATTCCTAGAAGTATAAACGTTGCTTTTACTCTATTTATTTAAATGTACTTAATAACTAAATACACATCAATTTAACTAGTAGCTAAGTAGTTTTTAAAGGTCATTAATCTTTTACCTTCAATTACTGTTCAGTGCGGTTTATAAGGCATTTTTATATCCTACCGTCCTACAGACCTCAAACGCAAGGTTGAATATCTTCCACATAAGGCTTACTAGACATACTAGTCGATCTTATTATAAAGGCAGAATGCCCTATTGAATTACTTGAGTAGATTCAAGCTAAACCACAGACGAACAGGTCAATATGTTTCGGATATTATTAATATTGATAGCAGTTAGTTATTGTGTCGGTGACCCCATTAAACGGACATCTCAAGAAAATGTTACGGTGCCTGTTAGAGGGGATGATCTGGAAGAAAAGGGTGAGTTTTTAATTTTTTTCTGCTGTACAGAATAAGTAATGAGTGAATGTAAAAGTGGTTGATGGGGAAAATGCAATTAGAAACCTTATTAAACATTTTCTGAACAGTGAACTACATTTTAGACTTAATATTTACTCGAAAATAATACAAAAATATAAAAAATACAAAAATTTTAAAGTTATTTTTTGTTACGACAGTTTACTGAAAACAATTTTTTTCATGTGAATTATTTATGTTACCAAGCCGCGTACGTAGCCTTAGAAGCAAAATAACGCGGTTTTAATAACAACGAGTATTTAATGATCTAAGATGTGCAGCTTGATAATTCAGTTTATCTAAGTAAATTTTTGTTCCTTCTGAAAATTGAAAGTGAGTTATTTAATAAAAAAAAAATACCATGTGTGCAATTCACACGTGGTAGAAGTGAAACTTTCCAAAATTTTGGTTTCAAGATAATGATATGAAAAAGCACGGAACACAGAGACAAGAGGTGGAAATGGTATAAGTGTTGATTAGTATGGGAACCGTTCTAGCCAAAAAAACACAAGTAAATGGATAATCGTATTACTTACAACTAACAAACTTACATTTTGATTGGTTGTTAGTTGTCAACTACGAATAGTCCGAGAAACCTGCTATTTATGTTTGAAAATTCACTTTAATATTTGATGTTAATTCTTATTTTTCAATGTCATATTCAGTGAACTTAGTACCTTTATCAATTAAGATCATAATACTTTTCAAGTTCTGCTATACCACAGCTATACACCGCTAGATGGCAATATTCTACGTAATAAATAATTCTATACTTAATATATAGTAATAAGGTTGACATTGAATTGCAGTTGGTTGTATTACAATGTCAATCTTATTGGAAAATGATTAAATAATACCGTCTTCTGAACGCTAGATGTCGTGACTGGAATCTAATATCAACCTTAAATGTATAGCGGTAAGTTATATTTTTGGTTAATTAGGCCTAGGGATGTGCGTGGTGCTTTTACCGCGTTATCGACAATTATCGATATTTATCGAAACTGGTATACTACAAGGTAATGTTGGTACTTGTTCTTGTACAACTTGTGTGTGTGTATGTGAAAACGTGCTCAAAATTTTGAAAGCTTATATCTATTACAAGGCGTAGACGTGGCCGTAGCTTTTTTATATTAACGTTAGCTAACTAAACAGTATGTCGATAAGTGAAATTTCAATGTAGCTCAACGTAGCTTAGCTATAAAAACAATGATGTGAATTAGGATGAATTTCAACCTTAACGTTATACAAAAAAGGTAAAAAAGAATGCCCATAGCCAGTACTCTCAAAAAAATTATTGTGTCACAATGATTTTGGACAAAAAATTAAATTAAAATATTTCAAGTATATACCGTATTTTCTAAAAAAATCCTCTTTGAGAATAATTTTCTGAAATTAATAAGTAACTTTACTTCCGTTTTACAAAAGAAAACCATTGGGCCATTTATGTTTGGATAAGGGCCAATCAGAAATATTTTAAGATCCTTCGGGTCAATAGGTTGCATTGATTCCATTATGATTATGATACAACAATAGATGACTTAAGGGGACTGTCAAATGAATTAGAAAATTATTATAATCAGCCAGGAGTAATAGTGTTCTGTGATTATAATACATTATAAACTACATGGCGTTTTGGGACTGTCAAATGAATTTGAAACTTAAAAGAACGACATTACATACGCAATCGACTTTAATACGCCGGCATAGGCTCCATATTACTGTGAGTTTACTATAACCTAAATTCAAACTAATTTTGTTGAAAATCTCGTATTTCCTACAATAGTAGGTTAATAAACACTGACTAAAGTTAGTATGTGTAATTTACAAGACACAAAAATGTTAAAGTCAGTACAGTCATTTCTCCATACTAAATGGGCATTCTCCTTTTGTTCGACCTACAACGTTTAGTAGTAGAACCAATTGCGCCATCTAGTGTCGCCAAGGAATAGTTTAAACACCTTTATTTTCGTGGAATTATATTTCCTAGCTTTGAAGCTCTCATAGCCCGGCGGATTGCGTCGATCCTAAGCGATCGAAGAAGTTAAGCAACAGCGGGCGCGGTCGGTAGTTGGATGGGTGACCGCTAGTCCAAAAATTTTTTGAGCGCAATTGCAACATCCAAACTTACAGCCTTTTTGCTTCTGCCCAGCAATGAGTAAGATATACTAAAAGATCACCAGCTGATCTGCCGTGGCGGAAACCGTATTGACGGTCACTGAAACTATGAATTCTTCTTATAAAAAATGCTCTGAGCATGGTACTAGATTTTACTGGGAACCAATTGATCCGCCCAGTAGTTTTAAGCCAGTCTTCTTTTCTTTATGCGTCTTAAGGAAATCTAAGAAGTAACTATAGAAACCAAAATAAGCATAATATTCAAATAATTATTATAATTATTCATAATAATATTATAATATTGACCAAGTTCACTGTAAGAGATTGCCAACTGGCATTATACTATTTATATGTATTAACTATAGGTTACGAACATATTTTCTCTATAAATAGCCATTTAAACCCTAATCAGTCGGGTCTTGGTCGTATAATATTACATCGTAAATAAAATTACAACACACCGATATCGATAAATTTATCCCATCCCTTCCCGAGTAGCAAAGAATGTTTTCAAAGAATGTTCTGGAAAACAATAGTCGAGTAGCAGTACCATTTAAAACATAAAAATAACCTTATTGCCGTGTAAATAGAGTAGCTTTTTGATCATAAAAATGTATTATTTCCTTTAATTTTATGTTTTGAATTTGAATTAATACAAAATAAATATAAAACTAGGCTTAGCTGTGGGTGGCTGTGGTATGAAACACTGCCATTAAATAAATTCTTAGCTCTGCTATCATTTTTGCACCCAAAATTGCACAATAAGTCATATTATTATAATTTAAGTCAAATTTTAATTTATGTAATGCACAACCGACGCAGCTCAGTGACAGATATGTTATCCGGGCAAGTAAGCGGAGCTACGCTTACTGTTAGTCGCTGTGCCCCGCCTACTTCGCACTTCCACCTCTTGTCTCTGTGTTCCGTGTGAAAAAGTAATAAATCGAATCTTAAAGCAATAAATCGAAGCGCCATCTATGAATACAACTTTGCACTTTTTAAAAATCTATCTAGCAATAAAACGTATGTTCTATCTTACTCCTCACGCCATCTATGAATACAACTTAGCATTTTTACTGTCTGTATAATCGGCTGGTCGATCTACAGAATGAAAGAATGAAATTCTTATTTTTTGTTGATAAATTCTTTGAAAATATTTAAAAGAGCATTTGAAAGTATTTAAAAACAGTATAAAAATAAAACTAAAAAAAATAAAACTAAAAAAAAAGAAATATTGTGAGACGCGAACCTGCGCATCATCATGACATCAGCATTGTGTGTCTACGTCCTGACCATTGAGCTACGAACAACTTAAATTGAAATACGAAATTAGCGGTTATATTATCTTACCTGTCGTTTTTCCGTTGCATCCAGTTTCAAATCACTAACGGTTCTAAAGAAGTTTCACTTCAATAACAATCAATACAATGTTTCATGCATGTTTATTTAAAAATACTTATGATTTGATATACCTGCAGCAAATTTTATTATTAGCCGACTTTAAAAAAGGAGGAGGATCTTAATTCTGTGGTATTTTTTGTAATGTTTGTTAGTTCAAAACTCCGTCATTTATTTGACTCTTGAAGATTTTAACGGCATACCCTTTATTTTTGTACCATATTTATCTAATGAGATGGATTCCATGAGGAATCGAAGTCCTCAAATATTAATATAAATATAATGTAGCGATTTTTATAATATTGGAACGAAGTTCCTTATTATGTGTTATTAAGGGAATTTTTTGTGTCATTAGAGTAGATTTTTTTTTTAAAGTGATCACTTTCTTTTTACCTTTTCTTATTTTTTTAATTTCCATACAAACACTCCTAAAGCCCGAAGACCAGTCTGTCACTACACGGATCCCAATGTGGCGGACTGCATCAAGCGAGTAGCAGAGCAAGCCCGGAGTCTCCTCGCGAACGGGATCCCGGCATTCGGCATCCAACCCCTGGAACCCCTGAAGGTCCCCAGCATACGACTGAGGCAGCATAACATGCCGCAGATGAGGTTCAGATATGACGCCTGGCTCTCTGACGTCAGTTTGAGTGGACTTACCAACTACACGTTTAATAAATTGGAGTGAGTATTTTGATGATTTTTAACTGAGAAACTTGCGGGTTGAATTTTTTAATAAAACTTAAAAAGCGATTTAATTTTAAATTTAAATGCGTTTTCATTTCAAATTCTTTGTTTACTGATTATTTATCCTATGAGGAATGGTGGTTAGATCATCCATAATTTTATTGACATACGATCTTTTCTTTGTAATGTAGCTTGGCCCTTTTTTCCAGCGTGTATCCAGAACATCTAAAAGTGACAGCAAACATCAGTCTCCCACACCTGCTGATGGCGGGCGAGTATGTCGTCATCGGGGAGTTCCAGATGTTGCCCGTAGAATCCACTGGCAAAATGGCCGCTAACTTCAGTAAGTTATAGCTACCATATTATCAGTATGACAGGGAAGAGAACGTTTGAAACTGAATCTACACCGTCTATATAAATTGATAGGGTATTTTACATATTTAGTACTTCATCATCGTTTCTGTTCTCGAATATCCATCAAGGTTAAAGAGTTGGGATAGCTATTTCCATGAAAAAATATCTTCTCTAAGTATCTCATTGTTTCTCCTATTTGTAGCTCAGTGCACGATAGCATTAGAAGCCCTGGGCGCTAAAGTACATAAGAGGATGGTGATCAAGGATGCCAACGTGAAACTCAAGTGCACCGGAACCCCAGATGCTGAGCTGATAGAGGCGCATTCTACCACTGGAGAAATGGGTAACAATGTTATTCTTATGTATTATGTTGTTGAAGATGATAAGAAGAACCATTAGTCTATAAAAATAGTCCCTAAAGACTTGGCAGTTTTATCTGCTGTGGGTAAAATAAAAGTTAGAGTTAATACTTAAAATAATAACAACCGAAAAACAAGCATTCAAGCATGCATAGAAGTACCTCTGCCCATGGACATCAGTAAGCTGAAATTCATAATGCGTAGTCAGCTGAAAAAGAAATAGACTACAAACATATATAACTCAAACACTTTAACCGAAACTCAAAAGTTTCTCGAATAATTCGGAAGGGCTCTAGATGACCAGGCATGTAAAGAGTTGGGAGGAGGTCAAGCATATTTGCACCGTTAAACTATATTTTATCTTTATCATTTTTCATTAGAGTGAAAGAAACAAAACACTTTATAAGCCTCGTATAACTTTGCTTGTTTTATGAATAACTTTAAAGTAACATTTCCGTCCTTTCCTCAGAAATGATCACGGAGCACATAATCCACATGCACGCGACAGACATCGCCAAGGAAGTGCAGCCTGCCGTGGAGACAGCACTGGCCATGGTGCTGGAGGACGTCGCCAATAAGTTCCTCAAGCATGTCCCCACGAACATGGTCTTCCCTAATTAGGATGTCGTTTCATTGTAAATACTTACATCTTAAACCATGTGGGCTGTCAGATAATAGAGATCTAATTAAAAAATTATTTACCTGAAAGTCAGATAAACTATTATTTAATATATGTATGTACTATTATTTCTTCTGTGGTTAAACCACTTATGACAATAATAGTACATAAATGTAGTTAAACGGACAGCATTTTATAAAATGGCGATAAATTATTAACTGATATTTGTATATAACATATTCGAACAGCCAGATGCTTGTACATAATATATGATTAAGTGAATGTGTTAGAAATCAGTGTTGAAACGTTTTAATTTATTCAATAATTTATTGTACAATAAAGTAAGCGATGTTATTTATTAATAAAATGTTATGTTATTGAAGGAAATAAAATATTACAATAATATCGACGACTCAATTATCTCTTATCAAGTCAAATTTGATTTTATTTGATTTTGAGTCTCCGCTTCAAAAGTTCAAAATATTTTAGTTTGTTTGATAAATGTGAAGACATGTAAAATTTTAATAAACTCTTAATTTGATAGGACAACACTCTTATCTGTAAATTGTAACAGTAATAAGGAGCACAATGTCTTAACTATTATATTTTGCCCCGACTTACCTTATTTCAAGATAAAGATAATGTTTATTAAAATTTTACATGTACCTATTCACGCTCAGCTGCACTACAACCGATTACTCAATTAATAAGTCATCACAATACTGTCTAGCACGTCCACTATGTAACCATGGGTTTGCCGCAAACCGCTTGTTTACCGGTCACACCACTAACGCCGGTGGAACTGGGCCAGCGTGACGCCCAGTCGGTCACAGGCATACAATCCTTACGTCATGGTTACAACACATCAGTCATTGTACTAAATACACCTGAGATTCGATTACCGACTGTGTTACTAGGTGGTAGAGTCTAAATTAAATTGCAAGTTGCTGTTTCAGGTCGCCTGCTGTCTGACGACATTTTAAGTGCATACGAAATTGCAACTCGTCATAAATTGTTCAGTCACTAGACTCTAGTGCATTTTATTGACGGGTTTAATTAAATTAACATTTTTGTAAGCGCTCATAGCCCTCTGCGGCTTGCGTCGATCCTAAGTGATCGACAAAGTTAAGCAACAGCAGGTGCGGTTGGTAGTTGGATGGGTGACCGCTAGTGGCAAAAAAATTCTTGAGCGTTTCGTAAAGCCGTCGGTCCCGGTTATTATCATAAGATAACAGTCGTTAAGCCATATCGGAGGTCCTCGAGCGGTTTGAAAACTTCTTAAACTCGGGTTGGCCACTAACTCCTCCACCAATCCGCACTGGAGCAGCGTGGTGGATTATACTTTAGGCCTCTTCAAGAGGAGAGACCCGTGCCCAGTAGTGGGCCATTAATCGGTTGAAGCACGCACGCAAATTTTTTGTAGTGGGAGTTATTATAAAGAGCCGCGGGTTTTTACACTGTCTGTAATTATCTTCCTACTAGAATTGACTGCGAAATGTTTGTTAGTATGTGTTTCTGTTGCTGTGTAATAAGTCAGTAATAAATAGGTGATATTCTTTCTTCTTCTTCTTCCTTCTACTTCTCACTGACGTCAATGGGCAGCAGTAAACATTGCCATCAGATGTGTCGTTTTCTCTTTTGTTGACTATTCACATACACACTTGGTTTTCCAAATAATCTTTTTAATTCCCAAAAAAGTAGAAAATAAACATTGTTAAGACACTATTTAAATAATTTTCTTTCATACTTATCGTTATCGATTCAAATACACTTGTACAGCTTATGTAATAGCATCAACAGTTGATGAAACTTGAGAGAACGAGGTATTCTTCTTGTAGATTGGTTAAGAAAACGTGATATATCACGTAATGATATTAAGATAACTTGGTTGATAATTGTCACGTTATGGAACACTATTTAAATAGATTTTTTTGCGTATTTCTTTTAGTACCTTTAATTGAGACAGTTTAGCAAAATGTGGAGAATATTGTGTGCACTTGTTATGGTGAATTATGTTGCCAGTGATGGTGATAACGGTTTTATAAATTGTAAGTATTTTTATGCTTTCATAGTTCAATGGTTTCACATAATTAAAGTATTTTGGTTGTAGACTATAGAGGGTAAGATTTTTATCTACTGACTTCGACGTCCCGCGATTAATCCAATGATAGGAAAAATAAAAACGTTCAGAAAAATAAAAAATGTAATAACATAAAAATTGTATGTAGGGGAGAGTTGGATAATACCGCGCGTCTGATAATTCCGTGCATCAACGTATTGCAAAACCTAAACACTTCTAGCACTATTCATTGTTTAAAAATCATAGCCCGAAGTGCGTACCCCTCCCCGCATGCACGACCAGGTTGCTCCGAGCAGCGACGGAATAACACCGCGTCGTGCAAGTTTTTACTAGCGTTTCTTATAATTTAACTGGTATTTTTAAATGGATAAATCTTTTAATACCTAGTCATTTATCTATACTAATATTATAAAGAGGAAAGATTTCATTGTTTGCATTGAATAGGCTCCGAAACTACCGAACCGATTTAAAAAATTCTTTCACTGTTAGGAAGCTACACTATCCCCGGTTGACATAGGCTATATTTATATTTTTTTCCAATTTTTCCGAAGCGAAGCGAGGGCGATTTCCTAGTAAAATAATAAACGTACCTAGTCTAAGTGCATAACTTTTGTTGACTTTAACGAATCTAATTTTATGTTATTATTTCGTTATATTTTTTTACACTTGATTTATCTTGTTCTAAAATAATATTTCAAGCTATAGAAGGTGTATAAACTCCATATCTGGATTTTGTTAAACTTAAAATAGTTTTTTGTTTTATTTATTTTAATGTTACTCATATAAATTAACGATATTATTACGGGCACGGTTTTATCATACCTCCGCACGATATTATCAAACCGGTCTGATAATACCACGTTTTCCCATTTTTTTGAAATATCGAAATAACTACTTTCTATTAATTTTTAAAAATATTTTGCCACGCTATACGTGTAGCTAAATAAATTATCTACTACTTGAGTGCTATTTTGAACCTGTACATCAAACCCTGTCTGAATTATAGGTTCAAGTTCTTAGGGGCTCGATAATATCCAACTCTCCCCTATCAGCTCCGACGCAGGCCTGGAGTTTACTCCTTACGAACGATTATAAAATATATTGGTTAGTAAATGAGGGTAAATGAACGCATTTTTTATATTACTGAAAGCATGCTTGATACATTTATTTATATTAATTATTTAATTTAACATGACATTATTGTCAAATCATCAACAACGCCATCTAGTTTGCGATCATCAAATCAGTAACAACGTCAGTAGTAACGCCATCTAGATTCGGTAGTTTGCGATCGTCAAATCAGTCGCCATCTAGATTCTTTGTTACGAATTACAAAACTAACGAAAAACCATCCCTAGCTAACGTAATGGAGAAAGTTTGATATTACTCCTCATAAATTTTCATACCCCGGGAAGGTGTTAAACTCCAAAAAACATTTTTATTAATAACTCCCTTGCACATCAAGTATCAGAGACATTTATATTGCTTTTGAAAGTTATTATAATCAGGTATTTTGTACTTAAAACTTTATTTTTCAGTTGGAGGTTTTGTGTGTCCACGTGAAGAGAAGGCTTTGGGAAGGTGTCTTAAAGATGCACTTAATATTTATATACCACAGCTGACAGACGGTAAGAATATTCACCGTTTATGTTCTATTTAGATTTTACGATCTTTCTATGAAGATCGCTAAGCTTTTTCGCTAAGCTACCTTTCTTCGCTAGCTTCGGACTGTTTCGGTGGCTGTGTCTCAGAGCTATGATAAACACAGGTTCCCCTACTTTTTTGACTCGCAACTAATAGATGTTACTGATGTCCATTGCCGAAATTTACCATTTACTCTGCTTGTTTATCGACTAGGTGCTTAATAACATCAAAAAGAAGTAATTAACTACTAGGGTAAAGTATCCAATGATTGACAACCACTTGACAACCAAGTGTTTACTCTGGAATTTTTATCATTATAATGTTGTCTGCTTTAAAATTGCTATTTATTTTTGTTTAAATTATTTTTATCTATCAAGGAAAATATTAATATAAATTTTGCAGTTTTAATCATTACATCAAGAAAAAATATGTTTTAAAATAAAAGGGCGCAAAACCGTAATTATTTAATGCAATTCAAACATAAAAAAGTACTAAGCAAATGCAAAAAAAAAACTTAATTTACGTTATGATTTTACAGTCAGTAGGTACCTACATCAAACTTTACACTAAGTTGCAATGGGCGAACAAAAACGTCAGATAAAATAAGAGCCGCCGTGTTTATCAATTTAAATCAATTTACAAACCTAGCAGGTTTAGAACAGCAGATGGTAAAAAAATGACAGGAGCAGCAATTGGTAAACGTTGCCAAATCATTCAAATATCAAAATATCGAATGATAATTAATTATAGTAATTAAAATTAAAGTTAGCAAACATTAAAAATATTATATTATATATTTTATGCTTAGTTTTGAGCATAATACAAAAGGTGTCAATCATTGGGGGGTTGGCAACAATAGTAGACTTTTCCCTACAATATAATTAACGTGCGTGGATAAAGATCCACTCAAAATGGTCGTAGTGTTTCTTCTTTTCCATCTATTCGTCATATCCTATTCTGTTTCACATCAAAAAGAAGATACTTTTAGAGCTTTCTACTGAATAATTGTAGGGCTGCCACAATACGACGTGCCACCGTGTGAGCCGCTCTTCATCCCAGCCCTGACCATCCAGCAGACAGCGGGACCCATTTCATTAATTTCCTCCTTTAGTGACGTCACCGTCCGAGGACCATCGACCATGAGAGTGAAGGAGATGCAGTAAGACAATATTTGGTTTCGAGTTTTCGACTATAGTTATACATTTTAATAGCCGCGCCGTTAAAGAAGCGATTCTAAAATAGCGGAAATTATCATTCCCCTTCACTTGCACGTTATTCTTGTCTTTAGCGTGCGAGTGAGGGGGAATGACATTTTCCGCCATTTTAGATTCGTTTCTTTAATGGCGCGGCTTATACCAGCTACCCCGTAAAATAGTACCATTATACCAGTGTGTTATTTTGCGCACGATATTTTATAAGAGACTCGATATTTTTCCCACTTTTCGTATTGCTTTAATATTTTTATGTATTTTTAATAACAATAGCGATAGCAAATTAATTTTATCCCTTACATGAAAATCTGTCCGTATAGATAGAATTCCTCACTATAGTAGCAAAGATGGCCAGACGGATATTAAAAATAATAAACATTTTCAGGGTAAACACCAAAAAACACGAATTAGTTGCAAATGTTCATATACCAGAGTTGAGAATGAAGGGCGACTACAAGCTGAAGGGCAAACTGCTTCTGTTGCCCATTGATGGCAATGGACGCTTCACGGCTAAATATGGTAAGTATCAAATTTTATTCTTGAACCCCTTGTTCTGAGAATCATAAATTTACTAACCGACACTGAGGAGTAAGAAATTAAAGATCATGGTTTAAAATAAACTAAAATATTGTTTTAGGTGACATTGACGCTGTAATCACGATAACTTTGGGAAGACGACCTCGGAAAAACTCAGTAGATGCTCTGAGTTGCGAAAGCCTGAATGTGAAATTCCACGTCGGATCTGCTTCTATGGACCTCGAACATCTTTTCCCAGGAGACGATGAACTAAGTGAGAATATTAATGTTGAAAAAATTTAAAAAAACCCTTGGCATTAAACTCCATGGCTTTTTTGTTTTATCTAGCTTGTTAATTGTGCTGTTCTGACTGGTCTTAAGCCTTTTAAATCCAGTTAATACACGATATCTTATCTGGTCATCATTTTAAATTATTTGCACTTTTTGCTTTATATCGTGATGAAAGAGGAAATACACGTTGTATTGGAAAAATATTCTTGTTGTATTGGATAAATCTTGATTATTGTTGATGAATGTGTATATTTCCAGGTAACACTATGAACAAATTTCTGAACGATAATTGGCAGAAGTTGATTGATGAGCTGCAGACGCCTTTGGAGAATGCCCTGAGAGAGTTCTTGAAGCCTCTTGCAGACCATGCCTTTGGCACTTTGAATGCCGATGATATACTTACCAAGAATACATTGGACTAGGATTTAAGCCAATATTTTATCGTTATACGAGTAGTTAATTGTATTTATTTATATTTATTGAGTTATAAGTTTTTAGAAAAATTTTAGAAAGACTTGTTACTTATTTTAAAAACTTCGGTTTAAAACTTTTACTAACAGCAAGTGTGTTATAACGTACACCTATTCTTTGAACGAAATTATTTTAAATATTTATTTGCTTAATCATAAGTCATAAGACATTAAATTTTAATATAATGTATCGAAAGTAATTCTTAAAGGTAAAATCACGAAATAACTAAATTATAACTAGGACCGGACCAACTGTAATTAAATCGCAATCGTTTATATAATTAATATCATTATAAACACTGAATGTGACTGAATTGTTTGATAATCTCATTTCTGATAATTATCATGAAATATTATGAAATGAAAATATATTCTTACGACAGTCCATTCTAACGTACTTTAAACGTTACGTTCAGAGTAGATACAAATATCATCTCGCTAAAAGATAAGCGTCAATTTTGTAATCATTTATTTATTCTTATCTGATACATTTTGTATAGCAATTATTGTATTAAATTACGGTAACATCACAATCTTAGTGCACTTAGTGTAATCACATAAATCTATATTACATAAAATTATGTTTGAAAAATAAAGTCCTAAATAAATAATAAAGCTTAAAGCTAACTTAAATAAAATCGAAGTCACAGAAAAATTTAAATTACATTAACGTTATCATTACCACTGAACTTGAGATTCAAAGTACAAAAAGGATATGATAATAAAGTTACGAAAAAAAACATGATTTGTTTTAAACAGAATCAAAAAGGATAAAATCACTGGTGAAGCAAAATAGGCGGCTATTGGAACAGTTAACACGCTGACGAATTTTTCTTCATCTGTTTTGTGAAAAATCTTTAACTCAAGGACTTATGAGAATAATGCAAATATTTTGTTAAAAAAACAAATACACAATAAAAATATTGTTTGCACCGTAAGGTGTTCTTCAAGGAGCTATATTTGGGACATGATTTAAGGCGTATTCACGTAGAAAGCTGGTTACCAGCACCGATCTGCCAGCGCTTATCGGAATCTGTTCGCGCAGGAAGTCTGTGCAGGCAGTCTCTATACTTTGTGCCGAAACAGCGCCGATAAGCGCCGAACGTCGCCGACAAGCCCGACCTGCCCCAATAAGCGCTGGTAGGCTGATAGCTTGAAATAAATGATGATATTCTCCCAAAATTTATATTTTTTTATTAATGTACACTTTGTTTTTTCCTTTTGAGATAAAAAAATTCTAACAGAAAAAATTTTCGTCTGATAGCTCGACATTTTGCACGCTATTCAGAGACACTGACAGCCAGCTTCTGCTTATATCCGCTTGCTCTTATATAGAGGTTATCTCACAGATAACCACAGATAAGCCAGTACCGATAAGCGCTGGTAGATCGGTGCCGGTAGCCAGCCTTCTACATAAATACGCCCTTAGAAAGTATCGTACAGAAATAACCACATTGAAATTAAGACATTAAATTTTTCCTCATATTTACGTCATGTAATAAGTGTTACACTATAGTCATCCAGTCTTTCCTGTCAAATTCGCAGCACTTAAGGCGTTAGCCACACATCGATGGGGATCTTCTCGAAAGCAGAGTTAAGGAAGGTGCGGAAGTGTTTAGCGATGGACGCTGAGGCTGCTGGCCTCATCTCGTCAATGATCTCCGCTGCGTTGTTATTTAGGAACTGGTTCATTGCTTCGCCTGAAATATAGGAATTTTTGTGTGCAAAAACTTTGGTATCAAAATAATTTAGGTTTATAAGCATTCAAGTTTTCTTCGGAAAATTAAATTCAGGTTTACCAAAAACAATAAATAAAAAGACATAAAGGTTACTCCTCACCTTTTCTTTGGTAAAGTATAAACAAGTATAAATTGTCTTTTGTTCTACGATATCATACTAAACATTTTAATCAATACTTTAAAACATACCAATAACGCTGCCATGATTGACGGTGTCTCTGACTTTAAATCTGGAGTTCCTGAGCTTGAAGTCAACGAGCATTCGCTCCGCAGTCATGTACTTCACCGAGTCTCTCATCAGCTCCTTGCCGAAGATCTTTGCGATTGCGACAACGTCCGCTGTAAAATATTAAAATATTGGTTTTTAGTACATTGCGTCATCTAATATATAAAATTCTCGTGTCACAGTTTTCGTCGCCATACTCCTCCGAAACGGCTTGACCGATTTTGATGAAATTTTTTGTGCTTTTCCGGTATCTATGAGAATCGGCCAACATCTATTTTTCATCCCCCTAAATGTTAAGGGTAGTCCACCCCTAAATTTTTTTTTTTTTTAGACAAAATTTTTAATTTCTATTTTTTTATGATACAACATACAAAAATACATACAATCCTCAATTTTCACCCTTCTACGATCAACCCTTATTTTTTAATATGATTTTTAGGTGATACGAAGTTCGCCCGGTCAGCTAGTTCAATATAAAAAACAAAATATAGTTACAAATCAAACTAAAAATCGAAGAAATATCATGCTTTCAGTTTTCAAAAGAATAAAACCAAAATATTCTTTTATCGAATATTTATTTACTATGCATATAATACATATTTTTTTGCTTTTGTGGCAAGTGTCATGTCAATTTTTTTATTAGCAATAATTAGTTTATTTTTGTGTTTCTACAAAGAGCTTCTTCTATAAATGTAATGACAATTATGACTTGGATATTTTATTCTTCGACTACTATTCGAATAACGACCTCAAAGTCCTGTAAAACATTATCTTCAAGAAAATCATTGTATCATCCATGATTCAACAGCATCCCTTCCTTAAATCGGTATTCATAAGTACTTCTGTTGTATTTATTTGTTCTATTGTTAACATTGTAAGCTTCCGCTTGGTATCGCCATGCATATAAATGACTATTTATTTCCATAGTAGTCATCAGTATGGTATGTACATTGTACATATGTAAATCTAATTAAGATTTATAAATATGGAGTACTGCTAAATCTTATCTCGTCACAACTTTAAATGGGAATTCGCCGATACGATAACCTTGTTCAAATATTGAATAACAGCAAATATAATGGCATAGATGATCGTATATATTATGGTATGTACCGAGTGTTTGAAATAATAATCTAAATAATTGTACATTTCTCATGAATTTTTAATGTTTTAACTGAGCCCTGAGCGTCTATGCTTGGAAGGAAGTGACTTGTCTCAAGTTGTTGTCCAGCTGCATAGGATTTCACTGAATTATTAAACATGTATCACAGTTGTATGTATGTCCTAGGAATACTAAGTCGTAAAAATGTTAATTTAACCTTTTAACTCCTCATTTATGCAGGAAAATTCTAAATCCTTTAAAAACAAACAAGACTGTTTTGTAATAAAGTTAATCACTGTAAAAAACGTAGTGTTTATGTACTTTGTACTGTAAAATGTGTCATAGACGATTCATACTGTTCGACCATGAAAAATAAATTTACTTCCGTATTTACATTCAGAACATATTACTAACCTGATGATAAACAGCTGTAATAAAATGCAAAATGATTTCCAATTTTTAACAATCAAATCTGATTTTGCAGTCATTCTACGCTTTTCTGCATTTTTTCCAATACGCAAACAATCATTTGTAAATCACTTCTACTTACTGAATGCAGCCCAGAAATCTCCCTGCGAGCGCACTGGGAACAACAACACCTGTCCAGAGACCTCGTACCGGCCAGTCACCTCGATACGAGGCAACATCAGACCCATGTCGATCCGCAGCTTATTCAGATCAGACCTGTAATGATAAATTGTTTATTATTACTCTAACGGAGTTATTCATAAACCCGTAATATGTTTTATTTTTATCGTTTTTCATGAGAGTGAAAAAAACGAAACACTATATAAGCCTTCTATAACTTTGCTTGTTTTTATGAATAAGGGAAACCCCCTTAGTATATATAACCCCCTTAGTATAAGGACGCTACATATTGTTATTTGTTTTACTTGTTTGGTTCGTGCTATGAAACCCTCCTAAAATTGTCAGTGAAATGATTTTTACGAGTTTCCGTTACAGTGTAAGAGAGCCAGAAATTAGGTGGGCCTCAGGTATTTTAATTTAATAAGTTTATTTTTTCTACTTCAGTACTTTCTTTTCACATAGCGGGGTACAATAATTAGTTATCTACATTATAATAAAACTCAAAGTCCTCCAATACTTTCTTTGTATTTTACGCTGTACTCCCACACGTTTAGGTAGATATTAACAGAAAATGACAATTCACTACGGATTAGGCAATTCTGTCGAGTGTCGACTGCAGACTTTGCCAGTTGCCTCACGCTTCGCAATTTTATAATTGATGCTCTTATCATTTAAATTCTTAGATTAGCTTAGATATTCGATGTTGAAAATAACATGGCGTCAAGGATTTTTAAAAGAATGACCTTAGATTGGCAATTTTTGTTTGGCTTGCAGATTTTAACAATATAGATTATAATTGCTTTGATTTACTAGATATAAGTAAAATTAAATCTGCTTATAAAATAATTTTAGAGGCCTTTAGGCTGTATGAAACATTGCCACTTGTGTTGGTCTAACCCTCCCTCCACACAATCTGCACTGAAGCAGCCTGTTGGAGTATTTTTACGGAAATGTATGTTCTTGGACTCCTCAATTAAGAAAAGATACTCTTCCCCTGCAGTGGTCAAGCAATATGTACGAGAGTTGTTGGTCAGTAAAGCGCACTTACTTAGTACCTAACGCAATAAACTCTTTGGATGCAAATACAAAATCTTTTAGTCATGCGGATATTTTATAAACTTTCTTATGCACTTATGCGCGTATTTTTTCATTTTACCACCCTTTACAAACGTGATACATCATTAACTTGAAGAAACACTTCTATGGCACACTTTCAGCCAATGACATTACGAAACTTTTTCAACAATTACATTTCAAACTCAGTGGACATAAGAAAACCCATTAAACTATTGCCAATAGTTGCTACAGTGTGGTTTATGCATCATTTATTCCAGAGTTTCATTAGATCGCTTAGCTATAAGTGTCGAATCTGTCGACATATAAAGCCAATTGCTTTTAGCAACGGTTTTTCTAAGAAACTCAAGTTGGAGGAAATCCTAACGGGTAGAACGTTTTTTTTTATTTGAAGTTGACATGCCTGACGATAAACGCAGCTGATAAAAAGTGGCACTGAAGTTCAACATATACTGCTACAAGTGTGAAAGAGTAGTACTAAATGTCTGTGAGTGAACTTTTATTAAATATGTTTCCGTGTAACCTATTTTTGTTTGTTAAACAAAAGTAATCATAATATTTCAAGTCAAGCTTAAGATAATAATTGAAACACTAATAAAACATGAGAGGTGTCAAGGGTCACCCGGATGGAACGAAGTTCCTTTCGATTTAAGTATTATTTTGTTGTACAGCGCCATCTCAGTTTTGTTTTACAGATATAGTTTCATATTACTGAATCACTTCAAAAAGTGTTAGCGTGATTCAGATAGTTGTACAGCGCCATCTAGTTTCATATTACTGAATCACTTCAAAAAGTGTCGTGACAACTTTTCGTAAGAATTTTTTCCGTCTAGTCCCCTTTCACAACGCGCGATAAGGAACTTCGTTCCAAAAACAGAATGTTATGATAAAGAAGAGGAATGTTTTTTTGCCGCCGTAATACGAGCAGGTGTAACGCTAAAAGTAGAATAATAATAAGTAGAAGTTATATTGGCAATAATAAGTAGAAGTTATATTGGCAATAACACCCTTAAAACAAGTAGATGAAAAAAACTCACCGGATTTTAGTTATGGTATAGTTACTAGGCCCCACAACGGTGATATTGCTGAAGGCAGCAGTGACGCGTACGGGTCCAGCTTGGTTCTCCATGACGAGGCGGTCGATGAATAGCGGCTCCACTGGCGGCACCCCGAGGTCAGGTAGACCTCGTGCCAAGTACGGCCGGAGGTGGTTGAAGGAGCGCTTGATGCAGCTGTCCAGCTCAGGGTCACTTCGACGACAAGGGAGCAGGTACTCCGCTGGAATCAGAAATAAACGACTTTTATTTATTTTGCTTTGATTTTTAACCTTTTGAAAACTTAGGCTAGTGATAGGTTTATGAGGTCTTCCACATGGGCCCACTTATCTTGTATTTTTAATTGATCTAACGTTATTAATAATTTAGTTCCTACTACAGCATTGGAATAGTCATGGGTAGTGACGTTGATTTACATTTTACACCGATTGGGAAGATGTTCTTGACGATCTGTATTGAAGAACGTGGTATTGTTCAGTACCTACTTCTCAGTCACTCTCGGAGTAGTTCTGTAGTAGACTAGTAAATTGAAGCATAATCGAATACAATTACGGTTGTTTTATTGATCTCAGGTATGAAATTGATATTGACATTTCAAATGTCCGGTTTCAACATTTAAATTTTCTATTATGACATCCCGCGTGATGCAATGATTACCATGCCGGACCGTCGCGCCGTTCGAAGGCTCCTGGGTTCGATTCCCAGGGAGGCATAAATTTGAATGATGGGTTTGAATATTTGTTCTCGGTCTGAGTGTGTGTGTTTTTGTCTTTGTGTTATCTCTATGCCCTATGGTACCCACGACATAGGGAATTCTTGTATGGGACACTTTGGGGCTATGAGAATGTAGCGTGATATTTTTTTTCTTTGTCTTATTTAAGATACGACTCGATACTAATATGATCTGATATTGCTAGTTACACGAGTAAATTTCTAATTGAAATGCGTCATGCAGTACGAATTTCCTTGATCACACATTTCCCAAGGCACATAGAGACGAGTATGCAAATACCAGCTATTGAGTGCAGTGTCGACGCCCAACGTTATGTAAAAGTGATGTAAGATAGCCATTCGTATCAAGGTAACATTGCGTTAACAATGTGAAAATATTTTGCTACTTTATTTAATTAATCATAACTATATAATTAATAATAATTAATAATATAATTGCAGCTCGCCTAAGCTGAGTAGTAGTATAAATAGAAGCTACTTGCGCGATAAAAAGGCCTGTGTACACACATCAGTCGATACATAAAAGTGCCGAAAAAATTAAAAAAAAACTTGTTAAGTACAACTTTTATTTATTTATTATTATAATGGTCAGATTTGCTCCATGGCCACGTCAGTATCCTAAATGGGAGTAGATAAATAAAAAAGTGTATAACTAAAAAGATACAAATGAAAAAAATTCGAACGAACAAGTTCATAATAATACTTTAATAATAAAATATTTTTGATTTATTAATAAAATGTTTCTTAAGAGTTTAAAATATTACTACTGAACAAGACATGATTTTCTTATCAAGTGCAGAATAATAAATTCTCAAGAGTAAATAATACTTATCTATTTACGCCATTAAAAAATACATTGTAAGAAATTATGTTAGTTACATATTTTATAAATATCTTAAAAACAAAATATAATTTTACTAGGTACACCTACAAAGAGCCTTACGGCCACACGTAATGCGTTAGCAAAATTATTTTTAATTCAAACATTAAAATGTGAGCCTCGCTTGTTTACGAAATCCGCAATAAAAAAAATACTTGAACTTGAACCAGACGCCATTTTGTTCAACAAACTCTTGCACAAGGTCACAGATTATATAACAGTTTATGTAATTTACGAAGTTGCTGCGACCCGCAAACCTAGATAGAAAATATGCGCACTCACGGCAAGTAATAAATTTTACGAAACTGTGGTTCCCACTTCACTCGCCAGTGCGCGGCGAGGTGAAAATCTAAACAGAGAATCCGTAATTACGGAATTCACCATCTTTTACGACATCATAATAACAGCATACGACATAAAATCGAATAAAAAGTTGTGCACACGTTTTCTACTATTGACCACACATTGTAAAACAAAATGTCAGTATGAATGGTCGATGGTCATGGTCACCATCGCCGATTGAGATCAGTATTACCAAACGCATTACCAATGCGTTATCGTCGTTGCCAAACAAGAAGCGGGGGATTCCCTTCAACTAACTTGTTACCCCCTGGCTCTGTTATTAGAGAGCTTTGACAGGTGTATCAAAGTGTCATGTCAGGGTTAAACTAGTTTGTAAAGAGCGACCTCCAATGGGATGGACTTGACGTCACACACTCATAGCCCTCGTCTATTCTTCGGCTCAATAGGCCTAGGGCACCGCGAGAATTAATATTAATAATATTTGTTCTATATATCACTGTAGTCTTCGTTAGTGTCAACATTTATTTGTTGTGTAAAAAATTATTTTGGAACCATATTTTATAAGTAAAAGATTAAAACTACAATAATATTTGTATTAATCTTTTCCTATCAAAAATATTTTAATGAAAAATATTCGTTTTAAAGCAAGCAATAATAATAAAATGACAAAAATTGTAGAGTAAACGCGTCTGTCAATAATTGTACGGTGTACTTTTGCCCGACTGCTAGGAAAGGCTATGTCTGTGGTTATGTTTTTCGCGTGTATTTTGTATGTATGTATGCATGTAATAAAATAAAATAAATAAATCGAATAGTCCAATACGGGTATTAAAAAATTCAAAAAGGTATACACATGATCGTTTTTAATGTTTTTTTTTTTGTGCAGTCAGGTGTGTTAATTTTTTAAGTTTGTACTAGCTTACATTATTTATTTTTGGAATAAGTTATATTAATATGTCAAAAATTATGTTTTATTACTGTTATAATTATGTACTATTATTTCTTCTGTGGTTTTATTAAAATGTGAACCATTATAATCTAACCTGATATCACAAGAATTACAAACAGGAAGACTAAATCAAAGCAGGAAATTGAAGAAATAAAAAAAATAAATGGCTTATTAAATAAATTTATTTAGATTAAGCCACATTACTTGGTGAAAGAACACCTAAGTGAATAACTTACGAGTATAATGTTTTTCAAGGTTTCATGCAACTGTAACTGTGACAATTGCTATAAGAATATTATCTATCACATTAAACATTAAAAAAATGTTTAGGCTTTGTTTATGACAATTTTATTTTTCGTTCCATCCAATTTAGCTTGACCTCTGGCCTCCGCGTTATATGTTTGCCCATCTTGTACTCATTGCCTGTGTTTATCTATGTATAAAAATGTATTTACTATTACTTGGAGTGCCGATAGATTTAAATTTTAAATTAAATCTGGTATACTTAGGTTTCTTTTTCCTTTTTTTTACAATGGACAGTTGCTATTTCCAGTCTTCTATAATTTATTATTTATTTATTTAATTCTTTATTGTACACCAATAAAATAAAACAACAACAAGTAAATAAGTAGAGCAGACATATGAGGTACAAAAGGCGGTCTTATCGCTACACAGCGATCTCTTCCAGACAACCTATCAACAAAATAATATATTCTATATATCAAAAAAATTATCAACCGATTTGAAAAATTCTTTTTTGTTTGAAACGGTATAAATACTTTCATATTGGTCCCATATATTATATCCAAATTTAGTTCTGATGATGGGATCTTTGAGAAATCGAGGGAACGGCACATAAGTATACATATAAAATGTACACATAATGCCAATTTTAATATATTATGTGTCTAGGAGACTGCTATTTTGAAGTCAATTATATTTTTGGTAAATTTGTATTGTATCATAGGCTATCATTTAGGATTAGTTAAACGACCGAACCCTTTCATTTTATAAGGATAATGAGGTACAAAACATCGAAGGAAAATTTCTTCATCGTCCAATTTAGTTCTCGTGTTCTTATTAATATCATGACAAAATCAGTGTAGCAACATTTACTCATTTCGTATAATACACGATTACTGTTAATGGAATTATGGAACATCATACAGAAACAACTTCCTGCTTTTGTGAAATAGATATTAGAATTAGAAATTCTTGCAATCCGTAGCGCGTGACGCATATTTTGTTAATTCAATCTATGTTCGTAGTTACATAGTCGTTTTGTATAAATAGATGGCCATAGACATAAGTAACACCAAAGGCAGTTTGCGATGCCGGCCAAAATAGATACGGTCATTAATTTTGGCCCTTCGAGCAGCGGCTACGGTAAAGAATCTTGATACTACATTTTATTGGAATACTAGGAAATTGCCCTCGCTTCGCTTCGAGAAAAATACATAGTAAAAAAAATTATAATATAGCCTATGTTACCCGGGCATAGTGTAGCTTCCCAACAGTGAAAGAATTTTTCAGATCGTTTCGGTAGTTTCAGAGCCTATTCAATGCAAACAAACAATCAAATCTCTCCTCTTTATAATTAGTTTACAAAAATAATCAATAGTAAACATAATTATTAGGTATTAGCATTACCTAAATGATAATTTATCTTTAAACTAGCTGTGCCCCGCGGTTTCACCCGCGTTAATTTGTGAAAAAAAACTAACTACTAAAATATAGGACGTTATATTATAACCTTCTTCGATAAATGGACTATGAAACACAAAAATAATTTTTCAATTAGAACCAGTAGTTCCTGAGATTACCGCGTTCAACCAAATAAATAAACTCTTCAGCTTTATAACACATATTAGTATAGAATTTTTTAATTTATGCCTGTCTTATTATTAAATTACAAATTAGGACAAAATGATCCTATAAGATCATTTACTAAATAAAACTCGTCTAAAAAATGGACTATTGAAAAACTTTTCACGATCGATTTTAGGAGGGTGATAGCTAACCAGATAAATTAAATACCATACCACCATTCAAATGTTATTATATAACTTTGAAATATAATATTTTTAATCATTAAAAATAGTCCTTAAGTAAAATTCGTTTCAAAAACGTTAGGTACGCACTTTACGTTCAATAATAGTTCATATAAGATTTCATTTAAAGTAAACATTCAAACATCTTCACAAACTTTCCTAGTTATAAATAATATCCGAAAATACTGTTTTAGACCAAGGTTTCTGACGTTTCAAGACTAAACTTGTAAACTACTTAATGGCGTCTAAAAGTAAAAAAAATGGGCGTGTTGTTGTGGTACCACAAGCGTGGCCGCATGGCGTGGATTGAGTCGTGACTCGTGAGGTTACAGTGAGAAATAGTTTCGCAAACATTTACGCAACGCGCTGGGATGTCAAGGCTGTGATTGCAGCTCCGCCGAACACCGCACCAGACTGTATGCGTGGACGAAAGTTTTGGAAACGCTGTTAAACTGTTGAAATTTTTAATACATTTTATAAATAAAATTCACAACAGAGTCATATGTGAGGTTTCGAGACAATTTTATGGGTTGACTTTTTTGTGTAAATACATGAAAAACGAAAGAATGATCCGATAACCCAAAAGTATCATCATCCTCTCATGCGTGACTGGCCAAGAAGGAAAGCAGAAAGAAAGAATAAATAACAATGTGACAAAATTAGCAATCTAACAATTTTTGTGTAGCACGTTTGAGCAAATGAATAATATTTAAAAGTTCTGTAATTTCGAAAATAAACAAATTCAATTTTAATATGCCTTTAACATGACACAAAGCGTATTCAAATGTTTTTAGAATTTGAATCTCTTTGAAAAAAGAAAATAATATACTTCGTTTCAAAAATAAACAAACGCCACTGTAAAATATTTTATTAATTTTTATATTATAATAACACATTGATAACGTAAAATATTAAAATCAAAAATATGAAGTGGTTTTCATTGGATATAACAATGGTGTGTTGTTATTACCAATGGGCCTTCGTCACCTAGGTGGTTCAATAGTGGGTCACCATTTATTAATTTGGATGGGCACCAAATTGGTCGACTATCTGGGTTTTGCCCTCCATAGCGGGTCAATGCCACTGTAGATATTGTAAAGCAATACCATTCACACATTTATGGTTATATTTATACAAAAAGATATTATAGAATATTATATGTGAAAGAATGGACGGATAGGCAGAAAACGGCAGACACGAATAAATTAAAAAATAAGTAAGAGCAATCTGGTGTTGCTCAAGTTTCCAAAGATATTTTAGACCTTGTGAAAGGAAATAATGGTAAAAGTCAAGGAAATCCATAAATTAATATTTGATATTTTGTGGCCAAAAGTTAAAAGATTTTAAATCTGTGTCACGAGACGAAAGCATTGTTTTAAAGATGTACTAAATAATAATAATAATAATAATAATAAATATATTATTAGTATTCGTATTTTAATACATTATTATTAGTATTATTATATATTATTATAATAGTAGGTATTTTTGAAAATACCTGTATTACCAGCGTTAATAGACAAGGCAAAAACCGCTGGGAGAAACTAGTGAGAAAGATAGAATTTTCTGTGGCAGAAGTGAAGTATTTCTGTGGCAGTCGACGATTAAGTTAAGATGAAGTTAGAACTACTATACGTACGTAGAATGAATGTCAGTCTCCTAAACGAAGAACACTAAACGGAATCCTGCCCACACCTCTGATATCTCAAACGATATGCATATTTTAATAGAATTTTGATTATTACTTTCTTCACTAAAGGTAATGTCTTAGAAAAGGATTTTCATTATGTTCACTAAGATGTATGAACCTTGAAAACCGCTAGCGTGGATGATTGTGGCGAACTGCGAAGGTAAAACATTTCTGACAGTGTGTGAGGAGCCCAATTCAACGACAGTTATGGGTTAGGGAAAATACCAAAACCATGTAACCCATTTTTTCCAACTTTTTCCCCCCTCCCCCCCCCCCCCTTCGTGACCATCCGTAGTATATGAGAAGACCCCCCCCTCCCCCCTAGTTTTCACATGGAAATTCATAAATACGGTTTTCAATACTTTTTTGCAAAAACAGAGTTAAAAAATAATAATTTTGCTTATATTTGACGACTTGTGTGGCGCAATGGTTGTTAAAATATTGACTACGTGACAAAAACCTAAACCCCCTCCTCCCCTCTGTGACCAATCGTGGTGTTTTGAAGACCCCCCCTCCCCCCCCGCCCCCTAAATGGGTCACGTGGTTTTGGTATGTTCCCTTATGATGATGACATAGCAATATCCCGATCCTTATCAATACCCTATTGAAATCCACTCACGTACGGCTGCCTTTCATGTGTGGTCAGCACAAAAGGCCGTGCAAGGTTGGGTTAGACGAACGACTTTTGCCCAATGTATTCTGAGAAGTGATATATTATTCAGCTCAGTCTCAGGGCTATTAACTGTTTAGGTTTCATGAGGATAATCAGTTCATGGAGCTAATTATAAATTATTTACTAAAAATATAGGTTTTGAAACATGCCTTCAAAAATTACATAGATAAATTACATATATCGCACTTTTTGAGTTCTAGGAAATCGCCCTCGTTTTGCTTCGGGAAAAATAGTAAAAATATGTACATAATATAGCCTATGTCACCCGGGGATAGTGTAGCTTCCCAACAGTGAAAGAATTTTTCAAATCAGTTCGGTAGTTTCAGAGCCTATTCAATGCAAACAAACAGTCAAATCTTTCCTCTTTATAATATTAGTATAGAAAAAGGTAAAACGCTATAAATTGATTGATTATTATCTATGAGTTCTGATCTGAACCTACCCTCTACCATAGTATAGTTTTATATATTGAGTTTAGAAAGAAAATTCATATAATATATGAATTTTGCTTTGAATGTATCCTTTTGCTGAACAAAATATTTATCATTTTCCGCTCTGATAATCGAACCCGCAATTAGCTACGTGTTAGCTACTACAGTTATGCGTGGTTACTGTGGTTATGCATTTCGATAATGATGATGTTCAATTATATCACGACCGTTTTAGCACTACCCCAACCTTGAAACCAAATTATATTCGCACAATAGACATTAATAGTGTATTGTTATTGATTAATGACCTGTATACGCATTTGTTGCAAATATTATCATTGTAGTCAGGCATTAAGTGGGTACTAGATTTAGAATCATCTGTACCTACTCCCAACTAGGTACCTTTACCCATCTAGTGTCCCCCTAAAACTAAACTAACTCACAACCCATAACTGTCCCACTGTTGGGCTCGGGTCTCCTCTCACAATGTGAGGGGTACAGGCCATAGTCTACCACGCTGACCAAGAACTCTTTTGAGAACTCTTAGGTGTGCAGGTTTCCTCACGATGTTTTCCTTCACCGGAGCAAGTGATAACAAACTTCTATTATGTATAATAGATACGCACATAATTTCGAAAATTAGAGAGAATTTTGAAAATTAGAGGTGCGTACCAGGTTTCGAACTCGGGCCTCTGCGTTCGAGAGATCAACGTTCAAACTGCCAGGCTATCACTGCTTGTTGTAGCAATGCTACAAGTGTCCCTTGCGTGTTTCAAATGTTAAAATAGAAGTACCTATTTTTAATCAAAAATGTCGCTTGCCGGCTCGCGGTATGATACATAATTATACTTTTAGACGCAACAAAAAATAAAAATTAATAATAATAAATTCTCGAATATTTTTATCGAACTGCTGATCCATCGTCTCATCATAAAAATAACATCGGAAGTTTTTCCAAACCACAAAAAAATGTTGTTTGTAATAAAGAAACATGATCTTAATTTATGTTTGTACCTATCTAACATTTAATTAATTCACCACAATGAGGTGTTAAATGTTAATTGTTAGCTACACTTCACAAGATATTTTCATCAGTTTTTAAGATAGATGTTCGAGCAATGTGTGCTGACAGTGATGACATATGGGTCTGAAACGTGGTGCTTTACTACTGGCCTAATCCACAAGCTCACAGTAACGCAGCGGGCTATGGAGAGGGCTATCCTCGGTATTTCTCTACGTGATCGCATCAGAAATGAGGAGATCCGTAGACGAACAAGGGTAACCGACATACCTCAAAGAATTAGCCGGCTGAAGTGGCAATGGGTTGGCCACATAGTGCGAAGGACCGATAACCGTTGGGGAAGCTTTCTTCGAATGACACCCACGTCCCTAAAAATGGAGCATATGAAGCCCCCCGACCAGGTGGACTGACGCCCTGAAGAAGACAGCGAGCATCCGCTGGATTCAGAAGGCTCAGGATCGTTTAGAGAGGCGCAAGTTAGGGAAGGCCTATGTCCAGCAGTGAACCTCCAAGTTCTGATGGATGGATGGATGGATGACTATTTTATCAATAACGTTAATATCTTTCGATAAATCAATAACACAGGATGTTAAATACTGTTAGAAGATGATTACAGGTATAAAAATTCTGCAAATCACGCTACAGCGTAACAGAACGGACATAATAAACAAATCACAATTATCATTTTCAAAGATCGAAATAAATGTAAATCATTGCAATCACGCGTGATAATGTTCAGATTAGGACTTTGTTGAAGTCGTACAAAACTTCTTAAAATAATTAATTATAACAGGATTTTAACAGTTTATCAATAGCACTATAAATAGTACGTACCTATCTAATAAACATGAAAACATCTGTTTGCATTTACTTAATTTACTAGACTGAGCGCGAATTAATGTTATAATGTAATCGACTTTTTTTGGTACTATTATAAAAAAATCAAAAACTAAAACACTCTAAAAAGTATGTAACAAGCAAATATTGACATCTAAAGGTTCTGTTCAAACTATTCTTTATTCAGAGTCTATTAATATATCCCGATGTATTTTATATTCATAGCAAGGATGTTATCTAAAAACAACATGAACATAATTTTCCGAATACTAGTTAACTTATAGGTACTCTAGCAGGTACTCGAAAAGATATTAAACTATCAAAGACATTTACAATCCCAACACGTTTCTTCATGGACGGTATGATATATAACAATAAATCACATTAGACTCGACAAGGGCGCTGTATTCAGTGATTCACTGCTATTTATTTTAGCTCTGATGTACAGGAAAATGTTAAACGTGATGAATCAAACGAAACTATAAATTTCTTACAATAGCAGGGAAAGGAAATGAATCCTAACTCAATGGGATAAAACAGTTAAAACTATAGAATCCTTTGTGAATCGACGATCTCTTATAAACCGAAATCCGGAAGCAATCAATAATTATCACTTGATCAGGGGGCTTACCATGAACTCTTATAACAGGCCAATATTAGCCAATAATTGAGCTGTCCTGCTATATCCTACCATGACCTAGCTAAAGCACAGGTCAGCCAGTGATCACGTGACCGTAACAGGACAGCGGTCACGTGACTTCGATAATCTTCTTCTGCCCTGCGATTTGTGTACCATGAAGCGATTGTTGACGTATTGATGTCGGAAAGCGGCCTTTGTCAACGTCAAAATATTACAGCCTACCGAAAGTAACTTTAATTGTCCTGTTTTGGCTATTTCGTTTATAATTTCTTTATACCGTAAGTTATTGTTATATAAAACAGTTTAAATATAAATTTATGATATTTATAAGTACGTATTCAACTATAGACCACATTCAAAAATATTACATCATGGAAGGCAGCTATAGGCAAGAGAACCAGAGGCAGAACGGCCGGGTGGCCGCGGCGGAGAGATGGCTCGACGAAATTTTGTAAGCAGCGGGAAAAGAATGGATTGATAAAGCGAGTGACAGAATTATGTGGAGAAAAATGGAGGAGCCTTTACTCTATAGAGAGAGTATAATATAAAAAAGTAATATAAACAAAGAAATATATAATAATGATTATTGAATTAAATTTAGTCAAGAATTAAGATAAAGGAAAGGATTAACGAACCCTAAAAATTGCTTTAACTTTAAGTTGAAGACTTTTTATATATTTAAATCATTTATTTCGAAATCACAGATAGATTCTCCAGTTTTATTATTTGTATAGAATATAGATTGCATTGCATGCTTTTTAGTCGTTATGAAATTGTAAATTGAATTTTCTATATAAGAAATAAAAAGGTCTAATTATTACTTTTATTACTATAGTATATTTTTATAAACATATACCATATATTTTATATAATATGTGGAAGAAAAGGTATTATATGATAATGGTTATTCAATAATACTCCGTTTGCTTTGCACCAAGTTATGTATATTTTCAGTTATCCTAACGTTCACATCGATAACAATCTCTACTACTCCGTGATCAATGATAGAATTAGAATATCCTACGTATTAGGTATAATGTTCTAAATAAAGTGATATATTCCATATTCTAAATATTTAGTTTTTTTTCATAACTCTTCTCGTATGACATCATCAGCATCTGTATCAATCGATCGTTGTAGAACCAAAGAGGTCGCTCGCCGGCACGGCTATCCTGACGTGCGCTCGTCCTCGAGCGCCTCCGCCCTCATGTCTCCAGTGGACCCCTTTGATCGCTGGGTGCTCGTCATCGAACGCATTTACTTCTGATGTAGCCGTACACTGACACGGCTTCAACAGCTATCTTACTCAAGTTCCCATCTCCAATCCAATTCAACATAAATAACATATTATCACAGTAGGTAAATATCCGCCTCGACTTGTACATGACCTACAGGCATTCATGAAAATGAAAATGCACCACCATCACAAAATAAATATCTTTCATTTCTTTGAAAGTACGTAAAACATTCAAAATTGCACTTAACAATTTTAAATTATCGCTCCTAAATCCATTGAAGTATAATGACATAGAACAGACATCTCGAACAAAATGTGTGTCCCGAAACCGCGATGACGCGTTCTTTTTTCAAACTCTAGAAGCCGATTTACAAACTTGCCATAGAGTAACTTTTGTATACGACACTTGCCGAACCACGACAAACAGTCAACGACTCCAAACTTTTACAAGCTCTTCCAAATGTTTGATTTAATGTTTAATTGAATTTACTGATTAAAGTAATACACTTTATTTATTATTTACCACAGAGTAGGTACATTAGTCATTCTTATCGGGCTTATTATTTGAGTAAGGCCGACACTGAGTATTTTAATAGTTTGTATTTTAAATTCTTTAAATATCAATTTAATTAATACCGGTATTTCTATAATATTTTGATTACTTTTACATGGTAAAAATTTAAGGAAAATTTATTAAAAGCAATTTATCACAAAACATTCAACACAAAAGAGACAATAAGAAGTATTGGAACCTTTTAAAAACCCGATTTTATATAAATATCAATTTAATTAATACCGGTATTTCTATAATATTTTGATTACTTTTACATGGTAAAAATTTAAGGGTATTTCTTTAGTATCCTGCGGCATCGGGAGGGGGGTGGAGTTAGGGGGGGAGGGTAGGGGGGTAGGGTAAGGAACCCCCCCATAAAGGGGCTAAGTGAGGAAACACATAGTTTTAGAGTTTTTTTTATTTTTATTTTGAGGTTAAATCTGTGAAAACTGCTCAGTATTTGTCTTAAACTAGTCTAAATTAATATCAGGTGGTGGATGAAGAAATAAAATTTCGACCTCCATATGGGGAGACACACAAAACGCACCACTTTTATGACAAATCATTATAATTACAATGTTCCATTATCTGCACTTTTAGGGAAAATTTAGGGGTTTTTGATACATAAACAGGCTTTCAAACGTCTCCGGCGCTGCGGGAAATGCAGCCCCTCCGCCCTTGCGTAAAAAACTGCAGGCACTCCATGTTCGCCTACGCAGCTTCGGCTCACATGGTGCCTGCAGTTTGTTACAGCGGGCGGGGGCTGCTCTCCCTCCGCGCCTCCGGGGTCTACATTCACTCTAGGGGTAGGGCAGACTAGTACCACGTGGGGTCGGGGTTGACTAAGTCGGTTCTGTCACCAATTTTGAAAATTTTTATTAGAATGTAATAAATAAAGGAGAATGCCCATTTAGTATGGAGAAATGTACTGACTGTAACAATTTTGTGTCTTGATAAAAATACCTTTATTTGATTATGTTGTCTTAATAAATTATACATACTAACTTTAGTCAATGATAATATTAGGAAATAAGAGATTTTAAACAAAACTAATTTGTATTTAGGTTATAGTAAACTCACAGTAATATGGACTCTATGCGGGCGTATTAAAGTCGATTGCCTATGTAATGTCGATCTTTTAAGTTTCAAATTCATTTGACAGTCCCCAAACACCATGAAGTTTGTAATGTATTATAATCACAGAACAATATTACTCCTGGCTGATTATAATAATTTTCTATAAAAAAAAATTCATTTGACAGTCCCTTTACGTCATCTAGTTTGTTGTCATGGATATATTATACTATAACTGTTGTATCATAAATATAATCGAATCAATGCTACCTATTGGCCCGAAGGATCTTAAAAGATTCCTGATTGGCCCTTATCCAAACATAAATGGCCCAATGGTTTTATTTTGTAAAACGGAAGTAAAGTTACTTATTAATTTCAGAAAATTATTCCCAATAAGGATTTTTTAGGAAATAGGGTAAAATACTTGAAATATTTTAATTAAATTTTTTGTCCAAAAATCATTGTGACACAATTATTTTTTTAAGAGTACTGGCTATGGGCATTCTCCTTTCATAGAGTATGACATAAACAGTAAAATGTATATATTATATATTGCCCTTTTATTATATACTAGGAAATCGCCCTTGCTTCGCTTCGGGAAAAATAGTAAAAAAAAATTATAATGTCACCCGGGGATAGTGTAGCTTCCCAAAAGTGAAAGAATTTTTCAAATCAGTTCGGTAGTTTCGGAGCCTATTCAATGCAAACAATCAAATCTTTCCTCTTTATAATATTAGTATTGATAAAAAAACCTTCCTTGTATTTCATATTTTCTAATTTTTATCTAGCTCGACCAAATTCCTCGGGCCACCAATCTTTCCAATGAACTCTTGTTTATCTAATTATTATAATTATAATATACATATAATACAATAAAATATACCTAATAACATAAGTTTTATAAATAAGTAACATAATTCGTGTTGTATTTTTTGGAAATAACCTCAAAAATTAAAATTAATATTTTTCAAAAATGACGCACTACCTCACAAAAAGCAACTAGATTATGATTTGGGACATCATTGCCTATCGATTAAACATGATATCACCCAGATACTGATGCCGCAGGATACTAAAGCCAACCCAATTTAAGGAAAATTTATTACAAGCAATCTAATTTATCACAAAACATTTAACACAAATCGACACATACGTCTTATTGCCATAATTACTACGCATATTTAACGTGCAAAACAAAATTAAAAATAAAAGCGTGCAAAAGCGTTTGAATGATTTTCAATCGTTTACCATTGATTCGTGTCGAAAAACCAACATCACAATATATTGGTCACATCACAAGCGTCGGCAAGCCTAAGCAAGTCTATTTAGTCCATTAACACGCTTACGGCTTGTCAAGTGTGTAAATCCGCTTCATAATTTTTTCATTCCACAGAGTACTTAATTTCATTCAAAATGGCGGGAACATTGCACAATAATTTAATGTTATTCGTTTATTTGATTTAAGTTAATATTTTGTTTTCTTACCGATGATAAGTAATACCGTTATCTTTTTTGTTTCTTGTCGTGCGATTGTGACACGTTGTTATTACGCACGACGGCATTGTTTCAGTGTTTTGCTAAAAAAATTTGACATGCGGCCGCCATGAGCGCAGGTGAGTGACAAGCGAGTGAGTGAATGAAGTGAGCCACCCTGGCCACAATGAATGCACCCGACTCAATGTTCGGGGTGTCTGTTCTATACGAAGTAATAGTACTTCAATGCCTAAATCACACATTTTATTAGACATTTGGACATGTCACTGTGTCAAGTGTCAAGTGTTGTAAGATTACGTTCAAAAATGTAGGCATCACATAGCGATTATTTTTTTGGTAATCTTAGAGAAAGAACGGTTTTTAAGCTTAATAAATAACGACCGTTAAGTTTCTTTAACAAATCTCAAAATCTTCGATTGAGATTGTTATTTTAAATTTTTAATAACATCAATATTACTCATTGATTTGAAAACCGGTAAACCGATAAAACGCTCTATTTCCGAACTTAAGTAAAACAAATTTTGTACCGTGCACAGAGTACTTAAACACTACGTTGTACCGCGCAGGTCATAGACTAAGATGCCGGACAGAAGTAGAGGCACTGCAAGCCATCAGGTGAACGTTCATGGTACGAAATTCACTCCTGTCAGGTTTTAGCTACAAGCTGACCTGTCCTGAACATGACACGTTTTATTAGAGTTCATGGTAAGGCACCAGGTCTGTAATATTTCCTATATTAGGTGAAAATGGGTATATGCATACATTGACTTCATTCTTGATTGTCACAACGGGATTCCAAGTATAATCACACTATTTGAGAATGCTCTAGTAAAGCATAAAAAGGAAAATAAAAATAATTCTAGAATAATATAAGAATAAGAAAAGAATTCAGTCACTTTCATTTCTTGCATTAATTTCTGATATTTTGTCACTTGGAAATAAGAGGGGATCAGTCTTAGAAAGGTGGAAGTTTAAACTTGTTACCCTTGAATTATTACTTATGTAGTATTACCTATTTCAGGACTCATTTGCATAATACATATGTAAAAACTTGATAACCTTTTAAAGGTACAAACATTCAAAAATTAATTAGATCATTTCATTTTGTATTATTTTATGCAATATGTAGTAAAATAACACGAGGAAATAAGAAACGTATTCAAATTCAAATTCAAAATAATTCACTCATAAAGGTATCACTGATACACTTATGCACGTCATTTTTTTATTGGTCCCGAATTTATGTATAAATACCCAACTGAATATTGGTCCAAATAACTTTTGCAGTCTCTTAAAATTTTGATATCATTTTCATACTTTACGTATGAATCTTAAATCTTACTCAATCATTTTGATACTAATAATATTAATTCATAATAATGAATATTAATAATATTCATAATACTAATAATATTGCAGTTATTGTAATAATAAATGTTCTTTGAACATTAAATTTCCCAATTCGAATATTGTAATCAGGTCCGTGAGGGACCTGATTTTTAGGTCCGTGATTTTACTGAACTTTGCTTCAAGCCTGACGTACTAAAGACGCTAGCAGCAAATAAAAAATAGATGGCGCATCTCATTGTCTTTGCGATTCAAAAACATACGCATGTCTTCTGGATTGTGTAAAGATTGGTCAGGTCTTAGAGATTCCTTATCTTTAAACCAATATGATGATTTTTATACGTCTACCGGATGCCGAATGGTCGCAACAAAGACTGGTTACGTCTTTGAGATTATCTCTCTTTTATTAACCAACGTACACAATACACGTCTTCCGAATGGTCTCAACAAATACTGGTCATATCTTTGAAAATCCTTCTTTTTCAACTACCTTTCAATATACGGATTTCTTCCGGATGTGACCAACAAAGAATGGTCATGAGACTTATAAAAATACGCAATGGATAGCAAATATTTAACGTGCAAACACACGTTATGTTTGCTATATCTACAGGGTCTGTAATTCTGTATGTTTCGTCAACGAAACAGTCGTAAAGCTGAAAGCGCCCTTGGCCTGAATCGAGTCAAGTACTGAATCATTTACACCAGCAATTTGGATTTACCATTGTAGTATTCCAACAGCCGGTCTATTATGAACTCTTAATTCCAACCAAGTTCCAGTGTAAACGTCAAATTCGTGTTACGAAAGCGGTCACGTGACATTTTTTAGCAAGTCATACGTCGTTTAAAGCCCAAGAAATGAATTGCCTGAAACATGAATGGTTTTATAAAAGTTCATAATAGGCCCGCAGTTCGAAAAGGTAACAGGTGTCAATTGGGTAATTGCTGTTGTTGCTAAAAGGTGCTTAGATTGAAAAAAAAACTTATAATTGTATACTTAGGGCATACACTAATACTAGCACCTCCACCACACCAAAAATGTTTGGTTAGGATTCTTTAAATTGACATTTTTGAAACAGAATTACTCCAAACTTACTAAGTATAATAGGTAGGTATGTCGGCGATAACCATATCATACCTAAATTAGTTCAACAATTCCTGAGGTTAGCGCGAACTAACAAAAAATCATTAGTCGTTTGTATTTTGCATTTGGCATGTCCAGAAGTCGAAGATTTTTCAGCAAGCAGGATAAGTTTCATGTTGAAATTAATGGCGATTTGAAGCACCCTCCTCAATAGTAAAGCGAACTCGATAATAATGAAACTGAAGTTACCTTTAAACTTTCAAACGATCGTAAATCTAATTATAGTATTCAAAGTACGCTACCGATAGCTGATACTTGCATAACTTTTTGTAGGTCTAGGTTTAGCAACTCATAAAGCTGGGCGTGAATAAATTAAGCAGGATTTACGTCAGGGTTATGATAATAAAACATCAGCTATTAATAAAATTAAAACCAGCAATATTTTTAGTAGAAATTCGAATCATTATTTGTTTTTTCCTATTGGTCTACATTCGCTAAGGACTCCATTTCTCTGATGTCACAAGCTTTTTATTTTTTCACAAACTTTTTTAGTTTGACTTTTTAGTTTTACCTTATCATACAGACTGTTACTTGTTCTTACTATAAACACGATTAATCTCTTAGATAATTAGAATGCTTATTAACAATATCAACATCCCAAATTCAACGCACTTTTAGTCCCTATAGGGATTATCTATTTTAGGCCCTTTTAGCGAATAATATACTAACTAGTTCTTTACAAATTGATGTTATGTAAACCAAATCAAACAAATAAAATAAAGCAAATCAGTGGACAAAGAGAGGTGTGACACCATTTTCTCTTAACCTGATTATATATAATGTGGACTCAGTGATAAAAATTAGGATAAAGGAGCCGAATTTCAGGAAAGTTAAACAAAGGTCAAAATCTCGATAACGGTGACACTTTTACTAAGGTAATTTTTTGATATCTGGTAGGTCTGGTAAGATAGTTTATAATTCTTTTTCAATTTGTCGTACTACTATTGGGACACCCTGTATAAGATAAGTAAACTATCTGACTTCTGACCGAAGGCAGACTAGCCTCATGACAAGTGCTTATCACAACTATGGCTACGACGAGTTCGAATTCTGCTAGGCAGAAAGTTACTTAAATAATAATTATATAATATTAATAAATAATAATGAGGTCCGAAGCAAAGCACTGGACCCTTATTGCTAGAAAGCAGTTATTTGGCATTGATATATTGCATATTTATTAAAACTCCAGAATCGTAGTATAAAATATTGAAAAACATTTTTTTTTTTCAAAGTACCTCGAATTTCCTACAGGTAACGTAAGGATGAATTTTTTATTCGTCGCGTATATATTTTGCACGCCTATGAAGGCAGAGCATAAGGAAGCTATAAAATGTAAACCACCTGTATGACACTATGTTCTTGCAACATAAATGATATTATTATTATTATCCTTTATTATGGGGTATCGTTGAAAAGGTCTTCCAAAAATATTATGAGTCTTAAGACCATTTTTGGAATTAGCGTAATATTTGGATTTAAAATACTAATTTTGGTTAGAGTTAAAGTGGGAGGACCCCCTTGCTGGCTAAACGGTTGAAGTTGGACAAGTGAAAAAATTCTCAAAAATAGGTTATTATTATATTTAAAAATAAATATGTACTCATAATTAATGTTACGATTAATGGCTAATGAATCCTTTAAAATCTATAGGTACTGATATATCTAGGTTAATAAAGATAATTTATTTCATATTTTACAAACCAATTGCATTTTACATATCATAATATGAGTCTCATACGGCCTGTGTTGTATAATCTAAACGCAATAAGACAAAGGTTAGAATTGTATTGAACAGTGTATTGCTAAACTAAAATATTTCGACACCGCGTTAAATGCTTCGATGGTATCGAGATTTGAGACTGATTTGAATAGATACAGTTTTATTTCAACACTTATTTTGAATTAAATTATCTTTGTAATATTTACTTCATGTTACTTTTAAATTACATTTTTATGTAAGACAAGTGGGAAATTATTATGTCACGTATTAAGAGTAAGCTTGCAAAACTGGGATGAAAATGTAAATAAAAGAAATGTTATGTTTAGCTATTGTGAATTATGAAAACAAATATTTTTACGTACAATATTTTAATGTGACATAATTTATAAAATAGAAATTAGTTGTCTTAATTAAATACTAATTATCTGGCACTGTTTTTATGTTCGAATTAATATTAATATTTTATAATAGCTGAGTTATTATTATTTTATGTGTATAATATTATAAATTATTAGTGAGGTACTTACGTATTGTCGGTGTATTATTATTTTCAGCAGCTTCTCCAGTATGACAGATTACAGTCAGACTTAAAATAAGAAGGTATTTTACAAAACGCCTAGCCATTTTCATCTTTAAAAATCGATAGATTTATTTGTAAAATACGAAAAATTTAACAAGTTAATTCTATCAACTTTTCGATCTTCGATTTTCAAGTTCGATATCACACAACATCACCACTTGTAACTTTAAACAATTGTTTTATTTTTAATAAATGCTACGAACGTTTTCTGGATTGTCTATTTCTTTTTTTTATTTGAATTCGGATTTCGAATCGGCCGCGTCCGTTGTTTGACGGACTCAGTTGGCAATAGCCAGGTCGGTAGTTGGACGGACAGACTCACGTCTCATTTTGTTTGAAGTGAAAGCAAGAGGCGATGTGTTTTATTCGGGCGCGATTTTCGACATCCCTCAGTTATTTCCCCACTTCGACATCGAGATATTTACTAACGCCACGTGCTTGGTTATTTTGTCCCTACGTTTTACGCGGCGTGCTCGGGATAATGTCTGCTAATTAAGCTATGATTTTATACTACGACCTCAATGCGAATGGTAAGGTAACGAAAATGTAGCCCATCTAAGTTGCACTAGCAACAATACGCTATAAAAATTAAATAAGCAACAATAGCAACAATTGATAACGTTTTTTTTGTGTTTTGAATACCATTTACCAATACAAGTGTGCTGCATGTGATGTTAAATAACTTATGCCATATTATAAGCCATATTATACGACAACACTATTGTTCTTTGTATTCAAAGAACTTACAGAGACCTCAAGCATTGGCAATATAAATTGATAAGTTACAGACCTAATTCTATTCTTCTAGCGCTCAGTAAGGTATAAGCACTCAGTAAGAATATTATTATTTTAAATCGGCTTCTTTGGCTTTGACTAATGCAGGTGTTAGGCTTCTAAAACCAGCTCTTAGGCCTAGGAGGCTTTGTAAAATACCATAAATGTATTTTGTGATTTGTCTAAAGCGTTGGACTGCGTTGAGCACGAAACACTACTACCTAAGTTTCATCACTATGAAGAATATTTAATAACTTAATTGCGTCTTACTTAAGGCTCCGTGCCGCGATATCAACAATTTCGGTCAATTTTAATCACTGTTTGTGTGAACAGGATAAAGAGATTAAGCTTTGTTTTTTGTTACTATAAGAGTCTAATTCTTGTTCTTGCTGATAGGCCAGACGAATCTAACATATTATTTATAATAATGGCAAATCACCACTATTTAAAACCCTTCTTTTCCGAAAAGTAACGAGCGAGTGCTTTTTGTCTTTGTTTTACAACGAAAATACAAAATATTCCAAACATTAAAAAATATAAATAACATAAGTATACGGTCTTTTATTAAGTAGCCTAGCCAGTTTTTTAAATTTCTATCCAAATATAGCAGAATTTTTTTTTTGAAATAACGTAATTTCGTTCGAAGTAAGTATTTTTTTTCTATTAATTAGAAACACTTTAAGGAAATTTTAAAAAATATACATTAATCTTCAGTTAATCCTTAAATAGAATCAAAATTTTATTTTATGAAAAAATAATGATTTCGTTTATTAATAATAGTTGCAAACTGAACTATATTATGGACCGCATTAAATATATTAAATTAGTACCGCCGAGGCTCTCTCCGCGTGAGGACGTATCGCTCTGAACGACGTAACGCTCACGTATTTTACGTAAAAATATACACAAATTGTACGCCGACTACCACATTTTGATCCAATTATTAAATTAATTATTTTTTATTTTAATAACACCACGAATCATCATGTTTTTATGAATCACAAAATTGGCTGTTTCAAGGCATGGGGGTGGGGTAGTTATAGTAGTATGGTAGTTATAGTAGTTCATATAGTTAGGAAGGAGACTGAATTCAGCGAACATACCCGAGTGGGGTATCAAATGAAAGGGTTTGATTTATGTAGTACTAAATTGGCTATTTCGGGGGGGGGGGGGGGGTAGTTACGAGGAAGGGGGTGAATTTAGTTAATCATCAAGGGGCCATCCATAAATTACGTCACACTAATTTCATGACTTTTTGATCCGTCCCCCATCGTTGTGTGACGTCATATATTATTAATTTTACTCCTAGAAATTATTAAGTTCCATTTTTGTTTTTCAACTTAGTAATTCACTTAGTAGTACTTTAAGTGTTTCAACTTACATTTTTGAAATGAAAACTTCTTTAGTACGGGGGTGATTTGAAATTCGATGAAACGAAACTGTCCAGTAAAAAGAGACAGACACATAAATTCTAAAGCGAGATAGGAAGCATTGTACATGGGACGGGAGGGGGAGGGGAGGGGGGAGGGGAGGGAAGGTGAGTTGAGTTGTATTGAGTTGGCGCCGCTGTGGCAAGGTTGCGCTCCAAAAATACCACCCCGGGTCCCGATGTTGTTCCGGGTCGAGTGCTGGTTTCCGCCCTAGACGTCGCAGAGTCCCTGGAGTAGCAACTAAGGGGGCTCCTGAATGCCTGTCTCGAGCAGGGAAATTTTCCTAAGGCGTGGAAAACAGGACGAAAATTGGTCGTGCAAATCCAGCAAACAATTAATAATATTATCGACGTACGTCAAGCCTATTTATGGTACTTTTGCATCGTGCATCGTGCATGGCCTTGGCGGGACGTACAGAAAGATGGGCGGTGTATAAAAGGTAAGCTCTGAGTCTGAATTAATACATATATGTGATATAGTATACGAATAAAACGTAAAATAATTATCTAACTTTGAATCACTATGATCATTACTAAAACCTACAATTATCATCTTCCCGAAATTTTACATTCGTCTCATTATCCTGAAAACAAAATTTTTGAAGGTTTCACTTCTACCACGTGTGAATTGCACACTAAAAGACCCCGCAAAATCTCTATGGGAATTGGCTCTCGGCTAAATTAGCTGAAATTTTGCACAGAGGTAGCTTTCATCATGCTGATCAAAAGTCTCAATGGGCGCAAGCCCTCAAAATCAAAGCCAGACCCACCACTCCCCCCCAACTCTCAAAATACTCCCCAAAGCACATTGGATGAAAATCAATGCAAAAGGGATATATTCATATGAAACTTCGCACAGAGGTAGCTTTCATCATGCTGATCAAAAGTCTCAATGGGTGCAACCCCCCAAAATCAAACCTAGACCCACCACTTCCCCTAAACACCACCTGGCGTAAACAGGTCGGGTATCACCCAACACCTTGCTTTCATATGCATATATTAGCCGTATATTTTATTATATTTTAGCCGTATTGGGGCGGCTTAGAATACTAACCCCAATCCCACGCCGGAAGGGTGTCGTAAGAGACGACTAAATCCGGCCCACTGGTGGTAGGGCCCTCGGAGGGATTATATTGGTAGTATTGATTTTAATTGTTAATTAATACCATTATTACTATTATTATTTCTCCAGGGGTTCGCCTGGATAGCTACCACCCTCGAGCATGAGTCAGCCGCCAAACGACTCGTCGTGTTCCGGCTGGGGGCTTGAGAGCCAGTTCTTTCTTTCTTTTTCTTCTTTCTTACTTGGCCGGCAACGCATCAGTGATGCCTTTGGTGTTGCCGATGTTCATGGGCGACGATAGCCACTTAGCATCAGGTGGATCGTCAGCTCGTTTGCCGGCTATTTCCATAAAAAAAATATGTCCCGTGCATTCCATCGTAATGTGCTTTGGGGAGAATTTTGAGATTTGGGGGGGGGGGTGGGAGTGGTGGGTCTGGGTTTGATTTTGGGGGGTTGCGCCCATTGAGACTTGATCAGCATGATGAAAACTGCCTCTGTGCGAAGTTTTTAGCTAATTTAGCCGAGAGCCAATTCCCATAGAGATTTTGCGGGGTCCTTTTTAAAAAGTCATAAATAACATGAATATTACAAATGTACTAGCTGACCCGGCAAACTCTGTACTGCCTAACAACTCACCCCTCTCGAGGTCTCCTTCGAGCCCCATCTCCCTCCTCTTTCCCCTCTCCCTCTCCCTCTACTGTCAGTTACAAAATAAAAAAGTTAGATATGTCGCTGATGTTACATTAGAAAGATAATACGAGTATAGTCGTTAAGTTTTCAAAGAAATCGGACCTCCTACTACAGCTATGAAACAGACAAATTTCTGAACGCACCTATAAATATTTGACAACCAAATGACAATTTGACAAAAGATATCAAATGTTTCACAGCTAGGAACAATTTGTTTGTTTTTAGTATTTTTTACTACTTATTATTTATATTTCTCACCGTTTACACCTTTCCTGAAGTTTCACAAATATTTCAAGATCAAAATTAGCCAAATCGGTCCAGCCATTCTCGAGTTTTAGCGAGACAAACGAACAGCTCTTGATTTTTATATATACATTATATTTAATTTATCTAAATAAAATTTTGTCGTGTTGGGGGACGGCTCCACATTAAACTCCATCCATCCATCAGCCTTGGTAGGTCCACTGCTGGACATGGGCCTCCCCTTCTGAATCCAACGGATTCCCGCTGTCTTCTTCAGGTCGTCGGTCCATCTTGTCGGGGGCGTCCTGTACTCCGTTTTGCGAAACGCGGGCGCCATTCGAGGACTTTTCTTCCCCAACGGTTATCGGTCCTTCGCACTATGTGTCCAGCCTATTGCCACTTCAGCCGGCTAATTCTTTGAGCTATGTCGGTTACCCTTATTCGTCTACGGATCTCCTCGTTTCTGATGCGATCACGTAGAGAAATACCGAGCATAGTCCTCTCCATAGCCCGCTGTGCTACTCTGAGCTTGTGGATTAGGCCAATAGTGAAGCACCACGTCTCGGAGCCGTATGTCATTGCTGGCAACACACACTACTCGAACACCTTCGACTTCAGGCACTGAAGTAGTGTTTTGGATGACAAGATATGACGCAATTTCCCGAACGCAGTCCATCCGAGTTGGATTCTACAAGTGACTTCTTTCTTGAAGTTGGACTTACCCATCTGGATCAATTGTCCCAGGTAAATGTATTCGTCTACAACTTCGAGAGCAGCGCCGTCAACAACAACCGATATGGGTGTGACATGGACATTTGACATGTTTTTCGTCTTGCCCATGTTCATCTTAAGACCCACCCGTTGTGAGGCGCTGTTAAAGTTTCCGAGCATTATACCAAGTTCTTCCAGGGAACCCAGCAGGATAACTATATCATCGGCATATCGTAGGTGTATGCAGTGGCGTAACAATAGGGTGGCAGGGCTGGCAAAATGCCACGGGCCCCCGACCCAAGAGGGCCCTGGCCCAAGAGGCCGTGAGCTCAAAAATATTTTTTTATATTGTACCTGAGTATTTTATGGGACCCCATCAAAAGAATTTGCCACGGGCCCCAGATGGTATAGTTACGCCACTGGGTGTATGATGTATTTACCTACTAACAAAAAATAACCGACTTCAAAGTTACTCAAAAACTACTTGTCAGATCCCGTTCATCCCGTTCAAATTTATGTGGGACTACATGGCAAGCACCTGTTTTCGATTAAAAAAAGAATCATTGAAATCGGTTTGCGTGATATTGAGTTATATCCCACCAAAAACATAAATGTAAAAAAGGACAGCCAAGTTCAATACAAAAATTAAGCTTAGCTATGGGCTTCGCCGCAAAACGAACGGAGATCTAAATGAGTGCCAAGTTCTATGCAAAATCAAAATATGTATTTATAGGAACAAAAAAAGAAAATGTGTGCAATTCACACGTGGTAGAAGTGAAACTTTCCAAAATTTTGGTTTCAAGATAATGAGATGAAAAAGCAATAAATCGAATCTTAAAGCAATAAATTGAAGCGCCATCTATGAATACAACTTAGCACTTTTTAAAAATCTATCTAGCAATAAAACGAATGTTCTATCTTATTCCTCGCGCCATCTATGAATACAACTTAGCATTTTTACTGTCTGTATAATCGGTCGGTCGATCGACAGAATAAAAGAATGAAATTCTTATTTTTTGTTGATAAATTCTTTGAAAATATTTAAAAGAGCATTTGAAAGTATTTAAAAACAGTATAAAAATAAAACAAAAAAAAAACTAAAAAAAAAACAAATACTGAGAAACGTGAACCTGTGCATCAGGTATTGTGTATCTACGTCCTGACCATTGAGCTACGGAGAAGTTAAATTGAAAGACGAAATTAGCGGTTATATTATCTTACCTGTCGTTGCATCCGGTTTCAAATCACTAACGATTCTAAAGAAGTTTCACTTCAAAAAAACATTATGAACAAGTATTAAACTCTATTTCTTTGCTTTATTGGATACCTATAACAATTGCTGTTATTTAAAAATGTGAGATCTTAAAGTAGGTTAGATTTCACTAAGCCAGTTTTTATCAGAATTTTTGTATTGAACTTGGCTCTCCTTTTTTACATTTATGTTTTTGGTGGGATATCATTACTTTTGTAAAGAAAACTAGGCAATGCCACGCGCCGCCGACGACACACCGTTGGCCGGTTGTTTACGCATATTACAAGTTTTTTGTATGGGGACACCACTTATTTTTCGACTTTTTTATTTTTTTATATTTTTTCCTACGCTTGAATACAATTACCGAGCTGGATTCCAAATTTCATCCTTCTAGGTCATCTGGAAGTAGCTTAGATTTAGGTACTATATGTCAGTCAGTCAGTCAGTGCTAAAATTTACGACATTTTGACCTTCATATCTTTATAACCATTTGAGCTAGCTTCATTAAATTTGGGCTTCTATATGTCCTTATGAATATAATTAAACACACGTAATGTGTTTACGTTAAAGAGGTTTTGAGTTATAGAAGGGTCAAAAGTGGCACCAAGTGGTTCGTGCCTTATGCCATCTTGCTGTGGGGTAAAGCAGCCAATATAAAACAAATTTTCATACTCCAGAAACGGGCAGTTAGGGCTATTTATAAACTTAGGTCTCGGGAGTCTTTGCGTGAAAAGTTCAAGGAAATAGGTATACTTACAGTAGCTTCCCAGTATATCTTTAACAATGTAGTTTTTATACGGAAGAGTATAAACGCGTATAAACAAAATTTTGTTATTAATAATCGTCATACGAAAATAATGCATCAATTAGTTACGCCTTCGTTCCGCCTAAGTAAAGTGCAGCGATCTTTCATAGGGCTTGGTATACATTTCTATAATAAAATCCCAAAATTAACACGTCACTTGCCAATAGAAACTTTCAAAAAACGTGTAAAGACACAATTGTTAGGCAAGGGATATTATAGTGTAGACGAGTATTTAAATGACAAAGAGGCATGGAAATGACCAGCTCTTCAACCAGTTACGCTCAGAATAGTAAATACTTTTGTATTATTATCTTATTTTGTAATATTTTTTTTACAAGATGTGCTGAGGAGTTTCTTTGGGCTTTTCTTCTCCTCCACGACAAAGCACCTTCCGAAAAGCTAAAAAATGACGTGCATAAGTGTATCAGTGATACCTATATGAATAAAATACTTTGACTTTGACGTGTAATGTTATAATAATACACTCGGCGCTGGCTAGCCAGTTTCTTTGCTTGAACTTGGCTTGATTCGCTACCGCGTATCTAGATTTATTTTATGATTTTTTTATTTTTTACCTATTCAGACTTTTTTTTTTGAGTCTGGTTTTTTTTCAATTTTTAATTTAAGTTTATATAATACGCCAATTTAATAGGTTATGAATATGACAACATATTTAGTCCTACAGCTCGGCAAAGATTTTTTATGGCCCAAAATTTTAAATTTTGCATTTTCAAAAACATTTTTTATGAAATCAAGACTCGTTTGATTTTCGGGTGGGTACCAATGAAACATGTTTTTGTCTGTACACTCTTAGTTTATCGCAAACATAAATGAATGACATCTCTGATGCAAAACACTGAATAACCTAAATATGTACCTAGTGTGTGTTTATCTAAAACTTTTTCATTTTGATTGTAATAAATATATTAAACTAATATACAAAAACATTCCACACTTTTATTTCTAAACTGTTCATACTATGCATCCTAAAATTATTATCAACTAAAGGATCAAAATTGTTTAAGCACGAACTTCAGCCAGGTGTGCGTGAACGACGCACACAGACATAGCTTCGCAATGAATATGACATAACTCTGTCAAATAAATTTTCGGCACGGCCTCTTAAAGGGTAGAATTAAATGTATGCGTTATAGGAATTTTAATGGATGATGGATGTACCGCAGCCCGCAGGGCTCAATCCTAGATCCTTTTATTTTTCTTGGTTTAAGTATTTTTCTAGTTATCTTTATCATTATCGATTTGCGGTGTTACATTAATAATTATGCGGACATTGTACCTACTATTGGCTGATGATACATCACTAATATTTAAGAACAATAGAAATAAAATAAATGTTGATGACGTAAACAGTGTTCTCTTTCGTGTATCACATGGTTTAATACTAATAATCATTTAATAAATGCTCAAAAAAAAGTAAACTTTTGCATCAATATAAAAGATGTGCTCAGGAGTTTCTTTCTGCATGTCTTGTCCACGATATTTGGTTATGCTCTCTGCCATTGACTGACTGTGACGTCACTGACAGGAGAAAATAAACAACGCAAAGTTATTTAATGATTACTGCATTAAATAACTAAAACAATTCGCGAAAGACAAGGAAGGACGCCTGAAAGTTCCTTCGTGTATGTTATTCATTAGGTAATTTATGTCTGCTCAGAAGGTTTTTTCTCCATTTTATCTTCTTGACAAAAGCACCTTTCTAAAATGGTGATAGAAACAAAAACATACCATAAGTGTTTGTGTTAGCGATATCACTGGTGTCAATTTGAAAATGTTAATTGAAATTAATAAATGATTTTCTTTGAACTTTGAATCTTTAAGAAAAAGAATAAGTTATGAGTAAGTATACCTACTTCAGCTAAGCTACCTTAACTGGTTAATTCTGCAGTCTACTTTACGATACTAAGTTATGTTTAGGTCAACGAAGGACAACCATTCCCATGGAGTCCTAGTTATACAAAAATATCTAGATTAGCAGACTTCACACATTGTCTTGAAACACAACACAGGTACTTACTACTTAGAGAACCGTCAGCGTACAGTCGATAGCGCGATTCAGAAAACAGTACAGCGCCATCTAGGTATATTGCTTAAACTATAATGGAAATAAATATAAGTATAATTATTGCAATTGTTTATATTTTATTAAAAGACTATGCTACATTGCACCTAGCCTATTACAACTATTAAATATCCTGATAAAAACTACTTTTGATCAACTCTGCCATATACAATCAAGGAACACAAGAGTATACAATAATACGAGTATTGAAACTTCAAAATTGTACATATTATATTTATTACTTTGTAATTAGATATTTTCACAAGTGGATCAGTTATTGGCCAACGTAATTTACACATGAGTGCTATGCTATGCCAATTTTGGTACCCTATTTAATGTCTTGTGATACCTGTGTGGTTTTCGATTTCGTATGTCTTAGAGGAAAAAAATAGTATTTTTTTATTCTTAAATATATATAAAAAAATACTAAAGATTCAACAGGTTTTTTTGGAGTAAAACTTCTTTAGGCGCGACTTGAGAGTAACTCAGATTATTTTTTGAACGGAAGTACTCCGACGGAAATGGCGGGTCGCCAAATGGCGGAGCGCTGACACTTTTTAACCCCCGATGCAAATACGAGGAGTTGATTTGTGTATTACAAAATTTTCTCTTTGCAGGGGGGGGGTATTTATGGGGAAGGGGATGAATTTACTGAATTTCGAAACATACCCGAGTGGTGTATCAAATGAAAGGGTTTGATTTGTGTATTACAAAATTGGCTGTTTGAAGGAGGTAGTTATGGAGAAGGGGATGCATTTACTGAAATCTGTGAACGAGTGGGGTATCAAAAATTTTTTTTGTCGGGGTGGGGTTTGAAAGTTTAGTTTAATTTTTAATACGTGACACGTATTAAACGTCAAAGAAATTTTACTTCAATCTCGCCTAAAGATTACACGCACACACTTTTTTCTTTATTTATATTTCAATACAACTACAGTATAAAATGAGTTTTATCGTCGTTTTACTTAGGGACGACTTAAAATAAATTGTAATTTTTTTGTGGTTAAAAAATGTAAGTACAGATTGAAAATCATCATCCATCGAAAATATTTATTACAGATGTTTTGAAGAGTTAGAGCCTATTTGGTAATTATTTTTGTGTCGTATGATGTAATAATAGAACATTAACTTTCGTATTATATCATAATTTATGGCGTCGGTTTGTCAGATAAGATGTCAATGAACTTTATTTTTCCAGCCAAATTATTCATCTATGGTGCGTTTGGAAATTCTCAATTAAAAACAATACTGACCTCTATGATTGATCTTTTAAATAATATGGAATGCTTTTGCCCATTTATCTGGATTATTTAATCTAATACCTTTAAATGAGCAATTCTTGTATATATATATATTTACTGAATCTCGGAAACGGCTCCAACGATTTTCATGAAAATTAGTATGCAGGGGGTTTCGGGGGCAATAAATCGATCTAGCTAGGATTCATTTTCAAAAAATGTCGTTTTATCCGTGTTTTCAAGCAATGAAAAACGGCTACAATAGACTCTTCCTGACATCTATTGGCGAGTAGCTACACTAAAGCTAAAGTAGATGGCGTTGTTAAGCAAAACTAAACCGAGCTAAGCTCGGTCATCCGGGTACTGTATTATAATATTTGTTAAATATTAACAATATAATATATAAAATTTTTACATAAACTCTTACAATTAGATTAGTGTTACTATGTGGCGCGTTCCCAAACTTGAGCTCTTCTTGCATAGGTATAATACATGTTCTCTAGAATAAGTTACATAATGCATTGAAGTATTATTACATTATTACCAACGTTCAATGCGTATATGACAACAAATAAGTGGATAACATTATTACTACTAGGTAGGTACTGTTTTCTAGTCATGCCTAATGCTGGCCATACATGATCAAGTATACTTGTCAAGTTTGCAGCGGACTTGACGCGGCATCAAGTAAACTTGACGGTGTACGCATGGCCACCGTACGGCTATCTAGCTATATAGTTATCTCATGCACGCTGGATACCGACTGCAAAGTTGACAAGTACACTCATAGAATCCTGGTTAGGTCGCGTCCAGATAGCGAACTACCATATGGTTACATAATTGATCAACAACTAATTAATGGACCTTCAATAAACAATATTGATTGTAATAAACAATAGTCCTGATATGATTATTTCGCTAATGGCCAAAATGACCCATTAAATAACATATTTTCTAGACTTTGCACTTCGTTGAAGATTTTGTTCCAATCAGATATCGCTACCGAGCAGTCAAACGGTAATGTACGACGTCTTGTCAGTTTACTCAAGGCGGTCAAAAGTTCAAACTATTATTAGATTGTTGTGATTATAACAAATGTATTACATACCCGCTCCATGATTTTATTCTCAGTCAGCTACCCGCTTCAGTACTGTCACGTTAGTGAATAAATCTGTAATTTTTAGTTCACAGTACAATTTAGCAAGCACCCAATTAAAGCAGCGATAGGAATAATTTAATTTTGTGAGAAGCGAACTTTGATTAATAACTCATTATTAGTTCAACCACCCTGCGAAGTAATAAATAAAATTATGATAAGGAAAAGATAATGTTTTCATAATAAAAGTGCTTATTATCGTTTAAAGTGTTGGCCAATAGTGCGTTTCGGATCTAAGATGGGTTTCGCAGACTTCACCAGAAGACAGTGGATGACAATAGTGGTGATATCGCTGGCAGACTTTTGTAATGCTATTTGTGTCGCGCTGCAAGCACCTTTCTACCCTCTTGAAGTAAGTACCTACATGTACTAAAACAAATGACACCAAAGACATACATGCAAACAGTCTTCGGAATTGAGGAGGCCCCTCAATTCGTAGATTCCACCATCAGAACTGAATTTTGAAAAATAAGGGGCAAATCTGGAAGTATCCTCTCATATAAAATATTTTTTTAATCGGTTGATGAATACAGGAGATCTTAAGCAACAAACATTAAAAAATAAAACTGAATTGAGAACCTCCTCTTGTTTTTGAAGTTGGTTAAAAATTGACTTAAATTTATTGTATAAGTACTAGGTGACCCAGCGAACATTGTTCCGCCTAACAAGCCCTCTCCCTCTTCCTTTCTTTACTTTTTGCTTTTTGTTTTTTTTTTAATTAAATAAACTGAATTTTTTTAAATAACCTTTTTATTTAATTTCGTTAGAAAGGTAATATCATGTAATATATAAAATAAATTATTAAATATTCGTAGGGCATTTTTGCAACTTTTTAGCGAAATTAATTAAAAAAGGGTAATTTTTTTCAAAAACAATTTTCGGATAATTTCTTTAAAAAAATATCCTATTTAATTTTAGGTAGATTGTATACCTCGAATAGATAAACTATGGTAACAACTGGTAAATAAAAAAATAGAATGAAAAGAAATGGAAAAACAAAAAAATATTTTGAAAATAGTGCAGCAAGTCAGGTTTCTCTACAAAAAAAATCCTATTTAATTTTGGGTACATTTTATATCTCGTATCCATAACTAAATATAATAATATTTATACCTACTTATTACGTAGTAAAATGTATGTAATTGACATTATAATATATTTTGCGTCTCTCTACTTGTTAATTGCCTATTACCGGTCAACAGGTCATGGGCTCTTTGTCTCTTCATAACTGAGAAGACCTAACCGTCCACCACCACTCAAGCATCCTGCATCCAAAGAGTACATTAAACTGCTAAGAAATATACAGCCAAATTCTGGATTACGATATTTTCCTTCATGAACTGCGGTTTATGAAAGAGCGTTCAGATAAAATTCGGTAGATTCTATTAGATTTGGGGTTTATTTCTATTAAAATCCATTTTTTTGTGGGCAGAGATACGGTAGAATGTACTAAAACATCAAAAATCGTAACGGTTGATTGAAGCGAAATACTCTGATCCACCGTAATTATTAACGGTAGGGGTAGTCAGGTTTGTACCCTTATGAGTACAAATTTGATTACATATATAAAAATCTCATGTCACAGTGTTAGTGGTCGAACTCTTCTGAAGACGAATCAAACGATATCTTAATTTTATAAATTGGTCCAGCGGTTTGGAAGATATGAGGCAATAAAGAATATTACATAGTTACATACATACAAGATACGAAAAGCAACCCTTGGATGGCAGTCGGACAAAAACATGCGCTGAATTCAGCATTAAGTTGTAGTCAAGTGTCTAATCAATTTGTATTATATCAATTTATATCATATTTATATTAGTTATTGGTTCAAAGAACTGTTTAACATTGTAGTTATCAGTTTATGCAACGTTGCATTTCAATATGGGTAAGAAATAATAATTAATTCAACACTTAAGTCTAGCGTGTATCTATCTTCACACGGGTTAATTTAATACAGAATTCTGTATATTATTATCTGGAGCATAGTTTGTGATGAGACTTCAAACATTGTATAGCTGATGATTGATGTTGATGGCGTTCCGAAGGGGGAGGGGAAAGCCCCCTCCTGAATTTTGTGTGCTACGAACAATGCGAACCATAATGTTCATAATAGACCGCCAGATAAGACAAATACAAATACTGCTGCAAATATTACATTATGACATATTGTTCCCGAACCTACTCTATTACCGATAACAGTTCTCTAAATCATCTTTGGACCCTAATAACCGAGCTCAAACGATTGTCTCTATTGTGACAAGGCAGCCTTCTTCTACCGCAACCTTCCAATAGGGATGTTGAATTTAACTGTACTGTAAATTAATATAAATTTATGTTTAAAGTATTAAGGGAAACATGAATAAACCTATAATATTATTCTTTTGTCGTAATCAATCACAATAAATTAAATATAATTAATTTAAAATGTTAAAAATAGTAGTCACTCAAACGCCATTTTGAGAATATTATTATGACGTCATTGGAACAATTTTATATGGAAATTCAACAAACTTAGTAGACAGATAGTATTGAATATAGTTTAGTGACGTCACATGACGTTTTTGGTGGGAAATTTGATAATGATTTTTATTTATCAATTTTTGTTTTTAAATTGAAGATTATTATTTTTATAATAATTTTTTCGTGAATATTGAGGTTCTATCTATAAAATAAAATTGAATCCTAAAATTAGTCAACATCCCTATTCTCACCTGTAAGTCAGCAAGAAGTTAGGAAAGCTGTTTTAGGTATTCGATCCAGACTGTTGGTTGTGATGACGTTAATAGGATAATGATTGTCACCGACCTTGAAAGTCTTCTTCCACATAACCCATATTGTAAATTTTAGTCTCACATCAGGACAATACCCAACAGTCTGGAAGAAGACGCTTATACAGCCTTCACCCAAAATGCAAAACCCAACGCTTCCTAGTCATTTTCATCCAATTTCTGTTCTCCCTTTCCTTTCAAAAGTGTTGGAGACGAGCAAATATTTAAATTCACCTCTTTAAGTAGTTTGCGAACACTTTTAAGTAGTTTGCGAACACTATCACACGCTATAAGACTAATTTGAGATCGCAGAGTAGCTACTTAAGTCAGATTTATTAATACGGGCGCGTGTCAATCAAAACTTTAAGATTCGCTAGTTCTAGTAATATCCAGATTCCAGATACAACACAGATGCACATTCGTTACCCGCCTGACAATGGCTGATAACCGCGCTAAAGTTGAGGGTTATCGCTCACAGACAATAAACAGGCGTCGATCGATTCTTTAACTAAAAACTTGTCCAACTATAAAAGAATATGACGAATATGTTATGTAGTAAGCACTAATTAATAGGTAATTAATAATTATTTATCGTTAAATAAATAAAGATCTACTGGTAGACATTTCTAACTAACTCCTAACTCGGAGTCACTAACGATTACTTTAATAAGTTTCAGAAAAATCTTAAATGTTTACTTTTTCTACCCCTTCTGCGTAGCACCTCCTTTTATTTTATTTACCTACATGAAGATGGGACGGAGCAAGTCTATCTTCGCAGGTAGCATGCCACATCAGTGGCCGATCCAAACTCTATGGCACGACCCACATACCTTCAGGTCTCTTGTTATCACTACTACTCCATTCTGTTCCACTCATATTCCATTTGGTTCTAATGTTGGACAGATATTTAATTAATTATCCTCCAAACACGCAACAATATAGATTTGATCATGATGATGTAAACACCTTTGAGTGTTGAAGTGCTATGTACTAAAGAAAAAATGCTGGTGGAGCGATAGATACTAAAAATTTGACAAATGCCAAGACCCAAAAATAAATAAATTTTAGTAAAAATAGACAATGTTTAAAAATTATAAAACAAACTATTTTTTAACTTTCAAAAATCTAAGTGAAGATTAAAAATATAACAAGTGAATCACGAATAAAATTTTATTAACACACGATTTCGTTGATATTGTAACAACCTGATCGAAATTCAATCTATATCTACCGAGTAATATTATTAACATTGCCTCTTTCTTCACCAGGCGGAAAAGAAAGGATGTCGGGCAACAGAATACGGGCTGGTCTTTGGGATCTTCGAGCTGGTGGTCTTCCTCATCAGCCCAGTGTACGGAGCGCATCTAAACAGGATAGGGCCTAGGCTCCTATTCAATGGCGGCATATTCGTTACTGGAACTTGTGCCATACTATTCGGGTAAGATTTTGCAATAAGAAACTAAATTCCTTTTTACCTAATTAAACCATGCAAACTCAATAATGTTTTGCAGTATATTATAGTACTGATATTAACTTAATAATGTAATTTCCGTGATTACTATGGAAAATGTTTTCTTCTTCATTGATTTGTTTCATGATTATATCTAAGTAATGATAGTCTGTCGAAATCTTATCGTCTGTCTCGTCGTCTGTATCTCTTTGTACAGAAACAATAACTTTGAATTTCAGGTTGCTCGATAAAGTGGAAGGCCACATCCCATTTATCACACTGAGTTTCGTCATACGAATAATTGAGGCATTGGGCAACGCGTCCTTCCTCACAGCCTCATTCGCCATCATCGCTAAGGAGTTCCCCAACAATGTCGCTACTATGTTTGTAAGTATGTTTATTACTTAGTTTGTTTATAACTTGTTTCTTACTTATTTAAAATCACGGATCACTCAACTGATATAGCCCTAGAACATTCTGGAATTAATCACGAATAATTATAATTTTCAATCTAAAAACAAGGCTAGAAATAAAGTTTCAAAGTAAAACCAAAAAAATATAATGTTTAAAAGTAGAACAATTTGTGAACAATCAGGATTCGTGATTACGTAATTTTATATTTAAATCTTCATCTGGTTTTCTTTTAGGCATCCCTCGAAACTTTCTTCGGACTGGGTTTGATCGTGGGCCCGACCCTCGGCGGCGCCCTGTACTCAGTGGGGGGCTACTCCCTACCTTTCGCAGTCCTGGGTGCCGCGTTATTCTGTACAGCAATCATGAGCTATATGACGATGCCGAAGATGTCTGATGATGAAGACTTGAAGCCAATTGGACGTGAGTATAGATCTTCAATCTTGGTACCTATAATATTAAATTCAACCGTAACATACGAAAAAATCTGTGGAAAAAAGAAGGTGAGTATAAAGCTACTCGTAATTTATAGCGGAGCGGATTAACGTATACTAATATGGCGTTATAAGATCTAGTATTATAATATTATAACGTAGGCGACAGACGATATTGCTTATCGGTTGCTAATGTACTGAGAAATAGATAATAGCATCTTTATTAAATACTATTGACCACTAATCCTATAGTACGAGTAGGTACGTCATGCGTACTAACTTTTAATAGTGTGGGTTTTGACCCACGCAATATTGTGATCTAGATTAAAGCTTCGGCTGGACCACTCGCTCTGCCACTTTTAACTATTCACTAATAATCATCATCATAAATCATACAAAAAATTATAACGAAACGATTGTGCATAGTTGCAAGTAATCAAAAACCCTTTTATCAGTACATTATGTTACTGAACTATTATCTAAACTAAAGTGAAATTAACACGTATTTGTATAGCTTTGTTTATATTATGTTTGTATCCACATGGTCACACTAAGAGTAATAATTAAGTTTTGTAAATAATGTGATTAAATTGAATTCCTGCGTAGAAGAGATAAACAGGAGCGATTAAAATTATTACTAGGTACCTTAAATAACACGTAATTATAATTAAGTTATGCTGTTATGCTTCAATATATTTTCACTGTTTAGGGAACATACCAAAACCACGTGCCTCATTTAGGGGGGGGGGTCTTCAAAACACCACGATTGGTCACAGAGGGGAGGGGGGGTTTAGGTTTTTGTCACGTAGTCAATATTTTAGCAACCATTGCGCCACAAAGTCGTCAAATATAAGCAAAATTATTATTTTTTAACTCTGTTTTTGCAAAAAAGTATTGAAAACCGTATTTATCAATTACCACGTGAAAACTAGGGGGGAGGGGGGGGGGTCTTCTCATATACTACGGATGGTCACGAAGGGGGGGAGGGGGGTAAAAAGTTGGAAAAAATGGGTTACGTGGTTTTGGTATGTTCCCTTACCTTCAATATTTTACCTTACCTTTAATTTTTTAGCTTCAATTTTCACGCTGCTCCGAATCCCTGGCGTATTGTTGGCGGCAATCAGCATTGTCTCCACAAGCATGAGCATCGTGTTCTTACAGGCGACATTAGAACCACATTTACGACAGGTAAAGAAAGCAATAATAACCTTTACTTTAATAATGATACTGATGTTTTACAACTTGATGCCTACGTGGAGACTCGATTAACCGAACTAATAGATGACTTTAAGCATCCGAATAATCGGATATATGAAGAAAAGTGATTTCCATAAATATCGTGCTTATAGAAGCAAAATATACAACGACGAAATCTTGGACTCTTACAACAACTGGGACCGACGGATTCACGTGCCTTCTGAAGCACAGAAACGCTCAAGTATTTTTGCCACCAGCGGTCACTCATTTAAATAACGACCGCGCCCGCTGTTGCAGTACTCGACCGATTACTTCAAATCATTATATTTTGTACGGTTATAATGAATAGAAGAGATAAATGCACATTCAGCTGAATAATGGCCATGTTTTTTTTAGGTATATCTCATCTAATATCTTTAAACGAGCAATTCTTGTATATATATATATAATTGGAATCTCGGAATCGGCTCCAACGATTTTCATGAAATTTAGTATATAGGGGGTTTCGGGGGCGATAAATCGATCTAGCTAGGATTCATTTTTAGAAAATGTTGTTTTATCGGTGTTTTCAGGCAATGATAAACTTCTACAATATACTCTTCCTGACATCTATTGGCAAGTAGCAATACTAAAGCTACTTCAGTAAATGGCGTTGTTAAGCAACCCTAAACCGAGCAAAGCTCGGTCATCCGGATATTGCTTAAATTATACAGTAAACCCATTGATTATTATTACTAGCGTATAGAACCGACACCGCGAACACCATGTATGTCCCAATAATGCATTGGCGCCACGTGGTTTCAATCTTCAGTGGATTCATTCGATTTTGAAACGAGAACGGGGGCTAAATTTTGAAAATCGAACCACCCGGGCGGGACCCACATTTTTTTTGAGATGTCTGTTCTATGACATTATACTTCAATGAGTAAACCCCGTATAACCAATTTGCTTCGCTTTTATTGACAGGCGCAGTTTGCAAAGTCATTTTGAAAAATAAGCTGGTCAAGCAGTGACTGTTGTAAACGCCATACGCTTACCTGTTTTTTGTTAGTTACCTGTACACACTCACACACACACACACACACACTCGCTCACACATATACTCACATACACACTCACATACACTTGCACTCGCGCACCGTACACACGCGCCTACACTCTTATTTACATACATGTATAACTTATATACACGCATATTATTTTCATATTTTATATGCCTACTTTAATTGCATATGAACATTATACGTATAGTAGGTACTTACCTAACATGTTGTGGCTAATTAGCTACGTGGCATTGCATTGCTCCAGCGTGGCTCCGACTTACGCTTGTGCTGTCTCCATTATGGCAACTTATTCTAAGAAATGTGATTTTCATCTCACATCAAACCGTTAATACTGAATGCTACAATCACGTATAATATTTTCTGTTCATTGTTGTCGAATGTTAAGAATTTAGCAAATAGTAAATATTAAAACTGGTGCGGGTAGAAAGTTTTTTTTCTTTTTTTTTTTTTTTTTTCTTTTATGTGAGTTGTAGCTTGGGAGCATACCCACAGCATTCTTGTTTTGGCCTGTGGCCCAATTTAAAAATATTTTGTTGTATATTTAATTTGTATTTTTTTGTCTCAATTTCTGCAAATGTATTGTATGGTGATTATCAATTTTTCTTTGTTTGTTTGATTAGCTGCGTATAAATAGTTTTTTTTTGATACATATGTATAAATATATATATAAATATGTTTTATAGTATGGCCATGTATGCATACATATATATGCAATGTATGTGTATATATGCCTATGTATATATATTAGGTATATTTATTATTTTTCTTGCTATTGTTTTTTTTTTTACTACTTTTGTTTAAAAAAAAATATTTAGCTCATTTTTAAGCTATAGTAGATGAAGTAGTTTTTTCTTTATGCGGCGAACTGTAATATCTCGTCCGAACTGCGACACAATAAAGGTCGTACTGAAAATCAGTAGCCGTGGTTACCCGCGGCGTATGCTGAGTGCGTACCTTTTTTGTTGAGCGTTGCTGCAGCTGGTTATATCGACTTCATAAGTTATAATATTTTGTAAATGGTTTATTTAGTGTAAATTTTGTAACTTGTTGCAGAGCTTAGCAAAATAAATATTTTCTTTCTTTCTTTCTTTCTTTATTTCACATACAATGTTTACTTCTTCTTCCAGTTCAGCTTCTCCCCCATAGTCCTGGGTCTGATGTTCGTGATCAATGGCGGCGTGTACGCCATATCGGCGCCGGCGTGGGGCTGGCTCTGCGACCATCCCTCCATCAAGCCCAAATACGTCACCGTTATTGGATGTCTCTTCGTCTCTGCCGCCTTCGTACTCATTGGACCCGCGCCTTTCATTGATACGCCCACGTAAGATCGTTTTATTCCAGAAAACCCTTTTATCATACCGTATCTTGTTTACGGCCGTTCTCAATATTATATCTGTTCCGTTATCATTATTCACGAATCAGTTGCTTGCCATATTGCGAATCAAAATAAAAAAAAGTCTTGGAATTGTCAAAAATTTAGATGGGGTTTATTATTATTTTATTTACCTATTAACTTATACAAAGAATATAGGTCTCTGGAAACGGCCGTTACCACATTTGCCACTTTATCGTTTAATGAGTTAATGTCACTTTTTCCTTAATTTAGATACAAATTAGAGATAGTGTAAAATCGGACAATAGTACGTTTCTTAATGATTTTTTTTGAAGATATAATACTAGAAAACTAGGATAATGAAAGTAAAAACGTTGTTTGGACAGAGAAAATCTTTTATAAGTATTTTTGAATGACACAGTCACATACAAGGTGGGCCAAAAGAAATCACCCTATTGGAAGATGCTCTTATTTTTGCAAATGGCGGCTAATGTCACATTTGTTTTGACATTTGTGAACTAGACAGATGTAGAATACAACTGAACAAGCCATGGAGCGATACACTCCCCAAGAACGCGGAATAATCGTGACTATTTTTTTGCGTAACAATTCGTCTGTGGTATTGGCGCAGCGCGAATTCCGTCGCCGATTCGAACGAAATTGAACGAATTAGGACTGGAGGACATGTGGTTCCAACAGGACGGAGCAACGGCACACACTGCGCGAGCCACAACTGATATTCTGAAGGCGGCGTTCCCGGGTCGCCTCATCTCTCGTTTTGGCGATTTGCACTGGCCCGCAAGATCGCCCGATTTAACCGTTCCAAACTTTTTTTTGTGGGGTTTTTTGAAGTCCCGTGTTTACGTGAACAAGCCCGAGACCCTGGAAGCCCTCAAGGACAACATTCAACACGAGTGCGAGAATCTGTCGCCCGAAGTTCTCGCCGAAGTGATGAAAAATGCCATAAAACGAGCCCGTATAGCAATCAATTGTGGCGGCGCCCATTTGGCCGATATCATCTTCTCAACTTGACCAATAAAATTCTAAAGGTTCAAACAAACATTATTAAAAAATAGAATTGAAGTTTTTCATTTAGAAAAAAAATGAGAGCCAAACAACATCTGATGACTTCTTTTGGCCCACCTTGTATATCAAAAAACACATTCGAATATCGAAGATATCACTAAAGAGTTTTCACACTTGGTTTTTGTTTCACAAATTCAGTCTTAATTATACTCGTAAAATAGGAGTAAAAATATAAACAAATATTCAGCCAAAGTTGGAGAAATTTAGGAACACTCAATCCACACATAGGAGGATTGAGAGCTCCAAATAAACCTATATAAAATCCAAATAAACCGTTAAAATCAATTGAGAAATTGATAGCTTTCACAAATTCTGCACAATTTTTCCACATAAAAATGTTAAACATACATCAAGTATATTTTGAGATACGAGATGACAGTAATTTCTTAAGTTAGCAGATTGATTGTTCCAGTTAATCGACCACAACTTTCTTAACATACGTTTCACAAATTTTTTATCTTCACCACGATGTTTTCACAATTTTTTCCTAAATTTCTCCTGATTTTGGAAAAAATATGAGTAATTTTTAAAAAAGAGCCCTCAATCCACACGCACACAGTTTGATAGCACTCTGATTATCTACAAATATACAAATAGACCTAAGAACTTCACCTCGTATAAATGCATTCAGCTGCCGCAAGTGAACTGCCTCCTTTGTTGCCTCTGAAAGTGCAATATACTCGGCTTCCGTTGACGACAATGCTACACAAGCTTGTTTCCGGCATTCCCAATTAATCAACGAGTTTCCGCATCTAAAAATAAATCCAGAGTAAGATTTCCTATCTTTGATGTTCCCTCCCCAGTCAGCATCTACAAATCCCGTGATGTCCTGCACTGGCGACTTGGAAAATATCAAACCGAGATCCTTTGTACCTTGAAGGTACCTCAAGATATGTTTAGCTGCTATCCAATGACGCTCCTTATAACAAGAGTTATACTGTGCCAAGAAATTTACCGCAGCTGCAATATCCGGGCGTGTGTTACAGGCCAAATAGTTAAGCGACCCTATCAGCGCTTGATAACTACGAGAGTCTTGGCCGAACAATAACTTACCTCCTTCGCCTTCCGCCAAGGCTTTATGGAAATCCATTTCCATCGGAGTTTTCGCTGGTTTGCAGTCGGACATACCATGTTCATTTAAAATCTTCGAAATAAACCTCTCTTGACTCAAATATATATCGGTATTAGTCCTAGACAAAAGCATACCTAAAACTTGTCTAGCTTCCCCTAAATCCTTTATCTTGAAATGCTTACGAAGATTGTCTAAGAATACTTCTTTCTGCTGTTTGTCTTTGTAAAATAATAAAAAATCGTCAACATATAAAGCGATATAAAAATTATTATTTTTGTAAAGACAGCTATCAAAGTCACAAGCTTCCATCCCTGTCAAAACTTACTTTCCATCCTTTCTCTACTAATTTTGAAACAGATAATAGATTAATACGCAAATTAGGTACATACATGACATCCCTCATGGCAAGCATTCGTCGATTAATACTCACCATGATGTCACCTTTACCCGCGCATTCCACCTTATCATTATTCGCACATTTCACATCATATATACTAACATTAGCAATTAAATATTTTAAACAAGTGTTTTTGAAAAATTATATGTTAAGATGCCCCACTGTCGATGTACCGCTCCGTCGGATTGAAGGAGTCCCCGGCGCTGAAGGAAGACAGGCTAACGACGTCCTTCGGTTTGGAGGTCGAATCTGTTTCTTTCAGAACAGTCTGGTTTCTTATATCCATATTTTCCACACTTAAAACATTTAATTTTCATGTTCCTGTGTTTGTTCCCATTCCGTTTCTTACTCACAGTCAAAGCCGAGTCCACTGAAGACGATGTACTACAACCTTGACGTGAATCCTCCTGTAGTAACTTCTGCCGCACGTTCTCTGAAGTCAACTTCATCCCAGAGTATTCCAGTGCCATTCGCATAGGCCTGTACTCTTCAGGTAGTCCTCTCAGTAACATGACAGCTACAAGATCATCGTCAAATCCGGTGGCAATATCCTTCAGTTTTTGAGAAAGAGACATAACCGCAGCAACATATTCATGCATCGATGAGTGTCTCTCCAGCTTCTCATCCAGCAAGGCATTCATGAGGGTGATCCTGCGATTAACGCCTTTATCCTCAAATCCTTTTATTTCTTTAATCTGAGCCTCAAATGCTTTCGCTAAGCTATCCCAAGCGTCTTTGGCATATTTTGCATTTTGTACGTACGCATATAGTATAGGTTCCACATGCAGAAAAATCAAAGCCAATGCATCTTGGTCCTTCTCGAGGGCGGTAGAATCCTGGGAATCCGGGTTTGACGTATACGTGAACAATTTTTCTCGTATGAGAATCATTTTTATTGCGAATTTTCACGTAGAATAGTCATCTAGGCCGCAGAGGTTCTTGACGGCGAATTTCGTGGATAGGGCCATAACCTTTTGAAGATATAATACTAGAAAACTAGGATAATGAAAGTAAAAACGTTGTTTGGACAGAGAAAATCTTTTATAAGTATTTTTGAATGACACAGTCATATATTATATCAAAAAACACATTCGAATATCGAAGATATCACTAAAGAGTTTTCACAATTTTTAATGTAATAGTATTTCTGATTTCTATTGTAATATTCACTACATCTACGGGAAAAATATCTTATTATTGGAAACACTAGAATGACTTTTAAGACTATAGTTTGAATGTTACAGATGGCTTTACCTACGTGCGTAGTATGACGCTAAAGGTTTTCAAGTTAAATTAAATAGGCTCTAATTATACACCTGCAATGTATAACTTATGACTAGGTTCATGTTTTCGTTTCCGTATGGGTAAAATTATCCCGTTTTTAGGGTTTCGAAGTAAAATTGGAACCCATATAGTTTCGTCATGTCCGTCCCATACGTCTGTCCGAAGCAGAGCACCGAGACCCTTAGTGCTAGAAAGCTGCAATTTGGCATGGATATACATATTTATTAAAACTTCAAAATCGTAGAATAAAATATAGAAAAACATAAACGAGAAGAAGAATTTTTTATAAAAGGTCGGTTAGAGTCAAGTTGGACAAGTAAAGGTATGTTAGCATAAGTACTTAATGAGTAATAGCCGACAAACTTACCTCTTCCGAACCCTATATTGCACATGGCCTGACAGGCACTTGCTCGGTTTTTGCCTTTCTCGTGTTCATCATATTAAGTATTAGAAAACACAAGCCGAGAGACACGGTGATAAAATAGTCACATAAAAAGCACAAAAGTGCGATTTGGATCTTTCTTGGTATTTTTCCTATTATAACAATTTAATTATGAACTAATTATCAATGAATAGATAACCGTTCTTACGCACTCCAATATAGCAGACAAATGGAAGAACAAGTTTAACGACACTACAGTCGTGATAAGTCTTAGTTTGTTAGCTTCTTGACCTCCTGTCATGCCTAATTAATGTTAAAAATAATATTATAATTAAAGGACAAATGGAAGAACAAGTTTAACGACACTACAATCAATTTTATAACACGATTTCTTCATATCATTGTGATAAGTCTAAGTTTGTTAGCTTCTTGACCTCCTGTCATGCCTAATTAATGTTAAAAATAATATTATAATTAAAGATTACTGTTATGTTAAGTAAAGTACCTAATACAAAGTAATAATCAGCGTACATAATTATATCTGGTCTTCACGACGTTTGCTCGATTTGCTTAAGGAATTTTGATTTCACCCAAGCGTTTTACTCCTTCTGCGATATGTTAACATAAAAGCTTTTGTTTTTACAAATCGCAATACCTATTTAATTTTGAACAGCAAACCTATAATTATACTTTAAACATGATTATTTAAAACTTTGGTTGTATCTTGAACCACGTAATGTTTCATTAGCATAAATTTCTCTCGTACAATATTTACTCGTATATTTCCTATAAGCCTCTTAACACGGGTTAGATAAGTACAGATGGAATTGGTGTAAGGTGCGCTTCTAGTAGTTACAAGGCTTTACTTTGAAACTTAGATGCATTTTAGGCTTTAAAATTTCATTTAGTAATATTCAAACAATCCTTCTAAAATCAACCACTCAGAAACAATTCTTCGGATTTCATTATAAATAATTTATTTTACTTATCTAAATACCTATACATATATTGTATCTATGTCTATTTCTTCCAGGATATTATGGGTGACAGTATTGGGGCTGGTGTTACACGGATTAGGCATGGGCAGTCAACTGGTCGCATCGTTCTCTGATGCTCTCAGCACTGCTATGTAAGTACCTATTCATTTATATTAATTTTTATGTCAGCTAGAATGGTTTTGGTGCCTTCTATTTAGATACCTATAATTACCATCTCAAACCTCAGGAGATACGGATGAATAGGTCGAGGAAAGTGACTCGAAAAGAAAAACAGAAGAAACTTAACGTTTAACTTCTTTTACACTGTTCTCTTTAGGTTTGTAGTAAATTATTCTTACAATATAAATCTAATAAAGTAGATAAGCTAATACTCGTAATATCAGTATACATATTATGTACCTAGGTGTAAAGAAGAACGTCTGCAATCGGGTTTTTTCAGATTGAAATAGGTAATTGGCAAATAAAGTCGGTCGGCAATTCGAATCCACAGTTAATGGATTCCCCAACTCGATGTATCAAAGAAAAAAGCCTAATCGAAATTTAATGAGGCTTTCTCAAATTGGTCGGGTTTTTGCACGGCAATCGACGAAATTTCTCGTCTGTATTTATTTCTTATTTTCTCAAAAATTGGTATTGAACAGACCGGGAACCAGGTACCTTGAATCATCTTTTTGATTCTTGTTCTTTTGTTTTATGAATCGAAACTACTACTTAAGTTCGTAAGTTTACATTTTCTTTTATTTCTATGAGCTCAGAGCCAATAGCACCTTCATTTCAGATTACATTTTGGTCCACAACTAATGCAGTTTTGAGATCGTATATTGCCAACACAGATTCGATATGAGCCACTTGATGGCAAATGATCATTGGCGCTACCTAATACACCAATGCTTTCTTGACCAAAAAGGATACGGGAGACCTACATTGCATTACATTTTCGTTTGGGTTGGATCACAAATGTACCTCAATTTTGTGTGTTTATGATATTATGTTGTGATAATATAATATCTTCGACAGTGCAAATGGATTACCAAACTCAATCGAGACGTACGGCCTGGTATCCGGCATGTGGACGTCGGCGTTCGCGCTGGGAGCGTTCATAGGACCCACTGTCTCAGGCTTGCTCTTCGACTCCATTGGCTTCCGGAACTCCACGCTGTTCATATTCGTCTTACATTTAGTTGTGGTGAGTTATTTCAAATAATAGACGTTGTTTTGCGTCAATTTTATCGTAAATTGTATCGGTAGCATCTACCTACTACATCGAGGGTATTACCGCTGCTTTGTATGTCAAGAAGGAGATAAACTAAAGAATGAACCCGCTTTAATGGCGCATACTCACATTGTAAGAATAACCCCTTCATTTGGAATTGTCTGTAATTTGGTTATTTGGACGTTGGAAGAGTTAAACAAGTTTTATTTACCACACGATTCTTGTGTTTTAGTTATTGACTACAATCCCCTGAAGTCAAGTGGCGATGTCATTTTAGCTGGTAGTTGTGCTAACATAGCAAGAGCCTATTCAGTCTGTGCTTGAAGACTAAACGGGCGAGGAAAACTGTGTCGTCCGTACTGAAAGAACTTTTTAACATGATTTCTTTCATAACATCATTTGACATAATTTATTTCAATAACAGATGTTCATAGTACTACTGTTCGTATGGACCTGCGACCGTACCTCCAAGATGGATGTGTCGGTGTCTGCGGGCGATCTTCTGCAGCTGGATGGCACCTTGGACGAGAGCGTCCTCTACGGAGACAAGTTCATAGAACCCTTATTGAAGACGAAGACGAAGAGGTAATGCAATAATAGCAGGCAGACATATTACAAACTATATCTACTTATCCAACAATTTCCATCCTAAACATAAGCCCTCTTCTATTGTACACTTCGGTATTCTTCAAATCCCACCTGACTTTGGGTAATGTAGGGAACATTATAAATTATTATGTGGAATTACCACCCACTAAAACTCCCTGGGCCGCCGTCCAGCGCAAACAGGTTGGCTTTAGTCTAGGATCTTAATTCTTATGCCCGTCCGGGTCCATTAAAAATGTTCCAAAATTCCTAGAAGCTCTAAATGTGTCGTCTCACTTTGAATGGGACGTTAATATTACTCAAATCAATACAGGAAAATATTTCTTTGACAAATGAAATGACAAGATTTTTTAGCAAACTTTCACTTGGATACGACTTTTAGAAAGCGTGTTACAAACTGAAAACGAATATTTGTCTGCGCTTGCGCAGTTAAGCGCCTGATACAAAAAAAATAATTATTATTCTGGAATAGAGAGATTAAGAAGTAATTCATACATAAACCTCTGATTATGTTTGCCGACCAGACAGTACCGACACTTTCAGGCTCCTGTTAAAATATCGTTCTTTCCCTAACCTTAAACTTTTCTTACACGTCCATGTCACCCATATTTTACTGTTTACACACACATAATATTTATTTCACACATCGATATTAAACACGCCCTAAATATAAATATGTATATCTATGTATATTTTATTCATAATCTATAATAATATTATCTATCCTCTCGACTAAAGACTTCTGTTCTACTTCCTTCTGAATGTACCTTTGAATGTTTATCTCCAGTCATCGCTACGGGATCAGCGTGGAGCGCTCACGCCCGCCAGCCATGAACAGCCTGATCGCGTGCTCCAGCTACAAGAACCAGCGCTCGCCCTGGAGCCACCGCACTCCGCGTTACAGACCTTCGTACGGCAGCCTCGACACAAGGTTCCGAGGAGCGCTCTCTGCCGAGTAGATGTCTGCGTCAGCGACCGCTGACCGCTATTACAAAGACCTTTTTTTGAAACGTTATATTAATTTAGTGTTAACCTTTGGTATAAAATAAATTGCTTTATTTATTACAATGTATTTTTTTAATATTATGAAATATTTGTGTTATAAATATGGCTCTAAACCAAATATTTACTACTATTAAGTTTTTGTCATGTATTTATTGTTGTAATTAGGTAAGTCATGTCATAATGAGAAATATTGTAAAATTGAATTTATTTACGTAATAATGTGCAGTACCATTTTCGTCAAATTCGTAATACGTTAATAGTATATTAGTTGCACTTAGCTTATTCTCAAATACAATTTAGATTTTTTGATTAAATTTCGGTTCTTTACCAATTCAAATTGAAAATCTTGTTGCATTTAAGTGTCGAGCGTCCATTATTTATTTTCAGTACCTATAAATCAAAATTTAAGTGACGTCGCGGCTAAATTAGTTCCAATCTCATTCACTGCATGACGGTGCGCTTGCAGCGGTATATGGAGCATAAATTTTCCATTGAAATAGATTTAAAGTTCTAACTTGCCTGGGTTAAACCCATATTGTATCGCATTATCGATCATAAAAGTTTATTCTCATGACGAATATAAGAAGGTACTAGGAGGTAGGTAATAATATCAAGATGAGTACAAGAGATTAAGTCGATGACTATTATTATACTATCCATTGTCTATTTTAAATGTAATTTTTAGTTATGATATGTAAACTTGTTGTAAATATACATATTTTTGATCATTAACTGTTTATATTCCTTAGCCTCTTGTTTCGGGTAGGTATCTGTAACCTGCCCATTGGGTACGAGATGCTGCAATCAAAATCATTCTCTAATTTAATGCAGGTTGGTCATTTGAAGGGATCGGACATAGCTTAACTGAAAGGCTCAAGAGATGCCACCAATGAGCAGCCATTAAACAGCCAATTGCACCTGAACTTCCCTCAGTTAATAAGTTACAAGTGGTATAAACTAATAAACCACTGGACTCACTTTACTTCACTTTATTATCCGCACACACAGCACAAATCAGCATTTTTTTACGGAAATAGATGGCAAAACAGCTGACGATCCACTTATTGGTAAGTGACTATCGTCGCCCATGGATATTAGCAACACCAAAAGTATCACTGACACGTTGCTGGACAAGAAAGAAAGAGACAAGAAAAATAAAAGATAGATAATATTTATGTGTATACAAAATAAATATAATACAATAAAATAAAAAGATAAAAAATAATTGTAGTCGTGATAAAAAAAATGTTACTATTTAATTTTACACACAAAACTGTTCTGTTAAGATTAAGACCCATTTTCCCATACGTACAGATTTAATTTAATAATAAGTATACTGTATACGGGTGAATTTCCCAAGTGCATTTTTGAGACGGCGTGGTTGAAAATTAATGTGTGGAGGTAAACTACAATTATGCATAATTTTATATAGGTAGTTTAAGTAGTGATCTACATGATATTGAAGTATTCAGAGGTATTTAATACATAGATTCTTAATAAAAAAATATCTAAGACCTAAAATCTAATTCCGGTGTACTGTCCAAACTGCGTTTATTTGCATATTTTATTAATTTAATTTTTTTTGGTAAATAAATTTCATTGAAAGGGAATGTTTTTTAGAAATACATTAAATAACACAACTAATATATATTTATGGAGTAATTTAAGATTAAACAACAGCTCTTAAAACATCTTTTAAAAATGTCCTACAAAAAAAAGCAATTCCGGTGGCGCATTTTGTATACTTCATTACTTGTTACTTCACGATTTGGAAGACACCTTACTGGCTCTCCCCGCACCGTTCAGTTGTGCTCTTGCAAACTGCGTGTTAGGAGGACCGCCTGGTTGCGTAATTTTCCTGCCAAACACGTAAGTACTAACTGCGGTGGCGCAGGAATACAAAATCATCCAATTCCGATGTCATGTATAATAGTAAAAGTACAAAGCAGATTATCTAGAAATTTTATGGAGGGTTCCATTAACGGTTTTCAGCTAAAATTGTGAAATAAAAGTTAACCTGTGACTAAAAGTTTTCTTTAAAATTCAAGTTTTGTCTCTGATTCTAAGTCCGGTGGCGCAATCTCGGTGGCTCCGGTGGCAAATCAAAGCGTATAGGGAAGTATAGGCCATAGAAATACAAGCTTGTCTCCATCTATCCATCAGCCCTTGGAGGTCCACTGTTGGACATAGGCTTCCCCTAACTTGCACCACTCTGACCGGCCCTGAGCCTTGTGAATCCAGCGGATGCCCGCTGTCTTCTTCAGGTCGTCAGTCCACCTGGTCGGGGGGCGTCCTATCATCCTATGCTCCTTTTTCCGAGACGTGGGCGCCATTCGAGGACCTTTCTTACCCAACGGTTATCGGTCCTTCGCACTATGTGGCCCGCCCATTGCCACTTCAGCCGGCTAATTCTTCGAGCTATGTCGGTTACCCTTGTTCATCTACGGATCTCCTCATTTCTGATGCGATCATGTAGAGAATTACCAAGCATAGCCTTCTCCATAGCCCGCTGCGCTTCTCTGAGGTTGTGGATTAGGCCAATAGTAAAGCACCACGTCTCGGATTCGTATGTGATCACCGGCAACACAAAGTGCTCGAACACCTTTAACTTCTGGCACTGAGGTAGTGTTTTGGACGACAATGTATGACGGAGTTTCCCGAACGCAGCTCATCCGAGTTGGATTCTACAAGTGACTTCTTTCTCGAAGTTGGACTTACCCATCTGGATCACTTGTCCCAGGTAATTGTATTCGTCTAGAACTTCGAGAGCAACGCCGTCAACAACAACCGATACGGGTGTGACATGGACATTCGACATGATTCAAGACCCACCCGTTGTGAGGCGCTGTTCAAGTCCCCCGAGCATTGTTCCAAGTTCTTCCAGGGAACCCGCCAGGATGACTATGTCATCGGTATACCTTAGGTGTGTGATGTATTCGCCATTGATGTTAATGCCATGTTGTTTCCACTCCATCAGCTTGAACACGTCTACCAACAAAGCGGTGAACAGTTTTGGGGATATAACATCCTTGTCTGACACTTCTCTGCAGTTGGATGGGGTTCGTTGCTGTGTCGTGTACTCTGACCGACATGATGGCGGATGAGTACAAACCGGTAGTCGATCCGCCACCGCTGGATAGTACCACCCAGATCTCGATAGAATCAAAGGCCTTCTCATAGTCCACATAGGCTATACATAACGGCAAGTTATAGTCCTCGGTCTTTTGTATAATTAGCCGCAATGTGTGTATATGTTCTATGGTGCTGTAGCCTTTTCGGAATCCTGCTTGTTCGGAAGGCTGGAAGTCGTCAAGCCTGCGTGCAATGCGATTTGTGAGGACCCTCGAAAACAGCTTATAAACGTGGCTCAGAAGTGCAATGGGCCTGTCTAATTACCGCTAAAAGGAGTCCGTTCATCTAGACTCCTATTCTTCAAAATGTACATAATATCTTTAAAGTATTGAATGATCCTGCCTTTATGATTTCTCATGGGCGTAAATCAATTTCGGTGGATCCAATTCTAATTCCAGTGGTCCTAATTTCGGTGGCATTTGATAGTGTAATTTGATAATATCTCCGGAACAAATATTTTTTTTTTCAATCTCTACTATATGACTATTATCACTACTATGTACATATCATTTATGCCAAATAAAGTGTATTAGAAACATCAAGTTTAAATTTAATCAATTTCGGTGGCTTGGATTTTAATTCCGGTGGTCCTTTAATAATTTCGGTGGCATTTGATAATTTCAAATGGAAATATCTCATGAACTAATCATTTTTTTTCGATCTCTAGTATATGATTAATTAGTACAACTCTTTATCTATTATTTAGACCAAAAAAATTTATCAGAAACAGCAAATTTAAATTCGCCACTGTAATTAGGCAAAATTCGAGTTTGTTGAAATTCACCCATACGAGTACATAATACACTCAGGTATCTGTGGGTATCATACAGGTAAGATATAGGTGTGCAATTAAATAACATTAAACTTCCGAAAATATAAATTTTCGTGACATGACTGTTCTGGCTGCAGCTACCTAGTTACAAGTATGCAATGATATTATATATTAAAAAGAGGCAGATATGTCATAAGCGCGCGCGTTGTGTGACTCAAAAAGTTCCCAATTGGGAACTCATATTCAGGTGAACAAAGAGATAGCGATGTACTTTTGACGCGAGAGCGATAAATCAATAAAGCGAGCCTTGCGGACATCGGAACAGACTTTTCGGTTGATTTGTAAGGGCATAACGTATCTATATTTATTTAAACATCATTGCAAGTATGTGTCTGCAGCCACAAGGCGTGCAGTATTTTTCGAAAGCAAGGACGTTGTTATTGGTAAACGGTGCAAATTCAGATCGTTTTCTCCTAGCCATCGACTCAGCTGTTGTTCAGCCCCGAAATTATTTAAACTGATACCTACTATACATAATCTCTTGGTGTATGGAACATTATTATTGATACAAACTGGAAGTGGAAATATTTTATTTCATACAAAACTTCAGTGGAAAATTATTTATTTCTAGATAATTAACCGACTTCAAAAAAAGGAGGAGGTTCTCAATTCGACTGTATTTTTTTATGTTTGTTACCTCCGTACTTTCAACTGGGTGAACCGATTTTGATGATTCTTTTTTTAATCGAAAGCTGGTGCTTATCGTGTGGTCCCACATAAATTTGAGCGAGATTTAACAATGGCATCCATGTCAAAAGCATATTCGCTGTCAATTTGATGGTGAAAGAATTTTTCAAATAGCTGCAGTGGTTCCTGAGATTATCCTTCACATAAATACAAACTCTTTTTTATAATAATCAGTACAGATAAATAACACGCTGCAAAAATGGCGTAACGTAGATTAATAGAACGGTTACGGTTACCAAGTAAGAACGTGTCAGCCAGTTTCATAAGATCATGCCTACATAGTGGATAACAAGTTGATTTATTGTGGACTTATTATGGAGGGTAGTCCATGTCTGTATAATCTACTAGCAATCTGCTTTTTCCTCACTACAGATATTTTTTGCAGCATACGACGTCACAACATTTATTCGAGATAGCTAGTAGGGGAGATCGAGGAGAGTTGAAACAATTTTGACATTTTGTTTCATACACCAATGACTGACAGAAATCGTATGATATTAGTACCAATCGATAGGTCATTCTTTACACTTGCGAATGACTGACATAATGAAATTGTAAGTGTTAAATATTCTGGTGAAAACACAAAAAACTAAAACTACTAAGAACACCTTTTTTTAGCATTTTATAAGATAACAAAGGAGAACCCCAGCTTCCATAGAAACTCAGGCCTAGGTAGAGAAGACTGGAAATTGGCTTTCAATTAGATTATTGCAAAAGGTTTAATTTCTCCAATTTTCACGCCTGCCATCAATAGCCAACTAAGGAAATCCTAGAATGAATCACCTTAATTATAGGTTATGATTATGTCATACTCGTGTCACAGTGCTATTTAATATGTATGTTACACTTACAATAAACACCTACGAGTAATCATTATAAACGTAATAAAAATGAAAGTTTCTCAAAAATACTAACACTTAAACCGTTTAATGGCTAAAACTAAGTTGGCGGGTGTCTATTATACTATCTACTACTTCAATGGTTTTCACCCAAAACGAATGTCATAAAAAGGTTGTATAATAAAAGCTATTGCATATTTCAAGGGATTTTATTAGTTATCATTATAATATATTAATATTTCGTCTAGTTGTGCAGGAGGCGCTATATTTCGTTAGTACCTTGCCCAATCAACATACCATAATATACTCATTATAAGTATGGCCACAGCAATCTCCTGATCTTCTAAAGATGTATAGGGTACGTTATCCAGTGTTCAGGACTTATTCTGAACCTTTGTCAGTCACAAAACAGGCGATTAAGGAGTCCATATTCATATAGTATTAGTTTGCAAGAAACTGTAGCGAAACTGCGAAACACATTCACCAAAACACAAGTACGAAAGCGAATACAATAGAAAATTAAAATCACTGTGTGCGTGTCGATGAGTTTCAATAGTAAATAGGACTCCAAATACGCTGAAAATATTTGATAGTAAAAATATACAAAACACGCGTAGAAAGATGAAAGATCAATGAGAAATAAATTATATATATAGGTGCGGCTGCAGGGGGATACAAAAAGACCGAAATCGATAATTAAAATATTTAATTCAAATCGAATGTTACAGACTTGAAATAAATGCTTAATTCTAAGTACTAGTCTACATCACGTTATTGTACGAACTAAATTCATTCCCACGATACGAAAATGCTGAAGACGAGCTTTATCGTTCACACGGTTGCGATGATGTCGAGTCGGCAGTTCCTTCATCGAATAAGGCTCCAATCGCATACTAAGGCTCGATTCAGAAGACTATTATTTAACATCTCCCTCCGCAAGTTCTGCACCTATTTGGAGACTGTCGTCGAAAATAGTGCAGACAGTGAACAGGGGTTGTGTGACAATGATCAGGTTTGATTTCCTTCATTTGTATAGAAGTTCTTGGATTTGATTGATTTCTTGGAGGATTCACACTGTAGCTTTCAGCTGGCTCCTGGTTTCTTTTACGCCTCAGAAGAAATAAAGATACAGCAAGTAGTAATGATGGTCATCTAGTTGCTCCATGGCCTCCGAAGTTAAGACGATTGAAGCAAATCGTGAGGAATCTATGATCTTCTTAGTATAAGATGCTGGATACAATCCGACTGCTCGAAGTGGTGGTAGACGTTGTCCTCGCAAAGGTGACCGTACTTCGGACATTCAGTCTCTATGTACAAAAGACTTTTTCATGGATTGCCTCATATGGATAGATAGGAGTTAGGACTTTCTTATCGCGAATAGGGGCTAAGGATAGTTTATATAGGATTTAGTTAGTAGGACGAACAACGGGAAACTTAAAAATCAAAATAATTTCACTATCTCTATAATAGTATCGTAATTTAATTATATCAAATTATTCCCTAAAACTAATATTGATTTCTCTCAAACTAATTTGATGGTTAATTTGTGCAACTATGTTATTTTAATTTTGCTTTAAAACTGAAATGGCATTATGAAATTTAATTGCATCTGTGTAATATAAATTCTCAGATGTACTTTTAATAACTGAACCGAGACCATCTATTACTCCTCTTATTACACGTTTTATTAAAAAAAATATCTAAATGTTCCGATCAAAATTTACTTCGTCTGCTTGGCCCAGGGTCAAAGCTCAGACCAGCAACAGAACCATTAGGATTTTCAGAGCCCTGTAACAAACGAGCGCTATGAGGTACTCGTTTCAGCCGTGACTTAGGTACAGGACCGGCCTTTTTCCGAACATAAATGTGTATTGGCAAATCATCTAATACCTTATCGTGTGTGTAAGGGGCAGCCAATTTTTGCCTGTGGGCTAAAGGGTTCCTAATAAAAACTTCCTGTTCAGGTGTGAATTCCTCTTCAGGGTCACGATCCTTATTAGCGTTCTCCATAATACGACGTTCAAGTGTATTTGATAAAGGAAGTCCATGATGAGTAGAGAACTTTAATAAGGCCTGAACAATGCTAATAGCGGTCGCATCTCTCAGATAATATGCCTGTGCATATTTTGAGAATGCATCAATTATGTTAAATATAATCTGCTTATTAAATAAATTTAATGGCTTATCAACAATAGGTACTTTCAAAACAGGGTTTTCAGCGTCGCTATGTGCAGTAATAGTACCAGAATTAGCAGTTTCAGTTCGGGAATCAGAGCCAGATTTATTAACTATAGCGTCGCTATGTGCAGTATCAGTACTTGAATTAGCAGTTTCAGTTCGGGAATCAGAGTCAGATGTGTTAACTATTACTGAACTAAAGTCTTCGTTAAGAATTTCAACAATTCCCTTACCATTACTAATAGTAGGAATTTTTGAAAGTTTTGAAGTACCTGCCGGTATTATTTCTTCACATAAGTTAGAATTTTGCGAAATGTAAATTTTTATAGGATTAGAAGCAGTTTTAGTAGTAAGTACTTTATTTTTATAATCTATTGTAGCTTCCCATTTATCCAGTAGGTCTGTTCCAATTAAGCCGTCGAAAAATTCATGAAATTTATATACATAAAACGTTACGTCACACGGATCATTAAATTCATTAAAGCTAGGTAAAGTTATTGAATAATTATTTCTAGATTTAGCATGCACATTACATACTTCAAATGGTTCATAATTTAAAGGAAAATATTTAAAGTACTTTTCTACAGCGGCAGGGCTCAAGAATGATTGATTAGCTCCTGTATCAATCAATAATTTTAAAGGTGGAGAATTAATCTGAATATAAGGAAGTTGACGTTGGTTGTGTAAATTAATTTCTATCTTAGCTCGTCTAATTTCGGAGTTTCCTGAATTCGAATCATCGCGTTTTTTATCAACTTCCACTTCAGTCACATTTTGATACTTTTTCGAGCACTCAACAAATTCCGGATTAGGCAACTCATATTCGTAAGGATACTGATTTTCATAGCAGTGGAAATAATCATCACTGGGTTCGTTAAAATCGGTATAATAATCATCATCATTAAATATTGTATTATCACCACAGTTATTATAATTAATCTCTCTAGTCTTAAAATAATTATTAGGCGGTGGGTTACCTGATTTGCGCCAATCATGTCCAGTGAGATTGGAAGTAGGTGGTAATTGCCTCGAAACAAAGTGGCTAACTCCACTCATAGGACGTGGGGCCATTTGGTAATTAGGCTTCTGGGAAATAAATGAATTATGTCGCGGGTAAGAATGAGGCGGAGGCGCCTTAAAAGTGTGTTGTGTATGTGTAGGACCAAATTGACGAGGTTGGTAAAAGTTTGGCCTCCACTGAGGTGTAGGATAAGACATAATTTGAGGTTGCGAGGGATCTGGCATAGCATAATAATTTAATCCTGGGACAGGTCCTACAGTAGGTACTTTAAAATTATTAAAATTTAAATTATTTGGAACTGTAAAATTATTTAACATTTTTCTGTCAGAAATACGTTCATTGCGATTTTGAATATATAGAGTGTTAATTTCTTCATGAACAAACTGTAAAGCTTTCTCGATAGATTCGGGGCGCATGCACCGAATACGCGTACCAATCGGCTCATTTAAGCCCCGTATGAACGCTTGCAGGGTTAATTTCTTATATAAATCACGTTTCGCATCAATAGTAGTTTGAATGGTATCGTGCAAGCTCACATAAGTCATAATAGTACTAAATAAAGTTTGGCAGCGTTCGTAAAATTCTTGAGGACTATTAGAACCTTGTCTTAAAATAGATAAATCATTATAAAGAGCGGATTCATCTCGGTGGTCCGCAAAATTATTCACTAAAGTACTACGAATGCCATTCCAGTCACTAGGAATTCCATTTGCGTTGATTAAGCTAGCAGCGGGTCCTATTACCTTATTTAATACACCATTAATAAAAGCACATTTAATTAACTCGGAACCATCACTATTATAAAATTGAGTTGCCAACTCGTCGCATAATTTAATAAAACGCGTCAGCACATTCGGGTTCCCGTCGAAATCCGGTACCAGTCTTAAAGCCTTGAAAACTACATCTAACTGATCTGTCATATTTGAAAAAATTGTTTCCGAATTTTCAACACAAATATTTCTTAAACTATCTATATAAAGCTCCCTATTACTACTACTTAGCCTAGATTCACGAGACTTTTTTAAATGAAAAATTTTGATAATTTATATTATACAATATTAGTATAGGAAAAGGAATGAGCAAGTCACATGAAAGAAATCTAATGTACTTACATAGCTAATTTTCGGCCTCCCTGCGTTATCGATGTCTGGATACCTGCAGCACGACGTGGTAGGTTGCGGATACTCCTGCTGGTGACTAGAGAGCCACACGGGCGGCTTAGCGTTTTTCGGAAATCTTCCAATTTTCGGAAATCTTCACCGCGAAACCGATCGCGAGTATCCTACCGACTGCGCCAATTATATATATACGTGCGGCTGCAGGGGGATACAAAAAGACCGAAATCGATAATTAAAATATTTAATTCAAATCGAATGTTACAGACTTGAAATAAATGCTTAATTCTAAGTACTAGTCTACATCACGTTATTGTCCGAACTAAATTCATTCCCACGATACGAAAATGCTGAAGACGAGCTTTATCGTTCACACGGTTGCGATGATGTCGAGTCGGCAGTTCCTTCATCGAATAAGGCTCCAATCGCATACTAAGGCTCGATTCAGAAAATTGGAAGACTATTATTTAACAAATATGACAATACAGTGGTGTTATTTATAAATACTATGGTTACCAAAATGACATTATTAGGGATTACATCATCTTTGTTGTCAATCGATTAATCGATGTCAAAATATTCGAAATGTAATTTAATAAAATTAGCGTAACGATTAAATGGTAATTATAATATATTGCATAGTTTTGATTTATATGGAATACGAAAATATATAAAAATTAAATTAATATTATAATTATAATCAATAAATAATACATAAAATATATTATTATGTTCCATCAATCGATAATTATCAATCGATTCAATCGATTATAAAATCGTATGTAATGAGGTAAATATTGTGAAAACTTTTTTGCATTATTTTGTTCATTTGGCAACAGCAGCTGAAGCTAAGATTTAAATTCTTACAAATAAGACGAATTTTTTGGTATATAGTTCACTCTTGTCTAATCCGATGTTCTAGCACAGATTACATATGGTTCGAGGCCGAAAATTGGGGTTCTCCTTTAGTGTTGTAAGGTCCATTCAACCTGAGTCCAATCCAACCTCCCCTGTGTCCCCTTACAAGAGTTGCATGGGTGAGTTCAGTAGGGCGCCATTAATGGGTTGAAGCCAGTTAGTCATAGTATCTAATACAATATACAAATTATAATAATATGAGTTACATGACTAAGCTTTCAAAATCGTTATTAATTCGACTCTCGTTGAATCACGCTGTCTAAAATATAGCTGACGAAAAATGTTCGGCATTCGGCCAGCCCGGCCGTGAAAATCAAGTCGTTTTGTTAGCAAAAAAAAACAATGGCGAGAATCATCTCCAGCGGTGACGTCATGGGGCAGCAAGCTTTGCGTCGTCATTCAGATTCTTATCTTATCATGGGAACATCGTTCTGCGAAAAATTTGTGTCTATATCAACCGAAGTCTGTTAAAATATTATAAGTACAGAAAATATTTTTAACAGACAGATAATATTTTTAACAGACAGATATTTTTAACAGATTTCACAAAAGGAGGTATTCAATTCGACTGTATTTTTTTATTTTGTTACCGCAGAACTTTCGATTGGATGAAGCAATTTTAATGATATTTCTTTTAATCAAAAGCTGGTGCTTGTCATGTGGTTCCACTTAAATTTGAGCGAGATCTGACGAGTAGTTTTTGAGTTATCCCTAATTTTGAAGTCAGTTATTTTTTATCAAGGATTATTATGATGGACGAATTTTGAGGTTACATACTCAAGTATAAGGGTGCTTTTCCACCAGAGATGTGCTATGCAGCTATGCTGCGAAGATGTGAAATCCAATAAATATGATTGGTTCAATAAATTGATTGATTTCCACCAATGAATATGATTGGTGGATATCAAACGCATCCATAGCAACGTAACATAGCACATCTCTGGTGGAAAAGCAGCCTAAGTGAGACTCAGATGTGCTAAACAGTGCCAGTTGTTTCGTCACGGAATAACTCAACGGGACTAGTGGGATAGACCCTGTTTTTCAATGGAAATTGCCGGTAAATGAGCTCAAAGTCTACCTGATGCTAAATGGCCATCGTCGCCCATGGACATCATCAATAACAAAGCCATCACCGATGTGCTGCCAGCCAAGAAAGAAAGAAGAAAAAGAAAGAAAGTAAAAACACGAAAGCAGGAAATGAAGATTATGTAGGTGAAGTGAGGTGAGAAGAAGAGATGTAATAAGGAAACAAGAGGACACCAGGAGAAGAATGTCCTACTATAAACCTCGTTTGATAATAATTATACTTAACGAGTAACCGCCCTTGCTTTGCTTCGGTTTTCTTATTATTATTTTTTGAAAATATAATATAGCCTATGTCACCCGGCGATAGTGTAGCTTCCCAACAGTGAAAGAATTTTTTAAATCGGTTCAGTAGTTTCGGAGCCTATTCAATGCAAACAAATAATCAAATTTTTCCTCTTTATAATATTAGTATAGATTAAAGTTCATGTTTTGGTACGATATTACCGTAGGAAACAAATTCACACTACGAATTCATAGTCTGCACTGAGTTTATGTTGTTAGTTACCGTGTAAATATTGTAATTTAATAATAACAGTATTGAATTCTTTATTATAATTTGCATGGTCTGATTTGATACTCTTCCTGTGCTGTTCAATATACCGTAGCAGACGGACGGGCTGACAATCCACTTGATGTTAAGTAGCCATCGTCTCCTATGGACATCGGCGATACCAAATGCATCATTGATGGAAGAAGAAAAATATAGCAATAAAGAAAGAACTGGCTCTTCAGCCCACAGCCGGAACACGAGTCGTTTGGCAACTGAAATGGTATAATAATGAATCAATTACACAAAAAATACGTACTTTAATTCATTCATAGTGCCTTAACCGCAACAGCGATGTGTGTGCAGATAGCGCTACCCTATCTAGTATAAAACAATCCGGTTTGGGAACGGGAAAATAAACACCACTGGCCCAACAAAAGCTCCGAGTACCAGGGCAATAGGAAGAGCCAAGATCTCATCAGAGAGCCGCTATTCGAGTGAACGGACCAGTTACTGACACGATAAATAAATTCATGTTCTGACATTACAGTGTTTTTGGTTTTAACTTTTAATCGTTCATGATGAAGCAATATTATATAATCTGTTTTCATGGTTTAAATACTGAGGGTTTTTAATATCATTCAATTACTTTCATATTTTATGTGACACAATATGCCAGGAAAAACATTTTCTATTTGTTTAAATTACTTATTCATAATATAATTGTAAGGAAAAGATGAATGAAACAACATCATATTAGCATTATCAGCCATAACCAGCACTGGTTTTCAATTACATAGCTTTCTTTGATATAAACCACGATAAAGAAAATGGGTTAATAGATAAAACTCTGATTTTATTTAAATGTATTTATTTACTTAAATACTTAGAAACAGTCAAAGTACTTAAGTCTTGAGTTTTTGAAACAAAAAATACATTATTACAATTTTAGCAACTTGCCTTCAAAAATGGTAACCGGATATTATTATAATCAATACGTAACATTGTGTCTACGTAATACAGTTGACCAACAACACTGACCTTTACCCTAAAAATAAAATTATTGTATCCACTCACCACAAAGACGTCGTTCGAATTTTGTTTCGTGTGTAAACTTAAATTTCACCTCTCCTTCCTCGCCATACAGATAAACAGAGACAGCGTTCTACAGTAAGTTTGCGTTTGAGCACAATAGGTATGGATGTTTGTATCAAACCAGTTGAGCAAGCTCGAGTCACGACTTCGGGTTCAAATTTCGAGTAACTGAGCTCCTTAGACTAAATAAACCGACGCCTAACCGGAGAAAATGGAAAATTTGTTAATAAGGAATTCGTAAATATTTTACCTGCAAAGTTCATGCTTGTAATATTTTTATTTTTTGCACTTACTGCGGTGTGAAAGTGTCGTAAATAAAACTCACAAAACATTACAAGAATTGCTCTAAAAATTTTGATTTTACATTTCTGGCACGTTTGGAAAAAATTATGAGCGTAAACTTTTTACGATGCGCAAACCGGCATGCGACAGCCAAAAAGCGACATGATGAAGTTAGCTGATAACTGATTCCTTTTACAAACAAAGATCGATGTCTCTACTCTACATGGAAGATGTTTGAGAACATTGAGAAAAAATATTAGTATTAGTAGGTATTTATCAGTGCAATAAATCCCATAACAATTTTAACTAATAAGTTTTCCTGAAATTATAAACCTATGGTACCTAAAATAATTTTGAATATGTATATTATTTATTTCAATATTTTTTATCAATCATAATGGAATCAAGGATTGCAATGAAATTGAATAACAAGTAATACATAATATTCAATACGGCCATTCTTTTGTCAACGATACGTAAATTAAAGTACCTATTCTAATAATATTTTTAAAATACTCATGGATTTCCCAAATCAAGTAAAAACATGAAATATAAACTTCGGTGGACCGGTCGATGCTAAATGAAAACAGTTCACCTTGACACCTCACGTAAATGTCAAATTGACCATGATAAAAAGCTGCTTTGCTATTTATTACTGCATTTTAAAACATGATGCGAAAGCCTAATAACCTAATCCATGTTGAGTTTATTTAAATGTTGTCTATGTTTTACCGGTAATCTGTATATTTGTGGTATTCTATACGATCCCTGGGCAATGCATACAGGATGTCCCGTAAATAGTGGATCAACCATAGAGGGCATATAGCTTGAGTATCTATTATGCCGAAAAATTACCTCAGTAAGAGTGTCACCGTTTTCAAGATTTTGACCTTTTTTTTAAATTTTGTAAATTCGCCTCCTGCACTCTACTTTTTCCTGTTGAGTCCACAAATGAGCAGATATTTTGATAATTTTTTTTTCTAACAACTCTCGGATAATTACTTTACAATTATTAGTATGTAATTTTGTTGAAATTATTGCAAACCCTTGAAAAAAAATGGTTGTCTGTAAAGTCGGTTTACGGACGGTAGTTTAACGTGACAACGTGACAATGACATGACAAAACATTGATGAAGTAGTGCTCGAATATAATATTATCTCTGGAAATTAAGTTATAATTAGAAACTTTTATCTTTATACTACAACGCCATCTAGAACTCCTGAACTAAACTATTTTTTTAGCAAGTTCCTTTCTGACTTAATTGTGTATATAGTTTTGTTCATAGATTGCGCTTTCTCCATTATTCGCTCACTCGCGTAACACGACAGATGAGTCATGCTTTTTCATGCGTGCGGCCGGCATCGTTTTAATAGACGTTATCACGTCAAAAATAGCGTCTGCTTTGGATATTTTTCTTTTGATCTCTCATACCAATAAGAGGATAACTATAATATTGTTGAGTGTAAACGGGGATTATAATCTTTGATTCATTAGTCACTTAGTAATGAATCAGACTAAATCCATGACCACAAATTCACGTTCAAATTAATTTGATTCATGACTAAGTTCTATTCATTTTACTTGATTTGAATAGATGAATGTAACTTGAAAAATACCCACTTATTTAATACTTTTTAAGACTATATTATTCACTATGTTTTCAATTTACGAGTTACCTACCACTAGTGTCCGACCGAAGGTGCAATTCTGGCCGAAGCCGAAGCCGAAGCCGATTAATCGGTATTCACCCAAACCTTCGGCCGAAGCCGAAGCCGAAGCCGAAGGTGTCATTGACCTTGAGAAATACGATAGCTACTTTGATCTCAGAACAGAATATACTAGATACATATTGTGAGAGCTTTAGAGATTTAGCCCAATAACGAGCCGAGTGACCAACATATACAAGTAGGTAATAAAATATTGTCAAAAATAAAAGTTTCAAATATACAATGTTAATTAAATATTTATTTACTTAAAGTAATTTTAACAAAAATAATGAAATAATCAGTCACATTTTTTTAATTATCAGACGAACAAAAATATTTCTATAAAATAATTGAGCAAAGCTTAACGCTTTTTCAATATCTATTTTTTACATATAATTTTTTGGAATTTTTGAGAAAATTAAATACTTATAAGTAATTTCTTAGGATAATTAAGTTAAACATTTTTGGTAACAATTGGAGAAAATAAAAACTTAACAAGTCTTGGTAACAATTTGAGGCACCTTATTAAAAAATAAACGCACTTTTTTCGACTAGTCTTAATTAAAAATAGCTCTTTATACTTAATTATATGGCGAAGCAGTCATTTATCAAAATTATCAATAATATACCTATTTGGGAAAACTAAACTAAACTATAATAAAAACTTACAATTAAAAGAAAATATGAACATTTTTGTTCAATATTTGGAAAAAACCTTAGGTAGTAGAAGAGACTAGACTTAAAGTTATAAATGCACTTTAATCAGCTAATTCTAAAGATTCTCTAAAATAAAATAAAAAAACATATTTATTAGATTTTAAGACGCGCTCTCGAACTTGTTTTGACTCGTTTAGTTTACTAACTGCGATTCGTTTGGGCCGGTGCGGCGGCGCGGCGAAACTCTGCTGCTCTGCACACTCTCCGTCTCGCTCTAGCATCGTTCAGTAAATTTCAATATTTGACAACTAGCAAACCTTCGGCTTCGGCCAAACCTTCGGCAAATTTTTGGCCGAAGCCGAAGATTTGGCCGAAGGTGCTTTTTTGGCCGAAGGTGGCCGAAGCCGAAGCCGAAGCCGAAGCTTCGGTCGGACACTACCTACCACCATCCTACGTGACTTGTTATCTTCAAAACAATTAACTGCACCTATTGTATCAATTTAGTTCTTATTGTTTTATATCTTATCTCTAATATTGACCACAAACAAACCGATACAATGTTAGAACAATGACTTAAGCGATTTTAATGTTGATAACTTTTTGATTACTCTCTAAATTAGTTTAAAACATAATAGGTAGGTTGGTATCTAGTTGTTTTAAAATTTAACTATAGAAGTCACCTCTGCTAGATTCACATAATATTTCAAGGCAAAGGTTGAATGTTCACTTAATAAAGAAAAGTAAATAAGTATACCTAGCAGTCGATAATAATTCTGCAAATATTATTCACTAACTTGCTTAGTAGGTACCTTATTTTGTTTTATTTATGCAAAAAATTAGTGTCCAGGTATCTAAAGACAAAGTTCATTTTTTCTACGCTGAGAAATATCAAAGAAAAATAACTATTGGCAGAACACCACGCGGCAATGATATTTAAATAAATATAGATACATTATGCCCTTACAAATCAACCGAAAAATCTGTTCCGATGTCCGCAAGGCACGCTTTATTGCTTTATCGCACGTCTTTATCGCTCTCGCGTCAAAACTACATCGCTATCTCTTTCTTCACCCGAATAAGAGTTCCCAATTGGGAACTTTTTGAGTCACACAACGCGCGCGCTTATGACATATCTGCCTCTTTTTAATATATAATATCATTGCCACGCGGTTATTGCCGACCGGACCCCACGTCATTGCCCATACTACGTGCCGGGCGACGAACTCATAAAATTCTCGACAAAGGACTAAGGTAGCTTGTTCGTTTCCTATTGTAAACACTATGTGAAAACTAAAAGGTTGTGACGTAAAGGAACTTCAAAGTTAAGACTGACTGAATGAAATGTTTTTTGATGTTTAGAAAAAATTATAAGACTAAAATTTTTACGATGCGACAGCCAAAAAAGCCACATGATAAAAGTGCTTGATTTTTCTTTTCTTTCTTTTTCTTCTCTCTTTCTTGGCCGACAATGCATCAGTGATACCTTTGATATTGCTTTTTTGCCGGCTTTTTCCGGCTATTAGATATTATAGAAATAAAAAGGGGTGTTTCAACGATTTTCTCTTAGCCTATAATATTTATTATACCCTTAGATTTTCCGCCTTATTCATAAAAAAATTTAAAAGGCTTATAAAAGTGTTTTGTTTCTCTCACTCTTATGAAAACAAAAATGAAACATGTTATAACACTCCAATAGCTAAAATAGGTTCAAAGCGTTTATGTATAAGGCCATGTATTATTAAAATTTAAATGATATGACAAAGTGAATGAAGGTAGTGGATACATCGATGACTCAACACCTTTCGTGAAGCTCCGGTACGGACGACCGTTCGACCGTTGGGATTCTCGTAACGTTGATTCTCAGTCCGCTGTCGGCGCGCAGCGCGAATCACAAAATTATTATTGTAAACACTGAAGTATTATTACTAGCGTGTAGAGCCGACACTATTTAAGTCCCAATGCATTGACGCCACGTGGCTTCAATGTTGGATTGGATTTTGAAAGGAGAATGGGGGCTCAATTTTGAAAATAGAACCTCCCGGGTGGGACACACATTTTGTTCGAGATGCCTGTTCTATGACATTATACTTCAATGATTGTAAAGGACTTTTTTGCTGTTTCATTAGTTCCAGGGATAACGTTTTCAAATTCACGAAAATTGGATGGGTTTAGAAAAATAAAGGAGATACAGAAGATAGGTACTTGAAAAGTAGAACTTAAATAACCGATTTTACATCGGGTAGTATGTAATTAATAATTCTGAACAAAATTAATTTACTTCGATTAGTGTCGATAGATCGATTTATTATTAATTTTAAATACCGCTAGAACTTTGTAAATCGTTTCCTTCATTTGATTGTAATAATTACATACCATTTGACGGCAATTAATAACAGGCAAAACTCAATTAAAATACTTTTTCACTTAACCCATTCTATTAGGTAATTTTCGTTAATTATATAATTATTTATGAATACGTTTATGTACACCACCTACTCCTCAGTATTTGCGTTTTTTTAATCTTCACCGACTAAAAGACAAGTGGGTACTCTCTACTCCCTTTTATTTTTAGTGTTTTTCCTCCTCCGCCTCGCTTCAATACTAGTTTTTATCAAAATAGTTTCGGATTTAGCCACCCACACACACTTGAAAAATTCAACCTGTATGATGTTAACACTAGCAATAATTTTAGTTGATCTTACTCAAAGATTTTGAAATCCATTTTTTCAATTTCGTTTGCTTTTGGTTGGCAACTCATCAGTGATAGATACGGGCGACAATGACAACTTAGCATCAGGTAGCTTCTCGTCTGTCGGCCATTTACATAAAAAACTACCAACTTTACATGGGCAATACAAAACACGTCGGAATTCGATGCTCTAACTAAAATTTTAACAATAACCATTTCATCCCCATAAAATTCATTCATCGAACTGCAGGTAGAAGGTTTCCGGAAACACATCCGATATTTTATTATCTGGATGGCAATAACTACAATATTTCGTTATATTTACTCCTGTTACTTGGATCTTTTGAATGAACAAAATGATACAATTAGATACTTATGTGTCTTGTAATTAGTAGATACTCAACCATAATCATTAGATTATAATTTATTATTAACTAACTATATAAACTGTCCTGTACATTATACTAAAGCTATTGAGTAATGATTATATTGATTACCTACTTGTAAATTAGTAGCTTTGATTATCTAATTGATTGATATTTACGATTCCAATGAAATAAATTTTAAGGTTGTTCCATTGAAACATTTATGGCCGGGCTTTTAGTAGCGTTAAAAATAGGCAAATAATTGCAAGTTTCTCGAAAACTTCGGCCTTCTGTCCACGTAGACGCACGTCATAGATACGCACGCTAACATCAATTTTCGATTGCTTGCATCTTGCGTAGAGCTCAGATCAATAATGCGGCATGAACTGCGAAATCTATACGTATCTAAGGAGCGGCATCGCGGCATCGTTGCGTTTGACGGTTGACTAGGTTTCAATAAGTAGCTTATATGCAATCGTCAAATGAAGCGCCGTGGACAGTTGCCTTACATTTATTTTTGGTTCGAGGCAAGGTTGAAACGAATTTGTCTGAGTTCCGTAGAACTCACGCCGTAGCTCGGTTTAATTGTTAGCTAATTTAATGATCTAAAAAACTATTTTTTCAATCTGAAACTATTACCTATCAAAATATTGGACCAAGTCATCAAGTCGATTAAACTGCCCTTTCCGACATTCCACTTTAAGGAGCAGGGTTAGTGACCTCGGTGATAACTTCCGCGAAGGCCTGATGTGATGCAAGACGCATTTTGTTTCATGTTATTGGGCAAGTAAGACGGTACTTACAGGAATTTAGTGTGAGAAATTTTACTTTAAACAGCAGTTTTCGTTCATTTTGATTACATGTCTTGGGTACATATTTGCGATTATTTAGTTCCAATATTTTTTTATATTGGGTGTAATGAGTATGGTTTCTTTATTTTTCTTTTCCCTTTCTAGCCTGCAAATCCTGCGATGCAGCGGTGCTGCCTTGCTGATGTCCATGGGCGGTGATAGCCACTTACTATCCGGTGGATCGTCAGCTCGTTTCCATAATTTCCATAAATTAAAACAATTGTGTGCCCAGTGCTTTTATAGGTGTCTAGCAAATGTTCAGTTTCTATGATAAACCACGTGGTCAACTTTGTATTTATATTACGTTACATATTTATTTAAAAAGAACTGTATCATATCACAGTTTGACCTAAAGAAAGGGCTCGGCCACGCTCGAGTGCGCTTCACTTGCTCCCCCAGTAGCACTTCCTGTGCACTTCCACCGTAGTGTCTGTGGTGCCACGAGCTCCTGCTCACTATATTGTATCACAACACTTTCTTATTTGTTCTACAGCGCTTCTCAAATGCTAGATCGTCATCTGACAACGGGTCATAGAATTAAAATACGAGTATCAGGCATTGAAATGTAATGTCATAGAACAGACATCTCGGACAAAATGTGTCCCACCCGGGAGGTTCGATTTTCAAAATTGAGCCCCGGTTCCCCTTTCAAAATCGAACGAATCCATTGAACATTGAAGCCAAGTGGCGACAATGCATTGGGACGTACATCGTGTTCGCGGTGTCGGTTCTATACGCTAGTAATAATACTTCAATGGTATCAGGTAATTAGACAATTAACGATAACAGAAAACTGATTTTATCTGTATTTTTATATAGGTATATTTTTTATGTTTACTAATAAAATAAGCAAGGTAATTCACATAGTTTACGCGCTGAGTTTAAACAAGATTATATTATGATTGAGATAAAAATTGTTAGTTGTTAAATTATGTCATAGAGAAAATTTTACGACTTCATCCGTGCTTTGGAATCAGAGGAGTCTGATTGTAATTGTTGGATTCTGTACACTTCTGTTGGAAATTATGATTTCTATAATAAGGAAATCCAGTCAACTTAAAAAAAATATATGTAAAAGTTGGCGTGAGTTTGCAAGAATTAAAACTTTTACTCACCGTTTACGAATGTAGTGTGAAAAGAAATCAACAAATTTGAAATTAGCGTCTCAAGCGATGTTAACAAAATAATTGTCTAATTTATTACGTAGCTAATAATTAATAATAGTTGTATCCAATGCATTTATGTACGCAAGGGAAAGAAAAGGCGACCAAGCCTATGTTAGAGGTTAACTTGTTAAAACATCGACGATCCATTAAATACAGACGGCACAATATAACTCCTCAAACTTGGAGAAACTCATGTCCAACAGTACACTTTCAAAGAGTGGTGGTTGGATAGGCAAAAATGGACACTTTAGTCATACTTGAATTAGAGCTTCAACACGAATTCTGATCCCAAATCTGAACATTCTTGTGATTTCTAGAAGTTCTTTAGTAAATGTCATTATTCGTAATGAATACTCATATCTAAAACACAACTAATGGTTTGATATAAATGTAAACTATGGCTTTATTATTGTCATCCAAAGATGAAGACTCATCCGTAGCATAATTTATGAATTGTGATGATGATGAATTTCATTTTATTAGGTGTCAGTTTACTTAAGATATTAAAATATATTACGTTATAACACGTGGTAATTTTGAAGTAATCACGTAATTTGAAAGCTTTCGATCGAAAGCATGACTGGACGTTATTGAGCAATTTGAGAATATAGGAGATAGATAAGAGCGTAGAGTCTGTCTATATTAATTATTGCACGAAAAACTGATCCTCTTCATTATTTTGTATTCCATGCATATTCAAAAATGCGTTATTAATTAAAGATTTCACGTGTTAACATTAAAATGCATGAATTAAATTTCTGTTTCAAAATCTTTATCGAAATCTAAACTCTGGATCTTTCTAATAATATTTTACCATCAGATGGTCAAACAGCGCCTTATAACATGCATACTGTGACTAACACCAGACAGATTGCATACCAACCTTTATGTCCATATCAAAAAAATATTCAATAATAATAGAATCTGTTATGACCATGTGGTCTACATTTATTTAACGCGATCAGTCTAGACCAGCGTTTCTAAAATGATTCGATATGGCCTTGTATCAGGCCTCTTTATTAAGATACCTGGTCGCAAAATCGTAACATTATATCTAGTTGACTCATTGAAGTATTATGTACCAAATTAAACTTGCGCTTCAATTTTCTTTCATGAGAATATTCATATTACTTTATGTACTAGGATGGCTGAAACTTTTGAATAATAAAAAAATAATGGGGATCATTTAAGGACAAAGTTAACTTTAATAATGTGTTTTAATTTACATTTATACATCATTAAGATAAACAACGAAGTATATAACACGCCAGTGAAGTATAAAAATATCTGGAAAAAAATTGTTTGAGAAACACTGCTAGTAGTGCAACTCGACTGTGCTTTGTTCTGGACGACATGAGTTAACTCTAAAGCTATGTAAACTATTACAGCTGTATTTGGGTAAATGACACACTGCTGTGTTTCAATAAACCTATAACACATTTACCTATACAATGATTTAAATTTAGCTTGGTTAACAAAATTGATCATTGACACACTAATTTTTTTCTTTAAATTAATTATTCAACTATGCACCTTGTAATGTGTTTATGTAAATTATTCTAATAATAATTACATTGAAAAAACAATTTGCAGGTCATTGTACGGATTTGACCAAATTATAATAAATAAAAATTTTCTTGAAAATAAATTGTACAAAACCAACAAACCTTATTATTTATCTTTTTTTTTGTTTTACCATTTATTTTCATACTCATTACATTATATTTATAGTAAGTATATTCCTTACTGTTAAGTAAAACAAACAACAAGTAAAAAGTGTATAAAACAAGTTATTATTTTCCTAGTTCCAAAGCCAGGGTCATTTAGAATTATCCAAATAAAAAAATAAGGTCAGTTGAAGACCTTCAAGATAAACATTTTCCATGCCATGATGCCTATTTCGACTTCCGCGAACACTTACCATAACGATAGAATAATTTCATAAAGTATCTAACACAAAAAACATATAAGTGTAATTTCAATGATAAGGAAATACTTAAAACAAAAACTGAAATTAAAATACTTTATTGCACTGAATAAAAATGTGGTAGATAGGTATTTTTATTTATATTTTGATGAAACTGAGTAACCAAGTATGAAGACGATGAAACTTTTTAATGAAATGTAATATACAAGTTAAGATCCAGCTCTAAATCCTTGAGAGCCAGTTCTTCTCTCTTTTTCTTTCTCTTTTCTTGACCGGCAACGCATCAGTGATGCCTTTGATGTTGCTGATGTCCATGGGCGACGATAGCCACTTAGCATCAGGTGAAGCGTTATCTCGTTTATCGGCTATTTCCATAAAAAAAGAACAGAAATATATTTTGAAATATTTAGATTGTCGACATTTAGCCTAAAACAACTGTGTAAATGCTGGTTATTGAGCTATATAGTATACTTATTACTCATAAACAAAAGACGAGCAGAGTGATTCAAAGATTACAAGAAACGATCTCACTGACAACAGAAATTCTCCATTACTCATTTACATAACAAAGGGAGATCACCTACATTCCCCATCCCCACAATTTTCACAATTATGTTCCCCGCAGAGGCCATGCGCCTTCGAGGCGAGGGGTGATTGGTTCCAAGCATTTGCCGGCGATAACAACCGTACCTGCGAGCTTTTGAACTGCCTCGACATTATCCTGCTAAATTAAAAAGTAGAATCGAAAGTCAGCGTTTCAGCGTTTATTTAAGGATATCTTACACTTAGGAGTGTTAAGTTTTACGAGTAAGAGGTGATAAGATTGTATTTTTTAAATTTTATAATCTGATTGTTAATGTTTTGTATTTATTAATTTATAATATTTAATTAAATGATAAGTCAGTCAAGGCTAAGCTTACTGTAAGTAGGCTTTCCTTGTGTTTTTTCTTTTATCGTTATTTTTTATCTATTCAAACATTAGATAATTTCGTTCTAAAAATTATGTTTATATAAAAGGAATAATACAAATAAAGACAAGTAATAACTATTAATATTTACAATGCTTAACTTATGTACAATTAAAATTTTTGAATAGTTATATCACATCTACAACCACAGCCGTGAAGATACATTTGGTAATCAGGTGTAAATTTATTACCAGATGGCAATATTTACTGGAATAATATTTACTTACTATTGAAGCAATAAACGATTAAGTGTTTAATGTCCTTGATTTTTATAGAAGTTTTAGCATTGAATTAGTTCATGTTAATTTATTTACATGTTAATTAAAAATGTTTTAAAGCCGTTGCAAATTAATTCAAACAAGACATTGATTCCATTTTTTGATTTTTTACTGTTATTATTCAATTACACCCTGTTATTTAATTTAGTGTTGACATACTTTCTATTCACACACAGATTAGAAAAAGATCCTTACTTCTGCGGTTACATTTGGATCTGTGTTTAAGAATAAATTAAAATTTACCATTGCGTCAGTAAAATCAAAATTAATGAGAATGTCTAGAGGAGAATTTAGTGTTATAAAATTTAATGTCCTTGTTATATTTTTTAAACTTTAATGTATAGCATGCATTTCAGATTATATTTTGTAAGTAAAATAAAATTTAAACCTAAATATTTATAACGCGATAATTTATATCAAAAACTGTAAGCCTTACAACTTTTACCTCGGACGGACAGACCTCTTCAACTTGGCAGGGTAGCAGGTGTCGTAAGCGCACGTGACCGGGCGGCACTCGCGCGCGCACCGCCGACATCGCGACAGCCAACCGACACCGTCGAACGTCGACCGGCGCGTCTACCCGATCCGTTCCATTTGAATTTTTGAATCGGTCCAACTCGAATGTGCTAGTGCCACAAACTGAGGATTTTGTGCTAGTGTTGTGTGCTGTTTTACAGGTTAGTTTTTTGTTTGTTTTATAATAATAATATGTGATTTAATCTGTGGTCCTGAACTTTTTTACGTTGGATTTTGTGGCATTGTTTTCGTTTCGAATTAAGATAGTAAATGGTACTAACGGTTCATATCATATCGATTGCCCGTTGCTTTGATTAAATTTTAGAATATTATTAAGAAGTTAAGAAGCAAATGTTTTGTTTTAATCATGACGTGATAAAATTAATTAATTTCGTGGGTATTTTGGAATAAAAATTTATTTAAAAATTTATTAAAAAGTGCTACCAAATTATATAAGAAAATCTGTTAATCAAACGGTTTTTAAATATGATTCAATTTGTTAACGTGTCTTGGGACAAGCGACGCAAGAAAAGACTTCAACGGGCACTCTTAAGACTTCGTTACGTCATTCCTCTGAAAAGCTTTATAACCGCAAAACCTGAATTGAGAGTGCCAGCATTTAGTCATTATGTAGTAATAATAAGGTTTTATTTTATTACTAATTACCTAAATTGAATAACGAAATACTTGGACCATAATTAATTGTTTGAAAATTCAAAAATTTTGTTGGATTTATAATTTATAATACCAGCTGAATAATTTTAATGGTAGTGTAATAATTTTAATGTGTATTAGAACAAGAAATGTGTTTAATAATGATAATTATCGTAATTATGTAACACCAGGTAATATTATAAGATTCAGAAACAACCTGTTTGGAAGGTAAAATAATCAGCAAGGTTCGAAATATATTTTAATTTGTAATTAAAATATGCATGCAATTTTATTTAAAACCTTACTTGCAATATTGAATATATGATTCATTATAATAATGCTGTAATAATAATGATTGATTGTGTTAAGAGTTATCGTCACGTTTCAGCTTAGAAGTTTTAAACATCTTTCATTAGATACGTTTAAATATTCAGTCAATAAATGTTTATAAATTATCGTTTTAATTGGTTAAATACGTACATACTTATTATTAGTAAAAGATGATAATAAAAAACTAAAACGAGTATTTTAGCATTGGCCGAATATAAAATGTGCGAATCCGCAAAAAAGAATGAAGCGACAACGTTGTTTCTATAACAGGATTTACCTTCGATTCGGAATGAGTCCCATCAAAACAAAAACATACCGGTTTGGGGTTCAAGCTACTTTTGCCCTTGTGGTACACTTTGGTACAAGGCAATACAAAATTAGTATTATTTTGTTAAATTCCATTACCATTTCACATATTTTGTAAGTCTGTTAAGGTCTATCGGTTAGAGGTCGTCAGGAAAATGAATAGTGCGTTGGGATATTTACGTCTATTAGAACATTCTAATCAATGATAAATTCTTACTACAGTAATCTTAGAAATTATTATTATTTAACAGAAATCTTAATATTTCGATAAAATAAACGTCCATCTAAGTAAAACTCTCATTTAAATGCAACAGCTGTATCTCGTAGGTCAGAGTAATGATCAAACTGAACTATCATATCCGGGTTTGATTGCCGGTCGAGAAGACATTTTATGTAACAGTTGTGTGTGGGTGGTAGGTACTAATATCCCAGGAAATAGCAGTGAGGTATATTTGTTTAAATAAGAAATCTGGTATAGTTGTATTTATCATAGTTCAGATTATTATGAGGCAATCAAAGTGTAAAAAATCTAAGTACTCAACATAGGTTTTATGTTTTTACGACTTATTACTATCTTTATTACTTTAAACAAGTAAAACTCAATATATTATTATGAATAATGTTTAACGACATTCGACCTTAATATTTCAGTGTTCTTACAAAAAATGCTTACGTAGATTATAAATCAGTTATGCTAAATCCGCGCTAACACCCATCTTATTATTAATCTGTAGAATTATTAATTCTGGTTGCTAATTTATCTACTAGATATGCAAAAATATTATCTTCATTGTACGTATGCAGGGTGACTCACCACACCAACCACGCTTGAATTTCCTGTATCGATACAACAAAATAAGCATCAAGTCCTAGTCATAGCAACTTGGAAAGCCGTTTAACGGAACGACCTTTAAGAATGAAACCGAAGATTTTAGATTGAATATAGATCGTTTTTAATTTTAAAACTTGGTGATTTATATCAGTGAGGGTAAATTGATTAAAAATAAATACAAAGATCCATAAAATTTTTTTTCAAGAAGAAATGAAGTAAACTAATGAACTACAATGTAAAGTATAGTTATGTGAGCAAATGATTACAAGTATTTAAGATAAAAAATATAGAAAGCATATATCTACCGTAGATCTACTAAAAACTACTACCAGAAGAAAGAAAAAAGAAAAAAATTGTAATATTTTAAACACAAAGCATCAAAAAAGTCTCTTCTTAGCGTCATGTGGAAAGCCTACGTTTAATTTGAGTGGTAACTTAGTATTTTTGGCGGAAATTATTCGGCTATTATCTATACTAATATTATAAAGAGGAAAGATTTGATTGTTTGCATTGAATAGGCTCCGAAACTACTGAACCGATTTGAAAAAATTTTTCACTGTTGGGAAGCTACACTATCCCCGGGTGACATAGGCTATATTTTTTTTTACTATTTTTCCCAAAGCGAAGCGAGGGCGATTTCCTAGTAGTATTTATTATAAACTAATATTACAAATTACAATTTAACCAACCCACCTTGAAGCAGCGTGGTGGAGAACGCTTTAGACTTTAAACTTTAATTATGGAAGAGCTGGCGACTTATAATTAAGCATATTCGATTCCTAAAAAGTAACAATTTTCTTATAAATTTCGTTTTACTGTACCTAAAAATGATTCTCTCGAAAAGTCTTTGGTCCGTTTTTACAGATATTGGCCATTACATTAATTTATGTTTGCCAATAACGATTTAACTTAGAGAGAAAGAAACGGCAGATAAGCGTTTCGGTAGTAGGAGTGGTGCAGTATGCGTTTTTGCCACGGCATTTCTGCACATTGGGTGTTGGTGTAAGTTAAAAGAAATAGATTAATTTTCATTTGTAATATATTATTTTATTTTTTAATATGGTGTTACAGCTTTTTAGGATGCATGTCCAGGGGGCCATGAACAGCATAGCAGCATAGCATAGATCCTTCGTGCTAAAAAGCTGTAATTTGACATGGATATAAATAAATAAATAAATAACGCTTCACACTCATATTTCACATTCACGCCCCACACTAGGATTCCCTGTGTCGTGGGTGCCATAGATAAAAACAGAACACACTAAGTTATGATAAATTCGAGCATGCCACCAGCAACCCGAGGGTGGGAGGGGGTACGAGTTATTATTATTTAGCAAACAAATATTACATCTAATAAAGTTTTGAAAAGCATTTATAAAATCATTCATTAGCATGCTATAATATCAAATTTTTCACACGTGAAAAACCTATTATAAATGATTTTTGACGAATTTAATATCGACACTCAACCCACATAGTCAACTGAGGAACGTAAATTGAAAAAAAACTTCAAACTACATCTGCAATTTTAGTTTATGCTTGTATCAGATGTAAGTAACCTACCTTAGAAATTAGTCCTTTAAAACATGTAATGCTAAATTTAAAAATTATCAGGTTCCACTCACAACGAATGCAAAACAATTGTCAGGTGAATCATAAGATTAATTAAACAATTAGTGGGGTCCATATGAATGAAAATAGCGTGTCAACCCGCTCCCGCTACCTCCCTCCTCCGCTCACACCTTGCGCGCATTAGGCAAAGCGCTGGGCGGCCTTCATGCGACCGGTTGCGCTCGCTTACTTTCGCGTTGCACCTATAGAGGTATTTCGGACAAGCGCCCGCTTCGTAAACAATGTTAAGCGCCATTAAACCACCTAATGAATTGGGTTTCAATTAACTGATTAACTGGTCCTGGTTTCAGGTTGCGATTGGCTTGAAAAACGAAAAGTATCCGTGTCGGATTTTTTCAATGAATTTTTTTTATTGAATTATATGAATCAAAAGTCATAAATTTTTAAGGTTAGCATAATTGAAAGCCTCTTAAAAAAGTTATGTTGGAACAAGCAATATAAAATATTCTAATCAAATATACAACTCGCGAGCTGTGCTGTGTGTGTGTGTGTTAGATATTAAAATATCAATGAAAATATTTAATAAATCGTTTATGAAATTTAATGTTTAGTTCCGTCGATATATTATAAAGTTATTGATACAAAGAAGGTTACATAGTACGTAACGTCAAACAAAAACTACTTAATTTCATTCAATAACTGCAAGAAACAGAAAGTAATCGATCAATTGCATGTTTTTCTTATTGGTCAACCAGATGTTGCAACAATATTCACCGGTTTCAGCCTTTCACTGACTGTCCAGTGTCCACAGCCAGAGCCAGACAAAACCAAATACCCGATAAATGACAGTTATATAGGTACCTACTCACTTCGTTGCATTGGTTGCATTATCAGTTAAATAAGTTTGCATTTTATCTCTATAAACGAATAGACCTGCTACCTATACCCATGTAAAAAATGTTTAATGGACGCAACAACAATCTGACATAATCATTTTATTGTTGACTCAGGTTCTATAAAAAAATGCATAAATAATTTTGTTTGTCACATGTTATTACAAACGCAATTCATGCTATTTCCTTCAGTTACATTATACAGATCAGGACATTCAAATACATCCATGCATTAGCCTGAAGGTCGTTCAACAAAGCCTTTCCTAACTTGCACCCACATAGGTCTTATCTCAATCCCCTGGCATCCAATGTATGAAGGCTGTCGTGGCCAGGCGCGAATCTTGCCCTCAAAAAATATTGTGGTCACCACCCGGAAATCGACCAAGTGCGATTTGGACTACAAAGTCACTTTCGATCGATACTTGATACATAGAATTCCAAAGGAAAGATTTACAAAATTTTCAGCAGTGGATCTCCAAAGGCTAATAATGGATGGATGGAACGGGGGACTATGCAATGCAGTCTTACTACACTCGGGTGCAATGAAATCGCACATTTGATTTTTTCTGCAAAATACAAATTATTTTTTTTTCTGAAAGATACATATATATTTTTTTAATATGGAATTAAAGCTGGTTTCATTACCTATCCAACGATACCATACAAGCCGTTATTACTTTATCCTACTGCCAAAAAAAAACACCAATTACAAATTCATCCTTTATTAAAAGAAGTTTCCTTGACAAAACTGTGTGGGAAATGAAGGCTTAAAAAAAAACACCCTTTTCTTACAAAAATACCTTTATTAATACGAAGTGTTACCCCCTCTTACTTGAATTACCGCTCGACACCGGTTTCCCATCGACTCTATCAAGTGATTGATAGAGTCTTGTGGGATAGCGTCCCATTCCTCCTTGAGCGCAGTTTGCAGCTCCTGGAGATTAGCTGGAGCAATATTTCGGTCTCTTATTTTCCTTTTTAAATTGTCCCAGACGTGTTCGATCGGATTAAGGTCCGGACTCCGAGCTGGCCACACCATTGTTTTGATATTCACCTCTTGAAGGTACTGCGTTACAATTTGAGCGGTATGGGGTCTTGTATTGTCATGCATAAAGAGAAAGTTCTCTCCAATGAAACCGCTAAATGGTACGACATGTTCCTGGAGAACTTCTTCGACGTACCTCCGAGCAGTTAGTCCCCTTGTTGGACGCCTTATATTGGCCCCAGTGAGGAAGACAAGCTCAGTTTTGGCTTCCAAAGAGATTCCACCCCAGAACATACACGAACCACCGCCATATGCAACGCGTTCCGTGATGCAACACGGGGCAAATCTCTCTGTAGGCCTTCTATAGACCCGCCCTCGTCCATCATTGCCATGGAGACACATCCTAGACTCGTCTGAGAACAGAACTGTTCGCCATTGGTCGACTGTCCAGTTCACATGTTCCTGTGCAAATCGAAGACGGGCTTGGCGGTGAGCTGGCGCCAATTTAGGGCCGTTTGCTGGCCTATGCGCTGTTAGGCCGCCTTCAGCAAGTCTCCTTCTGACCGTCCACCGACTGACTTCCACTTCACGCACCTCTTGGAGATGATGTGCAAGATCAACGGTTGTCAGGCGACGATTTCGCAAAGCCGTCGTTACGAGAAATCGGTTGTCGCGCTGAGTTGTAGCTCTAGCTCGACCAGATCCTCGTCGTCGTTCATAGCCACCAGTCTCCCGATAGCGCTGGTATACACGACGAACTGAATATCGACTGATATTCAGCTGTCGAGCTACAGCACTCTGGTTCTGGCCTGCTTCAATTAGAGCAACGACTTGAGCGGCTTTTTCTGGCGTAGTATCCATTTTCTTCGATAATTATTGCAGCTGTAGTCACTGGACGTCCTTTCAGTTTGAGCGTTGAAATGCAACTGATGACATTTTACTCAAAACATGCCTTTTTATACCTGCATTAGTCTGGCAAACTACGGTAACCTAAGGGAGTTAATTTTAGGGTTTTTTTGTTGTCATTAATTCTTGGCCGTAGGGTAAAGTAATAACGGCTTGTATGGTATCGTTGGATAGGTAATGAAACCAGCTTTAATTCCATATTAAAAAAATATATATGTATCTTTCAGAAAAAAAAATAATTTGTATTTTGCAGAAAAAAATCAAATGTGCGATTTCATTGCACCCGAGTGTATGTACCTTCAATACCTTCAAATAGTCTTCACTTATGTACAATGAAACCGAGAACCATTGGCTAATATACAAATACACTCAACCGGACTACTGTATCCAGTAGGTAGATTTTGTCACGTGGTGATCACATACGCAAACATTGCTCGCAGCACATAAAGTTGACAATTTATTATGCACACAACATTATCGTGCCATCATCGTTCACGAGTAGGGTTGATTTAAGTTATTAAAAAAGTCGATATTTTGTAATCGATATCCTAAAGAAGTAGATATTCTTGGGGATTATCTTAACAATGAGAGCCCCGGTAGCCTAAGCGATCAAACAGAAAAATTTCCGAGCAAATTCTATGTATGAACTTCTTTTCGATCTTCGTTGTATAACGTCCCGGGTATTAGTGGTGTGACCACTTACCATCACGTACCGTCTGCCCGTTTACAGCCAGTATACCAAAAAGGATTCAATACAAAAATGACTTAATTAACTTTAGACAATTAAATTAAGTGACATTGTGTCTCTTTAGCATTAATGTTTTTTGCTCAACCCTAACAAGATTTTGCAAAACATGTAGTGACACGATAAGCAATTACGTGACAAATTGAATGGTTTCATGTAAAAAACAATTAAATATACATATGTATTACATAATTCTCCTTAACATCTAACCGATGGAATCCACTTGACATTAATGCGTTAGTAATTTAGTAATTTACAAGTACTTGAATGACAATCAATAAGTACATCGCTTTGTTGTGTAATTTAAGGCCGTATTAAGATAGCTTATATAGAGAATGGCTCTGTGCGGAATCCGATCAAACGTTTTCGCGATGTCGACGCCTCTCCGCGACTTTCAATGATTTGGGCCCAGTTATGGGTAAGATATACCAAGAGGTCACCCGCTAATCGACCATGACGGAAATCATACTGCTTGTCATAGACCAACTGGTGTTCCTCTACATATTCGGACGCGTGATGCATCCAATATCGGACAAAACAAAAAATTCACACATTCAGGACGATTACGTAAATGCATTTTCGGTAATAGTTAGGTGGTGGCCTACTGGGTCAAATGGTAACGAGGCCGTCCACTCCACGTGACATTTACATTTGAGGATCGCCATGTGATCGTTGCATACGTTACGTATAGTTGGTGTAAAGTGCTATGTTGACGCATGTACATGCTATTTTTCGGTGTTTGGTCAATAAATGAATTGTATTTGAGCCCAACTTAAGTAACTCGTAAGCGTAACTGCGTGGCCGCCGCGCCGCGTGGATTTTGAAATTGCTGCAATTTTGTAATGCACATAAGGAAGTTAGAAATAGGAAAAATGAAAATATAACCTGTACCCTGTAGGTATTCGAAGTCTTTTATCAACTACACTTTTTTTACACAATACCTAAGTTTGTAAGTTACCTATACACCGAAGGTTATTTTCCTCTTTTTATTCAAAATACCCGTATTTAATATGATAAAAATATTTTTTTTTCTATTATAATTTTTCAAGTTTGCTTTTAACTATTATTAATTTATTTTATTTTAATATTCAAATAAGATATAATACCATTTACACCTACTTAAAATAATTTAATATGGCTTAGATAATTATCATAAAATATCTGGCAAACTATTCGATTATAACACTAATATTGAAAGGCGGCGAGATCACTAATCTAATGCGTTATTAGCAATCGCTTCACGCAACACTCAAATTACTTTGTGACACCCAGTTACATAATTTTAATATATAGCTCAAAATGATTATAAATTATAGCTTTTTATATGCTTGTTGCATTCCCAAGGCAAACATTTGATTAGACGAAGTAAAACCAAGTAAAACCAGCAGAACCCATTTTAGAATCTGATTTGTTTTTTTAGTTCTACATAGGTACTTTTATGTATTCTGTGGTTTTACTAGAAAAACTATACGGATATTTGAGCGTCTTAGTACCTATAAATTTATTGAGTATTTTACATTCGAACCTTGCTAAAAATTTCCAAAACCAAACCAATCTTTTTTATGTCAAAAGTGTAAAACTATTTTCTATCTTTCGCTCCAGTCGTCTTCTTTTTCTGCTTGTCTTTTACTCTATGTTTCTATAGGTACTCACTACCCATTCCATTTTCCATTCCCACATAAATAATGGCCAACAAAGGTTGAATTTCGTGTTTGGACAACAATTTTGTACAGATCTTGTTATTGATCCATTTTACGTGTATCAGAGTTTAATTTACTATCAATACTTATTAAATAAACTACATAATTAAAAATCAAGAAACTACATACATATCCGGTCATTGAGGTAAACTATTAATAATACAAACATAAGTCGATTTGTAAATGGAATATTTCCATTTTGCATATAAATTGATTCGTGTTGACACAACTTAGGTACCTGATATTATTTTTATGGAGAGGACGGGTTTATCATTAACGAACACGTGTATTCTTAAATATGTAAGTCCTAAATAATAAAATTAATTAAACTAATAATAAAAGTGAAACATGAGTTTCTCTACACATGTCGAGTAGACCTACGTACGATATTATATGAAAATGTATAAATGTATATGTAATCAAACGTATTTTCTAACACCTATGAACCTATTTATTCTCTATATTACATAACTAATCTTTGCTGGTTTATTACAAGAAGCTTTTACTAATCTTGTAATGTAATTGTCATACGACTCACACTTACCTGGTATCACTTAGCCAAACAAACTTTCCTAAGGAATTTTCCAAAATATAATCTGTAATAAGTATTGTCATTGTTTCAGGTCGTTAAGGTGCTTTATCTGTGACTGTGAGCGTGCCATGTGATAAACAAACAGATTATTAAATAAGTACATAGAACGAAATGTGTTTGCGCTGTAACTTGTGATTTGAACTTTGAGTGTCCCATCACTATTGCTGAATACATTATTTGACTAAAAGTGAAGTGTTTCGCTGCTGGACGACGTTTCCACTTGAGCTGTATATTCTTGGTAAGTTGTTTTTATTACCTGACGGACCGACGCAAAGTAGGGTAATGTGTTTATTAGTTTACCTATGTGGCGTTGTAGAGGCCCAACGCGTTGACGGATTTTGATGATTCTTACGTCAATCTTAATCCTTCTATGATGTAGTTGTTTTGTTTTTTTTAATTATATTTTTTACAATATTTTTTCATTAATCTCATTGTTGTTAAGTTCCGTAATAAGATTCCGTATCTACCTATAATAATAAATTAATAAATAATTACATTGGTATAGATTTCGCTAAACAAGGACAAGGGTAATGCAATTTATGTTAGGTAGGTATAGGGATTTAATATTACATACCAAATCTATGAGTTAACATAGGCATTGTGATGGAATAAAACTATGTTTATAAAATAGGTTAAAAGAAACGGTGAAAACCTCTCGTTCTCCTCTTTTTATTGATCGATTTGAATAATTTCTTATAATTTGGTTTTCTTTTTCAATTTTATACTGTAAGTACCTACTGTTAGAACCTACTAAACCATTTATATAACTGTAGCAATATGAAATAAACGTAATAGAATATTAACCTGAGCTAAAGCTTTGTTTAATAAAATTGGTTTTATTTTGTTTGTTGATCAAATACCATTTAAGTACTTGCATAATCCAATGCGCATCTCGCACACGACTTTCTGATTACTGTGATTACATAATCGTAATATTCGTAAGACTGATATTGCAAGCGAGAGTATCATGAAGGCATGAAATATTTCTGTAATACCGGTTTTTATCCGGCTTCGGAATATTATTCCACGGCAATTTCTCTCTTTACATAAACGTTCCTTTTAATACACCAATAAACGTAGTTCTGTTATGTTTCTTAAACAACAGTTATCGGATGTAGTATTGAGTGTACACTGATTTGCTCTTTACCAGATATTACCTAATATATACTTTACTTTGTAGAAAATTATGAATCATAAAGTATATAATTGATACCTGTATGTAGGGTTGCCAATTGACCGGATTTTTCTGGACAAGTCCGGTTTTTGAGTTTGTTCGCCTTTTTGAGGCTCGATATTGGCAAGCTTTATTACATAAGCGCTGACTCTTTCAAAGTTCAAATGAAAGCGTCGATCAAAGGGCCCAAAGCCTGAAAAAAAATTACATATTTTCGTAATAAAAATGCGCGGACTTTTTTAGAAAATTAAATGTCCGGGTTTTTTATTAACTAATTGCCCGGTCTTTTCAAATTTTGAGATAGACTTAATTATTCTCATATTCACCAAAATGCATTATTAAAATTGGACTTAAATAAGCGTACGGCATATTTTATAAAACATAATATTCCATCCTTCGTCATGTTCGTTCAGACACGTTAATCTGGTTTCTATAAATGCAAACAATGTGCCTCTCTCTTTGCCGTATCCAAGTTCAAATCCGCTGACCTTGCGAGCGCATGCTGTCACCGGTTCCAATTATTCCCTCTAATGGTAAATTGCAAACTCACTACCTACTCAAACATGTGATAAATACTAGTGAGTATAAAGAGATGGAGTTTAAAAAATACTCAGAATTGACGTATCTAAGCTATTTCATTCTTAAACAGAGAAGTGGAAGAAAGAGCTATCGTAAGACGAGTAGCAGTTCTTTGTCAATTTTTAAAAAAATACGCGTCAAAAGGGAGCAAACTTTTACTTTATTATAGAACTTAAAAGGGAATGATATAGGTAATTTGTATTATGCTCCTACCTATTAAGATGTTTTATAGCACTATGTGATCTAAAGTCACATTTTTCGGGACGTAAGTTTCTCTGTTAGGGCACCGTGCAATAAACAACACATCGGAATGAACTAAACTATTTTCATTGCTCTATCTCATTGTGCTCGTAAATCTACGGTACATAATATATTATGTACCGTGCTATATACTCCGTCACTGTCATCGTTTACAAATCAAACAGTAGGTATATAACATGTATATAATGTATACATACGTGATTATTATTAAATCGGCGATCGCGTTCAAATCACATAATAATTTGCAGTTGTGATTTGCTCTGTAAGCAGTGATTTACTGTTTGTCTATTTTGTTTTGCCGTATGAAGGTCGTGGTTTTATTTTAACCACTTCACTTTTCATTTAGGTTGGAAAAAAACATACACGAAGAACTAACGATTGATACGAAAAAATGCTAGGGATAACTGACTTCAAAGAAAGAGTCTTTGAAAAAAATAATCATAATCATAATCACCATTGTATACTTGGGAAATTCCCTAAATTCCTCATTGATCCCATCATGAGAACTGAATTTGAATAGATCTAGATCCTAGTCTAGAATCAGGAGGTTAATTTTTTTAATCTGTTGACAAATGATGGAGTGTTGAGTTAAGAAACATAAAAAAATATCCAAATAAAGAACCACCTTTTGAAATCGATGAAATGATACAAACACTCACAATTGAAAGTATAATAAAATTACTAACCGCAATCAAAAGTAAAAAACCTGATACCTATTACGAGTAAAGTAAATCAATTTCAAGTTATTTATTGACATCGACAACGCTAGTCGCCAGCTACATTATCCTTTCTAAATTACCCGTTCTGTTGGTAAGAACATTCACGTTAATCGAGATTACAGTAATTACGAGACTTGCAATAGCTAGTTGCAGACTTGCAGGCGAACGTGTAGCTCCAGTTTATGATATAAATAGTTTTATGTCTATCAAACATCGTTGATCCGAAACCAGAGAAGTTGAAACTGAAATTCTGCAAATTCTCGACGAGATAGATCTTAAACAAGATCAAATAAAATTGGTTTCAATCATAGTGTATTTAAGGAAATATTCTGAAGAAACCCTACGCGTGAAAAGGTTATGTGAGAAGACCCACCAAAACCCCCTACCCTATACCACCTATAGGGCACAAAGGGAGAGACTCTGTAATTCGATATAAACGTACAGGCACCCAAATTCCTGAAGAAAACCGGCAGACAATAGACCTAAAGAAAACATCATGAAATACTAAGTACTGTTGACTGTAGTAAAACTACAGGCTAAGCAAGAAACTACAGTAAATTAGGTATGTCTAATCTTAAAAATGTCATAATTATTATGCCATACAAACCGTGTCTATTTTGAGTCGTAATTACTTGGTTTCAAGTGTAATATCAGTCAACCATATCATCCACTAGCTTTAAACCATTTGGATAAAACTGCTTATTCGTTTCCTTCAGTTATCATTGTCATGATACTTATAAGATGGTCCTCCTAAAAATCCTTAATTATTACAGTCATAATCATTAAGTCATATAATTACGGTGTCATCACAATTACGTGTCGTGATTACTTTAGTCACATTTTGTCCAAATGGGACGTCATTTACATGGTTCTGTACATTGTACACTTGTACCTTATTTCATCATGTTGTCATTGTAATGGGGTTGTTCCGGTTATCACATAATATAATGGCTATCATGTGTCCTTGTACACAACCCATGGTATCCGTGAGAAATGAATGATCGAGTGATTAAAATTATCATGGTCTTATTAACCACTAATGTTATATGTGATGTTTGCATTCATGATTTTTGATGCGCCGCACTGGCTTGAAATCATCGTATTATATAAGCAAGGTTAGTGACTCTTTTGGATATCAATTTCACGGACCTCTTTCTGATGCCCTTTAAGATAGGTATCTGCTATTTCGCGTCCTTGGTCAAACAATGCCCAAGGTTGCAGCAATGTGGTCCGTGAGAATTCTAAATTAGAATTTAAAATGAATTCAAAACAGAACTCAATTATTTATATAACTTTTACTTGTATTTAGGTAACCTGAAGAAATATTTTCAAAGCTATAACAGTAATATCAAATCGTAATTTAATCTGTATTCCAAGAAGCAGAAACCTGAAAATAATATTACGCTATATTCATTAGTAACTGATAGATAGTTATTTAATCAATCTAGTGAAATAGCATAATAATGAGTTGCCCTAACGACATGTCTCGAGACTCTCGAATCTGTCATGTTATCAAACATTTTACAAAGTGACTTCTTGACGCTCATCAAATGCATTTACAACACTTGTTTATGATATCAGTTTTATTTTAATTGTTGCACAACTAAAACAATCACAATTATGACATAATCTTAGCTCATTAGCAACACTAATCAATAACCTAGGTACTTTCTTCACATACAACACGCGATGACAGCGCCAACTAGCGTTGGAAAGGAATTAAATATTTTGAGTTTTTGATAAAATTAATTTTAGTTTGTATTTATTTCACAATACTAGAAAGGTGAACAACAATTTACTCCAAAACTATTGGACCAAATGAGTTGAAATTTGGTACTTACTCATGAACTAGTTTTTAATAGTGAATTCAAAATACATTATCTTCATTCGTAAATGAAATGCACTAACTGTACTTTAGGCCATTATAAATTATAATCACACCACTAACACTACATGGTAGGTACCTACTATACATGTCCTTGCTCAGTCCAAGATGTCTCCTAACTTTCCAACTCTCTCATTTCATGTAGACTTGTAGAGTTAATGCATCTTTCATTGTCTCTTCAAGTCGTTACGTCACTGATGCAGTGAATGCCCAGAGCAGGGTTTACTGGTAATACAAGTGCGACATCGGCAGGGAAAGTCCGGGTGTGGCTTAAATTACTATGTATTTACAGTTATTTGCTTATTTCGGCGAACTTGCGTCATGTACAATCATGAACATAATATGGTAGGGTCGGCAATATTTGTCGTAGACATGAATGAAATTTTTTCTGTTACAAATCTAAAAAGAAATCACATTATGTTAATTATTATATATTACTAGAAATAAACATACGATTTCCTAAAATTTCGTAAAAAATATGCGAGGATTTTGTCACATGTGTATTATTGCATGTTTAAAATGCTCTCCTCAAAATAATATCAGCCGGAAAACAAAATGTTAAAACATTTGACTGTTAAGTTTTAAAAGGCATACTTGTGTGATAGGTAGCTAATATATATCTGTGTATTCTTCATTTAAACAATATTTGTGTATACGCTCATGGGTGTACTGTGTAATCAAGGTAATTGTTAAATTTATTTACACGTTGTTTTCCACTTTCTATTAGCATGACCTGTGCATGCGGTAATGAAGCTTGTAAATTTCTACTCGATTCTAAATGTCGATTTCAAAAGTCCCGAAATATGCAATTGGCTACTGGCTAATCACAAATTAGCTACACTGTACAAAAAGATCCAATCGAATCACGTGAATTTTACTGAAGATTTAACTTTCATTTGTATTAAAATTTAATATTATAATTAATAACATAATTATAGTAGGTAGGTTTATAAGTTGCTTATATTCAGTAGAACAACATAAACGACTCACAACCGTAATCAAAAAAATAAAATATTTAAAAAAAATAATAAAAAAAAATATTTTTTTTTGATAAGAAAAAATACTTTTTATTACAACACGCTTTTATTAGTTGCAATATCACACTATGCTACATTAATGTTACTACAACCACACCACAACGTATTTATTTATTAAAACAATCACATAATAATACAGTGTAAATAGACGTTAAAAATATAGTGTAAATCATATTATGTCTGAACTGAACATATTTTTAAAACTATATGCTACATGAGAAGACATGCGTTTTGGAAAGCTAACCCATATATTTAAGCCATGCGTCAAACCGGTCAGGTTCATTCATAAGTTTGCACTCATAATCCTTGTATTGTACGGTGTACAAGAAGACATAATAGTACCTATTGATAATTGTACAAAGTAAAATCGGTAATACAAAGTGTTGAGCTGATATTATATCATGATCGTTCAGATCTTGTGAAAGGACGCCGAATATTGGTGAATGTAACACTCAAGTGTTATAGGTAGTAAGAATTACTCGTCAGAAATTCTCGTTAAATAATTCTACTATTTCCGACGTTAAAATATAATTTCACTGCTCGATGTTTCGGAAGAAAGGCCATAATTCTCAAGTACCAACTGTAAAGTTTCTCTCGAGTCCCGATACATTGAATATCAACTTACCTACAATTAAACTGATATCCATTTTAATGATATTATTTTTTTATTTATTGGATCACGAACGGAAAAAAACGAAGTAAACAATTTTACGATACATATTTCCAACCTTACATAAGTAACATGAATAATTGAGGGAAAAAATTAGAAAAGTGTCGATTCTTTTATAAATTTGACTGATAGACTTATGACCGAGAAAACCTGGTCGTTACGGCACAGGTTGTAATGAATGAAAAATCCCCGTTGGGTGTGCGTGTTGTATGTGTCTCAGCTACTCACATCCTCAGACTACCATTTTCTATTGAGGCTTGGACATATTATACACATGAGACATCAAAAACACCTAGAACCCGAGAAGTAGCATGAAAGTCATCATCTGTTGGTCATCGCTCGGTCTAAATTCTAAGCGAAGCGTTCTACAGGCAGGGTCACTACAAGGTTATCCGAGCACTCTATACCTTCACTATATCTGTAAATTATGTGTAAAATTAAAGTCAAAGTCAAAGTCAAAGTCAAAATATTTTATTCATATAGGTATCACTGATACACTTATGCACGTCATTTTTTGGCTTTTCGGAAGGTGCTTTATCGTGGAGGAGAAGAAAAGCCTAAAGAAACTCCTCAGCACATCTTTTAAAAAAATATTACAAAAAAAGATAATAATACAAAAGTATTTACTATTCTGAGCGGAACTGGTTGCAGAGCTGGTCATTTCCATGCGTCTTTGTCATTTAAATACTCGTCTACACTATAATATCCCTTGCCTAACAATTGTGTCTTTACACGTTTTTTGAAAGTTTCTATTGGCAAGTCACGTATTAATTTTGGGATTTTATTATAAAAATGTATACCAAGCCCTATGAAAGATCGCTGCACTTTACTTAGGCGGAACGAAGGCGTAACTAATTGATGCATTCTTTTCGTATGGCGATTATTAATATCAAAATTTTGTTTATACGCGTTTATATTCATTCAACTCATCCGTGAAGTCAACGAAAGATCTAACAGGGAGAAGAACGTCATTATTATCGGTCTGCCTGAGCTGCATGGAGCAACCTTAGACGATCGACGCTCGCATGATAAAAAAGAGGCTTTAAATATAATTACCGAAATATCAGAATATCCTACTACCTCATTAACAACATTACGGATTGGGAAATATCAACCAAATAAAAATCGTTCCATGAAAGTGTGCTTGGGATCTTCAGCAACTGCAAAGGACATACTCAAGAATAGAGATAAAATCGGAAATAAAAATATAAAAATATTTTCGGATCAGACTCCGGCGCAACAACTGTATATGAAGGAACTTAAGAAAGAACTACTTAGAAGGCAACAAAATGGAGAAAGTAATCTAATTATAAAATACGTCAACGGACATCCAAGCATTATTTCTTCATCAAAAAACTAATAACACAACCTACACATTCAACGATAAATAATACTAAAAATACAAAACTAGAAAACACTTACGAAATACTGGATACATATGACAATCTTAAAACACTACGTACTTCTATGAACTTCTTTTACTGTAATATACGCAGTATTATAAAGCCTGGCAAGCTAGATGAATTAAAATGCATTATTAAGTCAATTGAACCACCTATACATTTAATCTTGTTGACCGAGACGTGGATAAAAACCGAAGAGGACGCAATAAATATACAAATACCAGAGTATACTCATTATTATAGTTTTAGAACAAAGACTAGAGGAGGTGGTGTATCTATTTTTATACGCAATAATATAAAACATAGCCCGAGTGAAGTCAAATACACTCATAATAACAACTATTTGTGGATCACTCTTGATAAACTCAAACTAGATGTTGGGATCATATATAAACCAGGAGACTCAAATATAAACGATTTTTTGCAAGATTTTGAATCACAAATACAACCGAGAAAGAGATCAATAATTTTCGGTGACTTCAACATGGATCTACTGGCTGCTAATAGAAATGCGCAGAAGTTTACCAATTTAATTACCGAATCTGGCTACAGTATTCTAAATAAAATAGAAGAAAAATACTCAACGCGTACAACTACAACTACAAAAACTATATTAGACCTTGTCATTACAAACATAAGAGACGGGAGCTTTCATATAGCCATACATGATTCGTCGATATCTGACCACAAGCAAATGTTTGTAGGGATGAGAAAATTCAAACGAGAACCACCAGAAAAAGTGAAATACGAAGCGATTAATTATGATCTATTATACAAATATAGTAAGGAGGAGTTTGGTGGTATTAATAAGCACAATCAATACTTTTGTGAATTCAATAATGCATTAAAAAATGTTATATCTAAAAGTAAAATTATTAAATATAAAATACAAAATTTACCCCAAGATGATTGGATCAACAAAAATATACTAACTAAAATAAATGAAAGAAATAGTCTTTGGCAACAGTTAAAAAAAAGCTCGGATAAAGAAAAAGAATTGCTTAAAACTCGACACTTAAAATCACGAAACGAAACAACAGAATTAATTGCTAAAACAAAAAGTACATATTATTATAAATCTTTTAATACCTGTAAATCTAACCCTAAAAAAATGTGGAAACTTATACGAACGCTATCTAACAACAAACTAAAAACTGATGACATACCCCCTAAAATTGTATCTCAATCAATTTTAATTACAGATGGCAATAAAGTTTGCGAAGAGTTCAATTTATTTTTTTCGACCATAGGTTCTCATTTAGCGAAAAAAATATCACAAGATAAATTGAATAACACTAATTCATATTATATACTTGGAAATCAAATAAACACAGGTGAAAGTTTATCAATTTTGCAAAAATGTAGTGAGTCTGAGGTTTCTACAATAATAAATCAGCTAAATTCAAACACAGGATCCGGTATTGATGGTATAACAACAAAGGCTATTAAAAGCATAAAAGACATCATTTTAAAAAATCTCACAGATTGTTTAAATTTATGTCTTGATAACGGAACATTTCCTGACGAACTTAAGATCTCTAAGGTGAAACCTATTTATAAATCGGGTGCGAAGACAGATCCCAGTAATTACCGCCCAATATCAGTGTTGCCTGTGTTGTCAAAAATTTTCGAAAAAGTAATATATACTCGCCTTAACAATTATCTCACAAGCATTAACTTCATATCAGATTTCCAATATGGTTTTCGTCCTAAATCGAATACCTTAGCCGCAACCGTAGATTTAATAACTAAAATTAAAAAACATATAGATGCTAAAAACCTTGGGCTTGGCATATTTATAGACTTAAAAAAAGCCTTTGATTCAATAAGCCATTCACTGTTACTACAAAAACTTTCGCATATCGGAATTAGTGGCAAAGCGTTAAAAATTTTCGAAAGCTATTTAAGCAACAGGTATCAAATTGTAAAAATAGGTCATTACCAAAGTTCTCCACTACCCATTAACTACGGTGTTCCCCAAGGGTCGATTCTAGGCCCGCTCCTCTTCCTTATTTATATAAACAATATAACGGATCTTAAACTACATGGTGAAATTTCGCTATACGCAGATGACACTAGTATTTTTTATTTCGGAAACTCACTTAATGAACTAATACCACGAGCCCAGGCTGACTTAAACTTATTACATAAATGGTTCGAATCTAATTTGCTAACCGTCAACTCGTCAAAAACATCGTATTTGATATTTAAAGCTAAAAACAAAAAAATACATACTCACATACCGTTGACCATAGATGGAAACAAAATAAATGAAAAGAATGAAGAAAAATACCTAGGACTTGTACTTGACAACACCCTATTAAGGTTATTATACGGTTGCATTAGATGCTTACCACATCGTATTCGATATACCATATACAATACATTGGTCAAACCGCATTTGGATTATTTGGTTGAAATTTGGGGTAGTGCTTATAAAACAACCCTAAAAGAGTTACAGATAACTCAAAATAAAATAATAAAACTTTTATTCCATTTCGATTTTCTAACACCTAGTAATATAATATACAAGAAAACAAAAATAATGAACATTAATCAATCGTATTACTATAACATCTGTCTGCTAATCAAAAAAATATTAGATAATGAAATACACACACAAATTAAATTTCAATCCAATAAAGACAAGGGCAGAAGATTACTTCGAATTGCTAATAACATATACATACCTAAAGTACGAACGAATTATGGTAAGCAAACAATATACTTTGATGGTGCAAAATTATTCAATTCATTGCCTAAAGAATTAAAACAAATTAAAAAGTTGAACATTTTTAAATTTAAGCTAAAACAATATTTATATACAAAGAGTCTAAGTACGGCCCATTTATAACAGGCCATAATAATTTGCATCTTACCCGCATATTAAAAATAAAAATATTTCATTACCCTCCTAATAAAATTAAAGATTACATTTTTGGTATAACATTAATAATAAGTACTATTATGTTCGAGTTTGATTAGTATGGAATAATTATGTAATTACGCACAAAACTCCTTCTTATAAGTACTATGATTTTGTCGGCGTTTTCAGAGATTTAAGTGTGCCCTATGTTACAGTAGTGCCTATGTGTTATTCTAGATCGTAGTCTGTGTGCTAAATTCAACAAAATATTGTTTTTGTATGCTCGCAAATCATGTTAAATATATACTTAGTTATTTAAGTTTTCTCTGTAAGTGAAATGTATTATTTCTTTGAGAAAATAAATATCTTAAACCAGAAATGGAAACAGCAAACCTTTGAGTCCAGTCTAGCGATAAATGTGTTTTCCTCATCAAAATTTTGTTTAGACACATATTTCTAAATTTAAACAAAATTGGCCGATATGCGTTAATTATTTTATAGACCCTAATTATTATCACTGCATTATCTATCTCAATTATAGCAACCATAAAAGTGCTGTCATACATTAGTTAAAAATATTCATAGAAACATATCTACTTCTATGACAGCAAAATAACGTACGCGGAAGAACATTTAGGAAGCGAGAATTAGTTGCAAAACATCGAAATAGCACTTTTAATATTACCCAACGTGGCTTGATAATTGAATAATGTCTCCACCACGATTGTCCACGATGGAAACCTGCAGCTTCACGGCACAAAGCAATTCGTCAGGCTGGCTGTAGCTACAGTTAAATTCCACTTATATTACATTACCGGTTCGAATGTTACGCTCAAACTTTTTAGTACTGCGAATGGTCAAAGGAAGTGCACGAATGTTCTTTAATATCTTCTGAACTATGCGTTACAAAATACCGCAATAAGGGACAGAAGCAAAAAACCCTTGTGAAGAAAGCTAAAGGCGCAAAAAGTAAATAAATAGGTACGAGTATCGTAAAAAAAATCTTTTTTGTGTCCAACTGTTCCCAAGAAAGCCAAGAAACGCTACCAAGCGTTTTTCCTTCAATCTGAATGAAGAAGTCAAGCATGAAAATTTTTTTGAATAAGTTGTTGCAAAAGGCCGTCTAACAAACGCGGGTACCAGGACATCAGAAAGTCGCTAGCGGTTTGCCTTTTAAGGAAGAACTGCTTTCGCACGTCCGCGACGGCAGACGAACTGTCTCCGAGATGATGCGGCCAATGACACGCAGCTTTATCGATGGCGATCGTGGCATTATAGCAGTTTTCAACTTTTTAATGTGCATGGCACACTTGTAAAATATTGTGCACTCTTTTTGTGTGAAATTAATCTTAGATTTTACGAAGCTGAGGTGTAAATACAAAACATTAGCTCTTACGTTTACTTAACAAAGAGGTATCTAGTAGGTTTCCAGACACGAAATTGTTCATTTTTCAGTCTTACAAACAAAGTAAATATTTTTAAGTCCTTAAAATTACCCTCATTTCATAACATAGCTTATAAAATATGCCAAGTCTTACAATGTCTTAATTTTTCTGTCAGTTTGCAATGGCATAGATTTGTGCTTATTCAAGTGACATTTTACATACGTGAAACCAACCCCAGTATAGACAATTCGGCTATGCATAAATTTCGGAGGTGGAGGATTGCTAACGAAACATAAGATGGACTGCATGCCTGTTCTCTTCACGCAATAAAGCGCTACATAACAATTTTTGCAGTTATGACACAGCAATATTCATCGTGAGTTATTCTTTAGCGTTTACCCATCATACTCGTATTGGCCAAGTTATGAACGTAATGTAAACAAAGTTTTCTTAGTGAAATCGCAAACAACAGTAGGTCGTGCTGCGAACTCGTGATCCTCTCATTTCGATAGACCCTTGTGTAACCGTGGCAGGGTGACGAAAAACTAATGCCGAGCGAGTAAATGTCAATACACTTGTAGGCTTTAATAAATCGTTTGAAGAGCTAAAGATTTGGAGTCGTTGACTATTTGTCGTGGTTCGGCAAGTGTCTTATACAATGTTACTCTATGGCAAGTGTGTAAATCGCCTTCTAGAGTTTGAAAAAAGAACGCGTCATCGCGGTTTCGGGACACACATTTTGTTCGAGATGTCTGTTCTATGTCATTATACTTCAATGAAATTTTCAGGATTTTTTCAGCCAACCCACTTGCGATATATTTTTTAGTGTACTAAATTGGATATAAAACACTTTTCATCCGTTAAACAAATGGGTGAAGGCCGCGTCTAGGTCGGATGTTAGACCAAAAGAACATAAGTATGTATGTATAAATTACTTTTATATTGATCACGGAACGTGCATTGATGCCGGAAGTTTTTGTTTTCAGTTTCTATTATCGATAACCGTTTACCATCAGGCTCGTTTTCTCGACTACTTACATAAACATCCCTCACTATATAAACATGGTTTATTTATACCACTTATGGATGGTCAGTAATAAACATTAACACCCACATTGCTACACTTGTATAGGGTCCTAGATGTCTATATGTGTGAGTGAACATACTCGTATTATATGCGTAAAGTAAACATGTTTATAAAGCGTGTGTTTACAAGTGAATAACCGCTGAATCTTCTACGCATATGAATACGAGTATAAGCTTCTACGCGTCTGACCGGGTAGTAATGTCGACATTCGCCAGTGTATACATAGGTTTGTATACTTTGCGAAGTAAACTGTAAAGTAAATGGCATTAATCTACGTGTAAATGTCAGATTTAAACGGCAATCAAATGTTTTGAATATTACGGAAAATTCCGTTGAGTCCATCCATCATATCTATTTTCATACTAGCTTTTTCTCGCGGCTTAGCCCACGGTTGTGGTTTCGAAGCGAAATTTTCAATTAATTAATTCATAATTAATTAAAATTTTTAATAAAAATTAGATATTACACCCGCGGAAACTCTGATTTCCGGGATAAAAAGTAGCATATGTGTCAATCTAGGGTATATGCTATCTCCATTACAAACTTCAGCCAAATCGGATAAGTAGTTGTGGCGTGATTGTGAAACAAACATCCAAACATTTTCACAAATTTCACATTATAATATTAATAAGATTTAAACGGCAATCAAATGTTTTGAATACGACGGAAAATTCCGATGAGTCCAGCCATCATACTTATTTTTATTTTTCATATTATTATCCTATCGGATATACTTATATATAGGTTCCTTTAAGGTTGAATCTCTCTAATCCTATTAATGTTATGAATGTAAAATTTAGTGAAGATGTTTGGATGTTAAAATGTTTGGATTTTTGTATGATAAATTAAAATTATGTTTGTAGTATCTACGAAGTCACTGACTTCCAGTATTAAAGTATCGGGACCCCCTAACACAGGCATTACTGATGCTTAAAAGGTGGGTCCCAACAACATGTAAAATATGTAACATTTATTGGACCAATAAATTCTTTAAATTCTTTAAATTAAAACACCTAACGCCATTTCTCATCTGTTGTTCAGCAAGGTACATCTATATTTATAACTATTGTACAATTTTTAAAATTCGCAAAACCGCGGAATTTTTAACAGATAATTCGATACCTTGCAATACAATATAAACTTTAAACTCGTGTCCATAAACCCACGTATTTATAGATAGCAATAAAATTGAAGGCTTGTCAAATGCAATGTCTTGTCGAGTTACAAATAACAGCTATTACATAAATTGATCACCTGTAATGTATATGGCAGTGTCTGTACATAATTACATTCAGTAGATAGGTATTAATTTGTAGTAATAGCAGTTAGTTTAGAGATCGGTCTCAAGAACTGTTTTTTTTTTTAATTTTTATGTTGATACATCTATACAAATAAATAAATTGGAGTGTCAAGAGCATTTGGATGTATACGCGGTACATATACCAAAACAACATTTTTTACAATTTTTTTACTGGCAGATAGCTGATGTAACAAGGAGTAACTTAGGCTATTTTTATTTTAGAAAAAAAATAGTTTTAGAAAAAAAACGCGATACGAAGTTCGCAGGGTCAGCTATTTAAATAAAATGTATTATTATAATTTAACACAAATCGATTGGTAAGTGCAAACTGAACTTTTAGAAGCATAAGAAGTGAAAGTATCTTACAATTTCATACATGTTTACTGCAAGTAAGTTACAGTAATTAGAAGCAAGCGTAAACTCATCAATTAACACCTGTGAGCAAACACTTGTATCAGTTAATTGCGATTATACCAACAATATTTGTTAGTGCAAACCATTGAAGTATAATGTCATAGAAAAGACATCTGGAACAAAATGTGTCCCGCCCGGGAAGTTCGATTTTCATAATTGAGCCCCGGTTCTCCTTTCAAAATCGAATGAATCCATTGAAGATTGAAGCCACGTGGCGCCAATGCATTGGGACATACATGGTGTTTGCGGTGTCGGTTCTATACGCTAGTAATAATACTTCAATGGTGCAAACACACTAACTTGACGCTTGGCTTGGCCTAAAGTAATGCTTCATGAAGTAAGTAAAAAAAATTAAAATGTCATGAATTATTAAACGAAAAGAGAGGAATAAAATAATTAACAATGATAATAACGACGGGTGCAAAGTAAAAAAAGTTATCTGCAAAGTAGCTGTTTGTAGATAACTCTTTTTACTTTGCACCCGTCGATATTTACTAGACAGGTAAAAGCTGTTAGGCCTTAACACTTAAAACTGGGGCCAACAGCATCTGTCCATTCGAAAAAAAACGAAACAATAATAAATTATCTATACGAATATTATAAAGAGGAAAGATTTGATTGTTTGCATTGAATAGGCTCCGAAACTACCGAACCGATTTGAAACATTCTTTCAGTGTTGGGAAGCTACACTATCCCCGGGTAACATAGGCCATATTATATTTTATTTTACTATTTTTTCCGAAGCGAAGCGAGGGCAATTTCCTAGTATTAAATAAAATCAAATCTTAGAATTAGATAGTTTTATTAGTTCCGGCGGAAAAACTTATCATAATCATAATATTGACCCAAAACATTGCAAATTTAAAAGAAAATAAATTTTCGGATATGGTAATTCTATCCATCAGTTTATACGTAGAACTTGGGAGAGATTAGTGATGTGAAGACAAAGGAGTGTACATGACGTGACATGTCGTCAGATCCGTTCACTTATAGCACCACCGATCGTATCTGATCGAAAGTGTTCAACCGAGCTGCAATTCGGTGTATTGTCTTCGACGTTCGCATCACTTTTACATTGACTTTGAGTTGGTTCAATGTTAGTTACTGTAGACTTTTACTTAGAAATAGTGTTAATTAATTTGTACAGTTGTTGCTAGGATTAAAATAGCATAATGATTTCAGGTTCGCCGCGATATTTTTTCGATTCCATTGAAGTTTTACTAGTCATGAGAAATCAGATAAATTTTCATCTTAATTATCAATTTCATTTTAAGCTATAAAATCGTCATTAATATAATGTGTATAGTCTTTCTCAAACGATCGCTTACAATAGTATTTCTATTCATAATCTTTAGATCAGTTATGAACCATTAAAATTGTGTATGTTGTTACTTATTCTTAGTTGCTAAGTACGTAACATAAGGACAATAGATAGAGTATATTAAAAGCACCCGTATTGTATAAAAATTGGTGTGATAAGATCGCACAGATATATTTTACGTCAATTTTTTTACAGAAAATTAATGGTTACTTAGGGTACTTATTATCCGAAAACATGAGCAGAGCCACGGGCAGAGCGCTAGTAAAAAATATTTTCAATCAAATCCTTGCTGCAAGCTTTAAGTATTTTAGCGTTACTTTTATACGGAACCGATTGTATAAGACGTGTATTTGTTTATTCCACCTCTAAGTCTCAGCTGCTTACCGTGATGCAACGCACAATCACTTTCCACGTGTGACATACAGACGTACTAATTCACTGGTCAAAGCGTCAAGTTAGGGCGGGTATGTTAATTTACAAGTTATTGGGTAAAAGTGAAACGATCAAGACAAGGCAACGCAACGTTATGTAAAAACTTAACAAGGGCAGTGTGACACTGACATAATATTTGAGGCGGATTAATAATTGACTTATTGACAAGGGTCAAATCAGATTTAAAGACATACAATATAGTCACAGAAGTTAATTTGGGATAACTTGGGGATAACTCAAATACTACTCCTCAGATCTCACTCAAAAATTGGGATCACATGACCAAGCGCGTTTCAAGTTTCGGATGGCAGGGTCGCCATGTGATGACACGAGGAGACGAGTGAAAGACAAGACGGTTGCGGTAATACTAATTTATTAGATTCACTTAAAACTACAATACAATTGCATACATTGATACATTGGTACACTCACCACACATGATTACAGCACCAGCTTTGGATTAAAAAAGAATCATCAAAATCGGTTCACTCAGTCGAAAGTTCTAAGGTAACAAACATGAAAAAAATACAGTCGAATTTGAATACCTCCTCCTTTTTTGAAGGCTTGAACTATCACGATGGTGGTAGAAAGTCCGTACCGAAGTGGCTTAAGATGGAGGCCTAGAAAATAAGCAAAGATTACCGTCTCGTAACTTGACATTATGGATGACGAAGGCTGAGGTCTGTGCCACCCTATTTAATTCAGAGCTCTCTCGTATTAGTAGTAGCGTATTTACTAACTACAGCCCTCATAAAATTGACCGCGAAATATTTATTGCATAACAATTTCAAGCATTTTATACATTCGCCTAAGTATCTTATTTATTGCTTCCTTTACAAACAACCTGGTAATCTTCTTATGTTACGGAAAATTGAGTAATTTAACAATAAGCAAGTTTACTACTTCTTTCTTCGACTCCTTGGCATCAGGAACAATGGCTAATATTTGACGACCCGTGTGGCGCAATGGTTACCATGCCGGATCGCCGCGCCAAGTCCTGGGGTCCTGGGTTCGATTCCCAGCGAGGCGGAAATTTGAATGATGAGTTTGAATTTCTGTTCTCGGTCTGGGTGTGAATGTCCTTGTCTTGTGTGTTGTCCATGTTACCCACGATACAGGGAATCCTAGTGTAGGGCTATGAGTGTGAAGCGTTATTTATTTATTACCGATTCCACTTACCATAAGCCCTTTTTGCCAAATTAAATATAAAAACACCATGGAAGATTACAGATGGAATCGTGATGTCACGTTACTTAAGCAATAGGTAATATACGAGAGACGTGCGTAGTGGTTTTTACAAGTGATGTTTTATTCCGGGATTTCCTACGACACATTGTATGCATAATAAATTTAACATGTTTTAATTAGACACCACTTGTAATTCAATTGTATTTAGTTTATTAGACATTTATCCTTCAAAGATTTTAAATCGAAGTTACATGAGAACCTCGTTTTTTGTCCACGCTTTTTTTATTTTATTTTATATTAACTATTGGAATAAAGAAGATATAAAAATTTGAATCTTTGTCTAGGTTAAAAAAGTGGGCCAACATGCAAGTCAGGTGACGTTAAGGCCATTTTTTTATTTGTCAATACAAGTTCGTATGTATGAATGTCCTTAGGTATTTTAAATGATCTTGTTAATTTGTAGTTTTTCATTTCAGTTGTATGTTCAGGAATAGCGAAAATGTATTCCTGGAACTAAATTATTATTATGTAAGTAACTAAAGGTATGACTACATAGAGTTTAAAACGCCTGACTTTGTGCAGGTGGCCACGTGCGGTTCATATTTTGTGAAGATAGGAATCGTGTTTAATGAAACGAAAGGGTTGTTGGTCAATAGTGCGTATAGGGTATAAACATTTTGACTGTGTAATTATCTTTATACATGTAAACGAAAACCAGGCTTGGGACATAAAATACATAATGTATTTTCATTTAAGAGAAAAAAGGGTCTAAAAATACCTACTTTTAAAATTATTATTACTTAATATGATAAATTTGTCTTAGACTCAAGAGACTTCCGGGGTTTCTCAATACCCGATATTATAAATCAATTTAATGACTCAGACGTATAGCCGGTGGTAAATGTAGGGTTTATTGACTTAAGTACAAGGTCGGTAGTTATTTTAAGCTGAATAAGACTTTCATGATAGTCATGATACGAATGTTCCAATTTATTTTATTCAAAATAAAATAAAGTAAAGAACTGATAACATCTCGAGCTAAACTAAAAATTAATTTACAGAAAGTTCCTTATCACCTACGTTTTACATGTACCTACTATTATTTCTTCTTTGGTTTTACTATCATTTTATAGCAATTTATCACAGAGTACTTAAACACCTTTTTATCTAATCATACTTTTGTTTCAGGTAAGCACCTCCAACCATCGATACACGAAAAGTGGGTGAGTGTGAGTCAAAGGCCTTTTCGCATAAATAACAGCCGTTATAACAGAATGAACTATCGGTTACTCTGGGTACAGTATTGGTTGTCTCGTGGCGGTGCGGTGTGGCACCGGAGGCGTCGTCTCAGGGTCGGGCGCCCACACCGACTCTCGTTTTCTACCTGTCATGATGGCAGGTTTGTACAGAGACTACAGTAGTTAATAAATATAGAAGCACATGGCTATGCTTGTAGTCGATCACCCTCGACACGCATTTCTGCCGAAAACGGATACCGATATTAAAAGATGTATCGTCGATACCGATACCGAAGCGGAATTTGCAGTCTTTAAAAGGAGTAAAAAGTAAAAAGTTCTGGTAAATTAACTGCCTATATTTGAAATAGTAAATATTTATAGTAAATTAGTGAAAATCGGGGAGTAAAAACTACGTCGTGTCTTGTGTATATTGTGACAACGTTTTCTTTTTACAAGAAACATCAGAAAACAAAGACGCTGTTATTTTCTGATGTTCCTTTTAAATCGCATTCCACACACACGTTAAATGCCAGCGATCTATGTATATGGTAGAACATATAACTCACTGTTAGTTGCCCTTTCATTTTTCGACACCCGATGCCCTTGAAATTCACTCAGCTCACGTTGATTGGCAATACGTTAAATTAATTTACGTGATTACCAAATACATAGTAATAATACTGGTGGTGGTTGGATGAGATCAGCGAAGGTCGGAGTTTTGTGCGCATTGATACACATTGCGGAAGACCTAAAATCCTACTACCTCTATTTACAGGTAGACCAGATACTGAATCTACCTGCGGAGTATTTGGATTCGGTTCTGGGGCTCACATTTATCTATACTAATATTATAAAGAGGAAAGATTTGATTGTTTGTTTGCACTGAATAGGCTCTGAAACTACCGAACCGATTTGAAAAATTATTTCACTGTTGGGAAGCTACACTGTCCCCGGGTGACACAGGCTACATTATAATTATATTATTATTTTTACTATTTTTCCCGAAGCGAAGCGAGGGCGATTTCCTAGTAACAGATAAATGATTGATTATTCTTTTATTATTCCAAAAAAAACACTTATTTTCCGAAACTTGGTTCCTATTATAATAGGTAGGTACATATAGGAACCTTTGTTTCAATATAATATAATGTTAAGAAACTAACTCTTACTGGTTACACACAACCATAAACGTAAAATTAGGAAGGTATGGTCATCTATGGGAAGGTGAAGGTTAACTGCAAAACAAACAACAAAGTTACGATCTTAGTACCAATTATCGAATAACAAAAGTCGATTGCAAGGCATTTTATATGTTAACGCGGACTAAGTTTAAGTGTTAACTTTTAAACTTTTTTCTAAGTTCTACTTTAGCAGTTTGTACTAAGTTTTGTGTGTAGATAATATAGTATTTAACAAGATCTAATCATTAGTACTTACCTAATTAAACAGCAGAAAAAACTGAGTCATAGTTATAATATCCAATTATGTATTCTGTGGTCATAGCCCAGACGATATCGACCAAATAGTGTCACAGTATGGCAGCTATTTGTACTTAGTAGACTTCCTTGTTAGAAAAATAACTGTAGGTATTAATTAAACTTTGGCGGTAATAAAACAAAATTACCATTAGATCCGAAATGATATTGAGTCAGTCTAGTCTTAATATTTATGTTTTTTTTACTAACATGACTATCATGAGTCATTTCAGTCATATAAGTATAATTATACGGAGCATTATTCAGGTGAACTAGATAGTAAAATTATCTAAAAGTCTGATTTTAAACCAGTTTTAAAAATTAACTAATCTTATCTCAAACTTTAAAATAAACAATCTTTGTGTTAAAAAAGATCAGAACGGAATTCCTATAAAGCTTTCAAGTTACACAATAATCTGTTCAAAGAAATAAGTAAAAAGCAAAACATTTGTCGATTACTTCTTCAGTGTACATAGATTACAAAGTTTACATAAATTATGCAATCGGACAGCATAAGACTTTCAAGACGTGTGCCTTTGCCGCTCACATTGGCCTCACATCCGGTTGCAACGGAAGTAACGGTGGCAGTCAGTATGGCCGTGCCGTAGCTGAGCTGACCGATTGATTAAGGTTCATTACGTATGGGCGGTTAGACCGCTCGGTGACAGCCAGAACTATTAAGAAGTGCCTTATTACATTTACATCTAATTTTAGAGATTAATTCGTTATAAATTGGTGAATTAGGTAAAAAGCTAATGTTGCGTTTTGGTTGATAATGTAATTATTGCTTGGGAACCGGCTTGGGAACAGCATGATGAGTGAACAACGATCTATAAACATGAAGAAAGTCTTCAACTTCATCTTTATAGAAAGTGACATCTCTCAGTTGGAAAGTGCCCAGTCCAGAGAATAAAACAACTGGACAGTATTAAGGATTATGTTCATGAAATGTTTTAAATACCTTAATAGAATTATCAACCAAAGAAATAAACCAATTAAAATATCAACTTTGGGATTACAAACCTACGAGCTTTGTGTAGTATTATGGTGAACGCACATTTATCGGCATCGTAAGCGCTGTCAGCATCGCATTTGTATAAAATCATATGAGAGCCCGATGCGGATGACAGGTCGGCATCTGCCAGTAAACAAATTGAACTTTATTTATTTTATGGTTCAACTTTAACCCTAGAAACGCTATAGATCCAATACAGGTAAACCCTACATGTATAATTTCCCTTACGGCCAACTGTCGGTCGTAATTACCGAAGGTCGTGCTACAGAGCTACAATTATATCAGTACAGTTCATTGTCAAGTAAAAGTAAAACATGTTCGCATTTAGATCTTGTTTGGTTTAAAAGTAAATTAAGATCGGATACCGTTCGATTTAGATTAACAGATCTTGATTTACGTATCACGCGCATATTGACGTGGCTACTTTCTAATATGATTGATTTTGTTACAATTTGGCGGGGAATAGAAGTTGTTGATGACATTAACAACGGTTGTGTTAAAATTATGACCGACTAAAAATCTACCTATTATGACAAACTCTATAAAATGTAATCACTAATAATAAATATAATCTATGGTGAGTAAATAGATTATTATTGAATTCACAAAAACATTACAAAACTAGTACTTTACCGACATAATTGGGTCTGACATTTAAAATCATTTAAGACTACTTATATTGCTTCCAATACAATAAGTTCAATGTCATTCTTGAGTTGCTTCATCTATCCAAAATAACAATCAATAAAACGTGCCACGCAAAATCTTTTCTGCAACTATAATTTAAAAATAAAACCTGTAAAATTCTGTAACAAGAAACTTGATTAAACGATGTTTGTTGCTTGTAAAACCGTTAACCGTACCTAAAATATTTCGCAATTTACAATGTTTCGTGATTAAGGAGATATCTCAAAAATTTCAAGATAATAGCTCAAGGGTATTCTATGTTTAATAACAGATTAATGATCATCTATTTCCTCTCTCTTCACGTTAACTGCAGCAAAACAACAAATTTGCCAACAAATAGTTTCATCCGTTCGCGATTACCAAAACAGTTTTATTATTGCTTCACTTTCGAATAGCTTAACAACTTTAACTACAGGCCGCTTTCAATATCTCTCATCTTTAGTCTTTAATAAAATTGGTCTGTTGGGTTCGTTACTAAAAATATTCAAGCAATTCTATTGTGTCTCGTCTTGTACAAACGTGACTGGTACCACGCCTAAATTCCTTGTGACAACTAACATGTCACAGCGAGATTTATTCAGTTTTAATAATATTATGTATGGCATTATAATTATGTGGTATTATGTGAGCGTTGCAAGCCAAACAATGAGAATTTTGCATGTTATTAAGATTGTCGTCATCCTGCCTGTCCTTTTTCATGCAAGCTTATGCTTGACAAACTTCCTGATTTACAAGTTGTTCAAATTTTTGTACAACAAGTTTTGTTTTAAATAAGTATACCAGGCAATGTACAGGTGAATTTTAAACGGCACTTATTTGTGTATCTACTATTTTAGTAATATTATTATCAATTTCTTAGGTTATCAATTCACCCATATTTATATTGAACTTTGAAGTCTCTCTAAGTCGATAGTAATAGTAAAATTCTGCAATATTTTTATTATTACCTATCTAGTTATTCTAAGAGGGATGAACTCTAGAATGCAATATCCTATAAAATACTATAATCATTTATGTATGTATTATGTATACCTTTACTTACTAAGACTAAAAAGAGGCCAGGAATGTATTAGCAATATCAGAGGTATATGCGGAAGCCCTAACAAATGACTTATTAATCCATATAAGTTATCGAGCGTTAATCACTTATTCAGTCGAATGTACATTAGGGCTGCCATCTGCAAGGTTCTTTGTCCGACAGATCCGGGAAACCGGGTATGGATTTAAGGAAGTCAGCTGTGAGTTTTTTGTTTCACCGGATTTTAGAGGCGTGACACATTTCAAATTGAAACGGGTTGATGCAGTAACTATTTAGTGTCAATGTGATGTGGGTGCAATTTTGCAATAAAATATGGAATACTTGTAGATTTGCGTAGGTCCACCAATGACCAACCTTTGTTAATTAGATTTTTAACATTAATTCCATAGTTAATTTTCAAACTTACATTTTTAAACCAATTCTGTCATTGACCGACATTTTGTAGTGTACTGCTGTACTTGGAATAAATAGACACTGTTAATAGTATCAGGCGGTATTTGCGGAAATCTAATATTACTTTGCAACCATGATGACAGGCTCGTATACCGATTTTAAGATCTCTGATCTCAACATTTTTATTTGAGATATGTTTGAGATGCTTTTATGTTAAATCATATGAAAAGTCACATTTGTAAGATCTAAAAACGTGCTCTTGAGCCGAGATCGATTAATACGTTTTTTTATTTATTTATATAATCAGCTTATGTACTTTACAATTTTTATCAGTCTGCCAAACTGAGAGCCAGTTTGTTTTATTAATACGGGCCTTAATGTCAACCCTAGATAGTTGTCGTATTCGATTGTCACGGGTGACGTGGTTGTGGGTATTTCTGCTCACCAGCGTTGCAGTGTGGCAGCATGCTAGGAACGCAGTCTGGCCTTGTACTGCTCGGGCTAGTCACGCCGAAATGACAGCCACTGAAATGTCACCTCAACATTTTTGATGTAAGGAGCAGTGCACACAGAACTGAATGCGATGGAAACTGTGGACGTGGCCCTTGCCAACTTAGGCCCGTATTAATAACTCGGCTCAAGAGCGTGATCTCAAATCTTACAAATGTAATTTTTACGTGTACGATTTGACATATGTCAGCATCTCAAACTGAATCTTTAGATTGCAGAGATCTTATGATTGGTTCAAAGGCATTCAAAGCAAAAATAGTCTCTGTTACACTTTGGATAGACTAACTCAGATGTTAACTACATAAAATAATCGTAATCGATAGGTTAATGTTATTTCTAAATCATAGTGTTACGAAAATGCTACGAAAGCTATGACAATGCCCGTAAGTGTTAGTAATTCAGTTACTTAAGTTATTTCAATGTTACAATCAAGACGACACGCCTACTTGTCTCCGGTTTGTTGTTCATTTATGCATTGACCATTTCTCGCCTATTCCACTCAACAAAATTTTCAGATTTCTCCATTGTCTGTAAAATATATTACATACATATTTTAATATATTTTTATATTAAGTTCAGTTACAAACAGACAAGGTAGATAGAGACTTTATTAAATACAATCTTTTCGTCCTTATCATAATTACGATGATACATTACTACTCCGTACTAGAATGTGTTCTGTGTGCAGTGCACCTTACATCCTTGTGTCAAAGAATACGTTGGGATAATGTCAATAATATTGTATTCCTTCTCAAACTATGAAGCTATCATACAATGATGTTGTTATAATTATAACAAGGAACAATTAAGTGAACTTAAAATTTTTTAGCCGATCAAGCGTTAGCGATGTCTTTAATCGCCACATCTTTACCATCAAGCGACCATTCTATTGTAGATTGCCGACCATTGATGAAAAATGGCCCAAAACATCAAAAGCGACATCAATAGGAACATTAGGAACCAAGTCAAAAGTTGAGCTTGAATTACATGTTCTTGTGACTAAAATTTTAGGCTTTTCTACACAGAACTTGGCACCCATTTAGATCTCAATTCTTTTTTTGAACATGGCTCTCATTTCACATTTATGTTTTTGATGTTTGTTATCTACTACGTATTATAATATTATCCACGATGTAGTTGTCGTTGAATAGATGATATTTGATATATCATATACTAGTGGATAACTGGATACCCAGCGTGTTCCACTACGCTAAAAAAAATTCTGATGACATCGACAGATCAGTGTTTTTCTGTTGACTGTTTATGCTCCATATTTAGATATTATTGTTTTATGAGAAAAGTGGAAAATTGACTTTATTTATAGACTGAATGTGCTTAATGCATTGTTTTAGTGGTCTCAAACCAGCTTCGGATTATTGCCTTTCAAATGAAACCACTTTGAGGCATATCGTTTGGATGGATTCAGAGTTTATGAAAGACATCCATACAATTTTGACGTGATAACGTTTATAAAGACGATGAGCCTGAAAGGCATTCACGAAAACCGAGTAACGGCCGCTCACGTAACGGAAGCGCGCGCAGCATTAGAGAGAGAGGCACGCTAGACCGGCCGTCTCTCTCCCACTCAAGCGTAATCGGTCCGCTTGGAAGGCATTCTCGAAAACGTGGTAACGAGCCTGCTCACGTCACGAGCCACAACGCGCGCAAAGTATCGAGAAAGAGATACGCTGAATAATAATAAAACGAAATATATATCTGTAATTTAATATGTAAAATTGTAATTTTCATTCTATTTCCCGTTCCTAATGTGCGAATTGACAATATTTATATCATAAATTATTCTTCTACGAAATAGACGTTATCACGTAAAACCATTGTCCGTAAACCGACTTTACAGACAACCAATTTTTTTTTTGTGTTTTATATATTTTAGATATATTTTAGATATTTACAGGCTTTTATAGTCTTATGTATCTTTCTTAGGACTATTTCTTATGTTACTATAATGTCATGCTACGAGTATGAACATATGTACATTGATTATTATTTATGTAAATAAAATAAAATTTAATAAATCTTAAGCTCAAACATACATATATTAATCCATATAATTCCATATCCATATATCTTATATCTTCCAGCTTCATAATAGAAAAAAACACGTTAGTATATAATAGAATAATACACGTTAGTGAATAAAACATTTATCAAAAAACGTTTCAAGTCAAGAAAGCTGGCCATCGCTCAAACAATTGCACAGCCTGCCGAGAATAGAATCCAATTTTCGTTCGTGTCGTAAAGCGTAGTGCATTAAAGCTCAATAAACACGATTGGATTAAGCCTGAAGCAATTGTTGGTGAGCTCCCACGCGCTGGTCGTTTACCCCGAGAGGTCCACCTCACTGGTCAGTGGTCCGACCACCACTCACCTTTACAGTTACATTACCGAAAAAGGCTTCAGATCAATTAGGGTGTCACATACGGAGCGGCCGAAATGTTACTTGCTGATCGCTTTAGTAGGTACATATTAAATTGCTTACAGGTGATTTGCAGCTCATAAATAGGTGGGTTTAGATTGATATTTACAGATTTTACTCGTTTATCCTAGTTGTCATCACTAGGATATCAACGGTAAGTAATTAATAAAATAATATTTAATAACTTTTGGATATATGTATGTATGTAAGACAAAAGTCAAATACAAAATTGTTGTTTCGATATTGATTTAATACTTTACGATTTAAAAAAAAAAGTATAAAACTTAAATATATTTCTTGTAAATAAATATAATGTCTATTAACCAGGTTTTAAACATTAATTTTCCTAGTGATACATTATGTGAAATCGAACTTAGCTAATTTATAAGAAAACTTCAATTTAATTTAAACTTCGTTTAATTTTTTTTAAACTTAATGGTATTTAGCTTCTGGATGTATGCAAAAAATTTCAAGAATGTAGATAGATATGTAATTTTATTTTCATGCTTTAATGTGCACTTTATACTCAAACAATAATTCTAAAAAATATATTTTTGTGCGCTAACACGTTATTGAAGTGCCCCCTAATCGAATTTTTAAAAAAATATTCAATGTACAGAAAATTTGCCCTTTGAGTTTTATTATAGTATAGATTTTATTAGTAGGCGTCAAAAAAGCTGTGTTTGTCAACGCCTAAAAAGCGTTGTGCGCTGTAATGATGATAATCAATCATTATTATGTTGGCATAATCTACCACCAACATTCCCAAATCACTTTGCTAACATTTAAGTTATGTGATCTCATAATGTCGTACATGCACAACTAATATTAAGACCATCCTTCATTATAATAAAACTCAGAACGTAATTTACCTTGAATACGCGTCTAACTGGTTCTAAAGACATTTCACTTCGAAGTCTATTATTTGTATTCTATAGCGGTTTACTGCTGAAATTAAAAGGTACATAAAATTCAGCTCTAGCAAAATAGAGGATAAGAAACATGTACAAGAAAATTAAATTTCTCGTCAGTACCTGTTTAATAGTTACTGATAATGGACACTTTTAGTTGAGAAAATATAACAACGAAATAAAGACAAAACCAAATCACATTTTGATATTCAACCCTTTGCACTCAAGAGGAGAGTCTCGCTCACCACATGATTTATTGCCACAACTCGAGAGGTGACTCGCTCACCACTTTGTTTGGCGCGGAAATTCGATGCACTGTGTAAACTACTTATTAATGTTTCTTTATTTGGTAATAATAATAAAATTGATCATCGAATTTCCGCTCCAAACAATAAATCATGTGGTGAGCGAGACTCACCTCTCGAGTGCAAAGGGTTAATTAATGCTAAACATTTTTTTTATTTGCTTCAATATTGCAATAAAAGATATAATAAAATTATATTTTTAAAATACATACTTTTAAAAACAATCTTTTTTGTGTTTTGCTGTTGGCTGCAAAGGAGTTCCTTCGTCTGGAGCAAAGCCTGAATTTTGTATCATTCAGGTCACCACATGATACCATACAAATATATTTAACACTTTCGTTGCGTCAGGAGATTTATTAGATCTGTTGCAAGACTTGCAAGGCTATCTTAAATCCACAAGAAATTCATAAATATATCATTGGTTTTGAGGAAGATATAAGTTGTTTTCAAAATTATTGTTTTAGGAGACTGATCAGGTCTCATACGCACCACAGGATAGGTCAGTTTCGAGATCTTTTAGGTCTTCAACGCACCAGATGTAAGTTATTTGAAAAGGATGCTGCAGGGAACGTGTTAAAACGCGAAAGCTGGTACAATAAACTTTGTCAAAATCGAAGTAATTCAAGCAGTACGAGCACAACTAGAATCGCGGGGAAAATGACTGAAGACTGAAGCGGGTTCGGTTTTCTACAGGGTAGATTTCGGAATGTGTGTACAGGAATTGTTTGAGATAATTACCCCATCTCCGTTTCTCCATCGAACGACACGACGCATGGCGGGTATACATCCTTTTGTCGTGAACATCCCGCTGGTACGGACGACGCGGTTTGCCTCGTCATTCGTTATAAGCATCGCCAAGGACTAAGGTAACTTGCCTACATTGGCGTTCCCGTCTGCCTATGACGTGGATGTCTTCAAGAAAAGAGTGAATAAGCTTTTACTTAGTTAATGTGCTCACCACCACCTTCGACCACATCTCCACTTACAATCAGGTGGGATCGTGGTCCAGCATTAACTTATTTTTTATAAAAAAAATACATTGTTCTTGTTCAATGTCACATGTTTTATTTCTTTAGCAATTCCGTGAGAATTGTAGAATAACCAGCTTCGAGAACAGGTTCTATTTAAAAATCTAAATCACATTTTAAGGTAGGTATTTGTTTTTTGTATTAAACACCATTAATTTGTACCTAATCAACACAAAATCTCTACTTCTTACTTCAGTAGATACTGTGATGGTAATAATATGATTCGGTGTGCTCGTCTTCGGTATTTTCGATTTTCAATTCAATTCCATTCATTCAATTCAAAACAATTGAATAATATTATATCTATCACTGATACACTTCTGCACTGCACGTCATTTATTTTAATGTACCATAATTTCGGAAAGTGCCTTTTTATGGGGAGGAACTGTGAGGAGGAAGAAAGGACGAAAGAAACTCAGCATATCTTTGAATGAATTCAGAAATTTTAAATAAGAATTCAGGTAGACTGTCCGCTTAAAAAACAGGTGCTGAAACATATGTCTTTACATCCTCTTATACGATAGGAGGTACCAGCTTATTGGCACTTCATAGTTCTCACAACTTCAGCTTTACCTCCTTTGTTCACAAACATACATATCACATAGTAACTAATTCGATCACGTACTGAATAGAACAAGTATAACTCGCTCTAACCTAAGATGTTGTAAGCTTTGAGTTCGTAACAAGCACTTATTCACACTATTTACTACTTCACTACACACGTATGAATGATTAAAATTCGGGTTTTCTTACGAATTAAATGCAAAGTACGTTTATTGTTTACCTCGAGCAATTAAGTCGTGATTTGGGTGTCCGATATCACATGGAGGTAAACCTTACTTAATATTCCGAACTGTTTAGCTTTAGAATAGTTGCATAGTTGTTAGAGTTGTTTAAGAGTTCTTATTCACCTTCTAACATCAATAAAATATACAATGACTTCTTTTCTATATTTCTTCTCCGCGGTCTTTTTGATAAGTTGTCAACTACATCAATGCCCATATTAACCATTTGGTCATGGATGATAGAGGTAAAGGAGAATTAATTCATATGGGGACCAAGTTGAAAGTGTCCAGCTATAAGTGAATTGGAGCTAACGTAGGCAAAGGGTATGTTAAGAATGTAGCAGTTATTCAACTGTTTACGTAGACCAAATTAAGTCTGTTGCTACAGTGGCGCCACCAATTTAAAACAGTTTGACGGACACTTTTGCACGACAGTCATTTTACCTATACCTCCATACTCCATGCATTTGGTGTAAAAATCTCTTGTAGAGTATCTATACTATAATTAAACTCAAAATGTCTGTTTGTCTGTCCGGGCATCACATAAAAACCCTTGAACGGATTTCGATGAAAATTGGTAAAGTTGTTACTGATACCCTGGGTCATATTTTAGACAACTTATCATCCCGGAAAATTAAAAGGTTTCCCGGGAAAACAGGATAAAAGTTTGAATAACTTAAAACATAATTTCCGTGTGCAAAGCTGCGGGCAACAGTTAGTAAACATATAAATACATAAGGTTACAAAGGATTTTTATTTCTTTATTACGATACTGGTATCTATGATATAAAATATATAACATGATTTGAAAATTTGCTCGCTATTGATGAGCATAATATTGAAGACTGCATTCATTTTGAATTCTTCATGTACAATAAAAAGCTACAATGAAATGTTGAAATGCAACTCTATTTCATAAGTGAAACTGCATTATTACAAGATCTAGTGCACTTTCGACGTCTGTTACTCAATATCGTTGAAGTAAGGCAGCCCGCTTGTGTATTTAATCAAGCAGAAAGTGTTTGGGCATTCAGTTGCTTCTTGAATTAATTGACGAAACAATGAAAACATTTTTTATTCACGTGTCAATAGAATGAAAACAAACAGTCAATAGTGCAATAGGTATAACTTGCGACAATTACCAGAACGAGAGTTTTATTGGTGCTGCGCTAAGTATTGATTTCCTTAGCAATAAAGCCTAAGAAAACGAATATATAATTTTCAATACAGAATTTTCAATGATCAATTTATTGTCACCTGCCACATGTTCTCACCATCACCCTGGGTTGACTGGTAGAGAATGCCAATAAGCATTAAGTCCGCCCTTTGTAAGCCTATTCTTAGGTTGTTGCAATAAAGATTAAATAAATAAATATAAGTATTGAAACACAGAAATCATCTTCACACATTATATCTGTAGCTTAAACAGTGATTGTGAAACAAGCCTCTAACAATCGAAAAGCGTGGTGTTGGGACAAGGCCAATAGAAATTTTTGAGGAACAATGACTAATTCAGATGAAGCATCTCAAACATATGAACCGCGAACTGAAAGTATTTTCAAGGTTCAATTAAGTATTTAAACGAGAGGGCGTTGCATACCATATGAGTCATGTCTTCCGACGTTTCTCCTCTCTGTACAACTTCAACCTTTTTCGTATTGTTTGTTTTTATTTGCATTGATAACTAGATATTCTGTTTGTATTATGTATGGTTTTGCAATCCTAATTGATGATATAACATTTGTTTTACTTTTTCTACCTTTTGGACGTCTTCAGCCAGCTGTAGGCTTTTACAAGCATGTGTCTTTCTGGCATGATCCTGAACATATAAATCTGTCTTGTCTTCTTTAACTCGGCAATCCAACTCACCGAAAGGAGACCTTCCTCCTTTTATCGCAACGTGAATGTCATTCGAAGGTCTATCTTTCTTAGAAATTATCCTTCGAATTGCGCAGTCCCTTGCCAACTCAGCCGGGTTCTGCTTAAGTCAAAAACATTTCTCCGGTTACGTATTTTGACATTGCGGATTTGATCATATACAAAAATAAAGAGTAGATAGCTCTCTTCTGAACAGGCTTAGCCACTTCAAGCTTGACTGCGAATGAATATCAATTATAATTGTTAAATGAATCATTAATGTAGAAGAAATAAAAAGGAGCCCTATTCATGTCCTTCGTAATTTCTTAAGATATTCACAACACTATCCGGGGAAGATACAGTAAAAAAGCTCGTTCGTTTATTCTTGTTTATCTATAGAATTGAATTAGCTAAAGTTGCAAGATGCTATGATATGGTGTCGGGGCCCGACGTGGGTTTAATAGTGATTCAAAGCGTGAACAATGAACGACGGTCCCACGCGACGTCCCCTTGGTATTCACGTGAGGTTGAACACGCCGAACAAACCTTCGGATGTTTACGTACACTTTGTACTGACGAACTATTAATAGGCTGATTAGAATGTTTGATGTCGATTATTATTAAACGTTCTTTTGAAGGAGAAAGATGACAATCAAAAGGCTCAACCTAAATTTAGGTCTGATGCAAAAGAAAATTGGAACTTATGTAACTCGCTTTCAGTGGTCTACTTAAATATTAATGAAATCAACACATTAATTGATATATGGACTATGACGCTGCTAAGTTTGGAGATTTCCCGCAAACTTAAACTTGTAAAATGAACAAAGACCAGAGCCAGATCTTGGTATTGCCAAACATTTTCTAAGACGATTTCTAACAAAAAGAGATTATTATTATAACTGACAATTTCAATTTCAATTGGACTTGATCTAAGAACTCGAAGTTAGTTATCACCTCTCGACATATCCGACTAAATAGATGAAGTGACGCATCATTGCATGGAACTAGTTATGCCAAGCCGAGATCACCAATTGTATGCAGATTCGATCTCATGTTGAAACTAAACTGACATGATTGGAATTACCTAATATTGAATGTGACGCCTGTGACTGCAACATACCTCGTTCTGAATCTCTGATCGCTTTATGGTTACTTGAAAGGCTATTTGTATGTTCGACCCGAGCCTTATGTAAATTTGAACCTTACGGCCTTGACGGAGCACGCGTAGACTGACAATTATCGAGCACAAGGGCTCGTGAAGAATGTGGCAAGCAAGTACTTAGACGAGCAGAATATTCAACTCTGGATATTCTTGGTCCAAACTACTATGTGACCAGAATTAGTAAAATTCTTTCTTAACTTATTGTAAATCGATTTCACAGCATCAGCTATTCGAATTTCCTTAATAATGAGGCAGAACGCTAAGGAAGGAAAACTCACGATGACATGAAAAGGAAAACAATTATTATTCCTCTGTTGCATGCTTTCCTATTCTTAAGATGTACTTTTGATGACTAACCTGTTCATTTCTGTGATCATCGTTAAGGAAAAATCCTAAACAGGTCTTCGAAGGAACCAATTTTTCCTTCCCAATGGCCCTATTAATATTCCAATGAAACCAGTTTCGAGGCTATAATTTATCCTCATTCTCCACATTCCCAGCTTAGTAAAGGATGAAGCAAAATTATTTTGTCTTCAATTTCTTGAGACTGTGAACTTAAAAACAAGATAGGTAGATAAGAAGTATTTTACTGCATCCTAACGATATTTTATCTGTATTCTGCAATGCAAAAGTTAAAAAAAAATCTACTCATCACGATTTAGATTATATCATTTTTTCGTATCATAATTATAAAGACTAGTTTACAATGTTGTTGTACGTTGAACTTATATTATTACTAGCTGACCCAGCGAACTTTGTATCGCCTAACAATTGATTAAATTACTAAAATGGCTATTAAAAAATAAGGGTTGATCGTAGAAGGGTGAAAATTGAGGATTGTATGTATTTTTGTATGTTGTATCATAAAAAAATAGAAATTAAAAATTTTGTCTAAAAAATAAAAAATAAAATTTAGGGGTGGACTACCCCTAACATTTAGGGGGATGAAAAATAGATGTTGGCCGATTCTCATAGATACCGGATAAGCACAAAAAATTTCATCAAAATCGGTTAAGCCGTTTCGGAGGAGTATGGCAACGAAAACTGTGACACGAGAATTTTATATATTAGATATGTTGTCTTTAAGTTGATTATTACTTAATAAAACGCAGAAAACATCTAAACGTTCAGTTGGACCTTAGTAGGAGGCTCCTCTACGCCAACGACTTCATTTTTTTTAAATCTATAATTTATGTATTAAATGACTTCAACGTATTAAAAAGATAAGCAAATGTGTAATATAATCCAGTAGGTAAAGTACCTAACCCGCATGAGCAACTTCAAAACATCTTTTAGTGATGTCACCTTGAGGAGTTCGCATCCGGATAACATACAAAGTATTGGCTTTTTATTATTATAACCATAAAACCGGACACGGGAGGACTGTCTTCGTTTTTCTTTCTTTTTTCTTCGGTTGGATTTGTTGTGTCTATCTTATGTAAATTCTAAAATGTAACGAGTATATCTAACGTATCTACTTTACATAATAATTTCTTCATATTAAATAAACCTCTATTTACATATATTACCTCAACCGATATCATAAGTATCATTTTATTGCTACATTTAAGTATGTTAAAACTTAAAAGTGTCTTAACTACTGATAATTACCAACTTAAACTAATTAATTATAAAAGAAACAAAAAACCCGACTGTGTAAAGCCCAGTAGTTTAGAATGTTATCAAAAGTAATACTGAACAACTACACCATAAAAGGATTAACAGTCGGAGCCCATTCCTCAACCAATCAAATCTTGTCTTTCCCAAGCAGCCCTGTAAAATTTAAAAAAATATATATACATAGGTACATAAATACACTCGAAAAACATAACCCTCCTTCTAGCGCAGTCGGAATAAATAAAGATACTTTTGGATCAAATATGACTCAAACAAGATTTCAAATGACCTTACAAGGTAATAATATTTGTCTGAATGTCACAACAAATACTAAGTTATAGAACAAGACCTTGTTGAAATTGGTGCTTTAGAAATTTTTATAAAATTTTATTACTGTAACATCAATTACATTACATAAATTTCATAAAAAACATCTAAATTCGTATCAATTATTTGTTGATTATAAATACTTAGAATCCCTCAATAGATTTGAATTAATTGCTAAATAAATAAATAATACCTATACCAATAATTTTATTATGGCCAACAATCTGTTACTGGGACAGTCACATTATTGTCTGATTAAAACTCTTACACCTTAATTTATACCCTGCACTAGGACAACCTGTCACGCAGGGCATGGTAATACAATAAGGTTGTACATGGGTTTCTAAAATATGTAATGCCTAAAGAACCTTAGGTATCCAAAATACCAATCCACACTGCCATAATTTTATTAACTAGAATGTAGTTTGCATCTGGCAATATTAAAACTGCCACTCTCGCACTTACCGAAGACGTCAAAAGGAAACAACTGAAATGACAAGGGAGTGAGTTTCATTGGCGGTTGGCTTCCACTTTCACAAGCGTTACATGCAAGAGCAAATTAGTTGCGGCCAATTCGTGCAAAATGCATCAGCATCAATGAGCGTGAACAATCTTTAATGGCCTGGGACGGCCTTCGGGTCGTATGTTTAAAATTCACGTTCCAAGTGTTTCGATTCAGAAGACGTTGTGTTGGCATACGTTGTAATTATAATATCTCTGCCATTTCTGCATCCTAGCGCGTGAGTTAACGGGTTAACAGTTAGCGCACTAAAAGAGTGCCATGCGTAAGCTATGCATGCTAAACGCGCTAAGTAACGCGCATTCCGGCACCTGCTACGTCAGGGACGGTAGGCGGTAGGTATCTGAAGATAATGCTCTTTTGAGACATATCCGTATTTTCATATTTTAATCTACTCACAGTAGTCAGACGACTATATCGCCCATATCTATGTATCTTATTATGTATACTAATTTGTCTTACCGAAGTCTATTGACTACGTTTATTTATGGAATTATCATTAATCTTCACTTACAGGACTTACTAAAATACGCGTTTAGATTCATACTTATATAGCAGTTACAATACAGACAAGGATTGTCTTAACCTTAGACAATAATAAGTTTTAATAATAAAAAATAATTAATTCAATACAGGTAGCGCCTGACTGATATACAAATATAAACTGGTATGTAAGGTTATCTAAAAGGAATGAATGAAATCAGTTAGTCATAAAACAAAAACACAGATTGATATCGATTAATCATTCAGCAACCATGATTGATTAGAAAACGAGGACGTAAATGAAAGGAAACATCTTAATTGTTTTAACCTCTCGGCTCCTCAGTCCCAACAATTAAATACAATAACAAACAATGCGAAATAGCCAGCTGTAAAACGCTTCTGTTCAAAGACAAGGCTCAATATATTGATATTCATTATATTGAGTAGACGATCCATGTGGCGCAATGGCTACCATGCCGAATCGCCGCGCCAAGGATCCTGGGTTCGATTCCCAGCGAGGCGGAAATTTGAATGATGAGTTTGAATTTCTGTTCTCGGTCTGGGTGTGAATGTCCTTGTCTTGTGTGTTGTCCATGGCACCCACGACACAGGGAATTCTAGTGTGGGGCTATGAGTGTGAAGCGTTATTTATTTATTATTCATTATGTTAAAAAATTGGGAGTGGGCATGGAGTAGGTTAGCCAAATAAAAAAATAGAACTGATATAATTCCAAAGTCAAGTCCAGTCAGTCAGTTCCAGTGTCAAACAAATCTGCTTTTCTATTCACTAAAACTTAAGTTTTTTTTATTTTGCTTATCTGTATTCAAATTAGGATAACATTTGGATTGACGACATTCTTCTAAATCACCTTTCCCTGTAACAAGAGTTATCTATGTAACATCGCCGTAGCAACTAACAGCGCTAAATGCGGTTTGGTCCAGTATTTATAAGGCTAGCCTTTCACAACGAGATGACTAACATTCCTGCATTACACAAATTAAAGGTGCGCCATTAACAGATCTCAAACGGTTTATTATTTGTTCTGCAATCAGCCTTCGCTATTGTCGCCATTGATTTCCATAACTTCCTACTTCCTATTTATGGTCCTAACCAGCCTATTAATTTTCTATATAGTTCTTATAATAGAGGTATAATTAAATTCTTTGTGCCTTACAGTGTCTTTCGTTATGTTATAAATCTTGGTGTTTGCTTTATCGTAGAAGTACCTGTTTATTTCTAAGACCAAGTATGATTAAGGAACTTTGTTAAATTAAGTATTAAAATACCTTGTTTAAATCAAAATAGGATAAAAAAAATATTTCGGTAGTAGTTACATTAATTAGACGATTATTAATCAATAATCAATCAAGACTTGCGAGTCATTTATTTAATTTTTTTATTTACTATTTTTGGTAACTAAATGTACGAGTTAGAATAATTTTTAAATCTCGTATATTTACTATAACTGTAACATACCTGTTGATCAGCTTATCTTAACATATCCATATCAAGGTAGGCTAGATAGGTTAGGTAAAATAATGTTTATTTTTGTTACACCCCATGCAATCCAAGCTGTGCGTTTGTCAGTTATTGTGTGGAAAGAATTGCAGTATGCATGCCATTATTGCCATTCAAACAATGCACCACTTTAAGGAGCTCCATTGTCCTATCGGATCTTATGAAGTATATTTATAAGACATTATGTGAGCTACTTAATAGTAACAGAATGGCATTATTGAAGCATCACACGTTATTCCTTGAATGGCGCATAATGACCGAGGCAACGCATGTATATTATTCTTTTTGCATGAAGTCACCGATGTTGAAAATATTTGTTTACAGGATGATCTGTAAATGGTGATGAATTGTTCATTTATTATGTCAATTAAATGCGAATAATTATGTTTTATCTATGTATTACGTAAATACAATTTCTTTATTTATTTACATGAGAACTTTATGAAACAAAATAACTTAAAAAGTACATTGGACATTAAAAAAACTCAAACTAACTAACATAACACAAAAAATATCTTAAAGCAAATTAATATGTTAATTTATTGTTTTTATTTTTTATTATTACATCTATTACGTTAATATAGCCCGCAAAGAGGTTCCATTTCTTGAAACAGATATTTTGTAAGCTAAATATGTATTTCAAACGCCATTAATTGAATGGTCCTTCTCATAAAAGAAATGCAGTTTAACGGGTTCTTTTAACATCCAATACAAAAATATATAAAATAAAAAACAATGTAACGTATCGAGGAATAAGATCTTGTTGCAAAATAATTTTAACTGACCTAAAAGTAGATACACAATAATTTCAACACAAAACCATAACAACTTTTTGTTTGTATGTACCTAATTGTCCGTATTTTTTATTTTAAATACCCACTTTTTCTTTTTTTTATTATACTTTGAAAAAGGCGTCTGTAACCACCAGCGTAGTACCATAACGTGAAGTAATTTGAAGATTAATCTTAAGATTAGATGATTGTTTATCACGTAATACCTAGTAAGTGATAGTTAGATTCTGAAATTGCCGTCTATTGAAAACAACTAGAACGTGTTTTTTCATAAAAAAAACTTTAAAAAAGTAATAGCAAAACTAGAGTAAATGTTATGTAACCTACCATTGAATTATAAAACATTATACGTTGTATTTTTCAGTTATTGCCTCGATTGATACATTTTTAACAAATTTTAGAACACCCTCTACCCACTCTAGCAATATTATTGTTTACACGATTGTTGTCTTCGTCACACGAAATCGGATCGTCTTCAGTCTGCAACACGTCAGTATTATCGGCAGAATCGATGCGCACACTTCCTCTAAAAAAACAAAAAAAATTAAAAAATAAAATGTCAAGTCGTGCGTTTCTGTCTAACCGGTGAAATGTGAGGGGAGAGATGCCGGGTGGCGGGAATTTGGTGCCGAGCGGGCGGTACCGCAAAACACCACGGACGGCAAGGTCAGCCCATGCCCGGTACTACTATACAAGGTCGCTGGTGGTGGGATCACCTGTCAAACGACGCCCCAACTCACCTCAGGCGAGGTAAGAAAGTAGTTGAGTAATTAGGTAATTTGTAATGCGGTTTAAAGTTACATATAAGGTAAAAAAGTAAGAACCTAGAGTAGGCCAAAATTAAAAAAAAATTGTGTGTGTCAGCTCCGACGCACGACTGGAGTTTATGGTCCAATGCCATGAGTGAAGAAAAAAAAAGTTTATGGTCCTTAGCTTAACTACGCCTATGCCATGAAAGAAAAAAAAAGTTTGTGGTCTCCTGTCACATTGCCATTAATGATTAACAATTAAAACATTGCATAATTTGTATAAAAATGCATTTTTTGTAATAAATAACCCACAAATTAGCTAAATGACCTAATTAAGGCCATCGTGCATCCCTATCCGTAAGCTCTACTAGGAATTCATAAACGCATTGTCTATATAGAAGAAGGAAGAGATGAATCCGTTTAATCATTTTGCACCACTAAAGGTTAAATCTATAAATTACCCTACTTTACAATATTTATGTGGTTAAAGTATTAAATTACGTAGGTACTCATATTAAAGGCAAGGAAATAAATATCATAATCACGTTTTCCATTAACGTTTAATAAGTCACGAAAATCATCGTCAATAAATGTTAATGTATAAAAGGTATAATAATATAAACAGCGATTATTATGTTTACGCATAACAAAATCATTTGCATTTAATGAATAATAAAAGTTTAATATAATAACTGTAATTATTATTAGGTATTACACTGACACTCGCGCAGTGAGCTTTATTTTCCACTCCGGGATCACAGTATCTTACAAAGCAATTTACAAAGAAAATGTGAAGAACATAAAACTCGGATTCTTCATTTATGAGGGAAATTTTCCTGAAATGCTTGCTCTAAAAGAGCTCTCCGTCCCTCATTACACCCACATCCATTTACGACGAAGACCAGGCGGTCTAGAACTCTGAATTCCAGCCATGTTCCAGTGTAAACGTCAAATTCGTATTACCAAAGCGGTCACGTGACACTTTTTAGCCAATCATGCATCGTTCAAAGCCCGATAAATAAATTTCCTGGAATATTAATGGTTTTAAAAAAGTTCATAATAGGCTCTCGCAGGTAGACCATCAGGTAAACTTGTTTTTTTCGTTACCACTACAAGTGGCACTGAACTATCTACACAATGGCAGAAGATTCTAAAGTAAAATCATATTTATGTGACAGGTAATATTGGATTATAAGTCTAGGATCGTAGGCTATTAAAATCCACAAAGTAGATTAGATTTAAAAGGCAAAGAATCATCAATATTAAGAATAAAGAATCAAAAGATCAGTTAATGTACCTTAGACAACTCTAATGGAGTTAACCCTTGACTTTAAGGTATTGTTGCGTCATAAGGATGGTATCTGCAAATTCCTATGCCGATTATAAATCATGCTATTCTTCTTTTGAAATATATTATATATCAACGTAATTCCATGAGTCCACCTAACTATTTTATAAACAAACAAAGATACAAACAAGATTATATCAGAGCTATTTAAAGTCCGTCAAAATTTTAATTTGATCAATTGGATTCGAATGTCGCTTTTCAGGCCAAGGTCGGGTAAAAGAATTTATGCGGGTACTTCCTGAACGTATAAAAATAACATTTGAATTTGTAATAAACCATGTGCATACTCTTTTGTAATGTCATTTAAAAATAAGCGGTTGTGCCTTACCGGAATCCGTGTCGTGACTTTTGACTAACGCATTTCTAAACTTTGCCACCTCGTTCAACTCGGAATCCGGTCGAAGACGCGCGCTAAAGGTTACTGCGAAATGCGAATATTACTTAATGATTACATAACAAAATAACTAACACATTACACTAACCTCATAGTTCTTAGATTCCGTAATTGTTGTCTGAATCTAAGACATTTAAGCATTAATTTTTACATTGGAATATATTATATTATTATTTTATTACAAAATCCACAGCTCTTAAAGGAAATAGTATACATTGTATGCATTTTACGAACTATCTTACAGCCAATAACTTATTTACATTTTTTAGTCTACATTTTTTTTAATTCCTAATCTAAAACGGTCCACCACTCCACCTCGTTTGCATGGTGAAGGCTCACAGCTTTGACAACATTCCAAAGAATTTCGCTAATAACTTTATATAACTACTAACTACACTAATAACAGCACTTGTAAGCATAATATATGCAAAGTGTAATAATACAAAGTGTTTGATTGTAAGGAATTCAATACAATAAATTACTTGATTTAATGATTACCAATGACAGATGTATGAATGAAATAATCTAATTAACAGGATTGCATATCAGTACAGAGTGTGGCTAAGTAGCGTTTAATACATTCGTAAGAGGTGGCTCGCCTCGTGGTATGTGGAGTAAGGACGGCGACGTATGGCTGGTTTGCTAGGGTTATCACTCCCTTGAAATCACAGATATTATTATTTGGATTTTTTTTAATGAAAATAGCAATCTTTTTTACGTATAATATCATTGAAAATAACTGGCAAACGAGATGAAGATTGACGTGTTGGTAAGTGACATCAGCAACACCAAAGACATCAAGATAAAAGACGTCAAAGACAAGAAGAGAAGAAAAAGAAAAACTGGCTCTCAAGCCTCCAGCGGAAACACGACGAGTCTAAAATATTTTTGGTAAAGAGTAAGTACTAACCTGAGGTACTAGCAAAGCATACTGCAGAGTAGAATTTCAGTTGAAACATTAAACAGTTCTGAGTAACTAATAATCATGGATAGACTCTGGGATCGCAGATTATTTACAATGAAAATACAATTATATTTCTTCTCTTTGCAATTTAATATTTTCAATATATCTAATAAACCAATATTTTGCTGTTTTTCTAGCTTGACAATGGATGACAGTGGTGTTTTCAAATGATATGGTAACTAAAACAGGATTGCTCATCTACAATGCACAAATGAAGGGTTGCTACACTTTCATTCATTGTATAAATAATTTATAATTTATTTAGGCTTACATAATGGAGATTAAAATTTCTGGATTGACAATGCAAATATTGTCAATATTTTTAGATCTAATTATATCAAGCTTCGATGATCACTATCTCCCTCCAAAGCACGGGCCACCGCGCTGACTGAAGCTGTCAGATGATAATCCTTTTAGTAGATTCTTCCTAGACCGTAAATAAACAAGTTTATCCGGATTTATTAGTTTTGTAAATTGACAACCTTAGAAGGTTTAACGGACGCAACACATCAACTCTTGAATATCAAAAATCTTTATTACATTTGTGATGTGAATATGACCGTATAGAGACAGGTTTTTACACAAAAGATATTATGATCTTTCAACTTCGCGAAAACAAGTATTTTTAAGACGTATGTCACGTTTCGTTTGCCATTTCTTCTCCATAACAAAGCATTTTTCCGAAATAGTAGTAGATTGTTTTTTTTTCACAATATGTTATAAATAAACTTGTGCCGTTCTTCGTCAGTAAGTAATGGCTTTGTTAACAGCAGAAGTCAGCAATACAGTTATTGTTGGAGCAAATGGTGACCACTGAAACGTAGCTAATACATTTCGTGCCATGTTTAACAAGTTCGCAAGCGGTAACAGAAATAATAGATTCCATTAATAGTCTGGTTTATTTTGGTGTTAGTGCAGTCATCGATCTAGTTTAGTACACTACATTTTTTGCCAAGCCGACACACAAAGAGACGGGCCTAGCCTATCAAGAGTAGCTACCCGTTCCAAGCAAAAAATTGTGCAGAACTTTTTTGACTGGCGACCAAAACACTATAAAAATATGTCACGTTAGATTCAAGTCGATAATTTATACGATATAACTAGATAACTACATATTAGAAATTAATCATCACTTACCCACTTCAGTGAAGAAAAACATCGGAAGAATAACGGCGAGTTTTCCATAATGTTCTCAAAGATGTTGGAATTCTAGCAATGATTCGAACTCGGTCTGGGTGGTCTATAGATTTAAACCATCTCAGTTTGAGAACAGGTAAGCAGTGGAACAATTATGAACGTGACGCAATCTCAACGTTAACTCCGAATTATACACGCCAAACGAACTAGAATTAAATATGTACTCAAATATAATATGGCTTTAGCTATCTTAAGCATATCCAACAAAAAAGTTGACGGAAGTAACTTAAACCAAATCCTCTTTTTATTCATGCTCATTTATTAGACTCACGTCCATTAAAAGCGGATTATAATTATTGATATTAAGTATTATTCTGATTGTTGGACTAATAACATGATGAAAAAATTCTATGAACTTCTAATTTATTTAGGTACTGCGGCAACTATGAAACGTAAAAACTCGTTTCAAATTCTGAAAATTATTTTGTTTGTATCCATTTCTTTTTTCGCGAATACCAAAAAGGCAAACAGCCTCATGGATATAATTATGTTAAAAGGTCTCCTAAGGTTTGAGATGCCTCGTCTGTTACCGTAGTTGGCCTCAAGACCTTTAACAAAACAATATTGTACTAAGTATGAAACAAAAGTTTGTCTGTACGAAGACAATGACCTCAAAAACTATTGCACAGATTTCATGCGGTTTGTACTAACAGATAGTGATTCATGAGCAAGTTTTGTTTTTGTTATGTTTGGATAGCGAATTTTTGTCACCTAGTAGTTCTATCAAGGATTAGGTACTAGGTCAATTGTAAAAACAACTAAATAATCATATCTTCTAAACCGCTGAACGGATTTATATAATTAAGATATCGTTGGATTCGTCTTGATAACTCAAGTGTTTTAGATAAGTGAAATTAAAAAAGAAATTGTGGCTGTGAGATGCCATTGTCTGAAGTATCAAGAAATAAAAATTAACGGAATAATGCAATATGGGTATCAAATTAAAGGGCTCACCATAAGGATTTCAAAAATGTATAATATCATGATAGCTTTTTTGATAGCAGGCGGGTTTTTGTCCGTGTATTATATCTTATTTTCTTCGTGGTCTCAATTTGTGCTTAGCGCAATAATCGCTCAAAGCTGTCATTGTCATTATATCATACCAAATCAGTAACCTAAATTAATCTTTCCAGATGTCAGTCCGCTCCGAAAGTAATGGATAGTCACAGTAGATCGGCGTCGCCGCGGGAGCCGTCGCGGCCGCAGCACCGGCCGCCGTCGCCGCCCTCGCCCTCCCCCGGCTTCGACAACCGCGCCTACCAACACGATGAAGCCGACCCCAATCACAACGACTCCTTCGCCTCACAACAAAACGGACACACCAAAGAAAACGGCGACACTAAACTCGAAGCCGTCAACCTAGAACTCATCAACCTCACACCCAAAAATGGTAACGCCAAGAAGAAGGATGTTGAAGTCGACATGAATGCCACGAACCCCTATGACGAGTACTTCGTGCCGGTCAACGAGCACAGGAAATATATGAGGTTTGTGGCTTTCTTCCTTATGGTTAGTTTAGAACAGCGTTCAGATGATAACAATGGACGCCTTTGTAGTAAAGACGTCTGGGTTTACCGCAAACTGTTTTCAAAATTGTAAGCGTGGTGTAACCTACTTTGTCTATTACGAAATTTGACACGATATTTTTTTCACTTGTCTTGATCTTTTTTTATTGAATTTAATCATGAAAACTTCAGTTAGATTTAATGTACACGCCAAGATTACATACATACATACATAACAATTAACAGCAGATACACAATCGGCACTCAAAATTGGCCACATGCTATCATACTACATTTAGGTTCCTCTGTTACAGATTTTTTGCAAAACTTAACCATTTCATATTTATCGCTAAATGAAAATATTCACTAAAAAAATTAATAAATCTACAATATTAATCCTATTGTTCTAGTATATTAAATATTAATACACTTAATATAAATTCCGTATTAAAATATCACCGGTATCAATTAATATTTCTAACCTCTATTACCGTAACATGTTACCGGTCATTGAACAAACCAAATCATTATCATTGATAAAAAGTGACCTAATATTAGCTTGAGAATATGCTGCATCATCAGACACGAGAGCAAGTGAATTGGTTTCGACAAACGGGATAGACAAAGCTAGATGTTTATCTATTAGTGATACCGTTTGCACGGTACAATGACATATTCTTTTCTAGTCGGCGGCGTCGTGTCAATTCACTTCAGCACGACCATTCTCCTACTGATAACTGAAGTAATTCCTTGTACGGTATATTTTTTTTTCCAGACATCTTTCGTTGATCGCTCTATACGTGCTACCGTGCTAGAATTTTGTTAGTTTTATTTTTTGCTCTGCGAACTTGAAATCTCCCTGCTTTCTTACTGTCAAGATAAAAATCTGAAATTGTCTTTATATTTCTCTTAGATGAAGAAATTCAACATGAACGAAATCGTCAAGAAAGATGTCATAAACTTTTGTAGTAGGTACTACTACTTTCTGTTCGACGCAGAAAAAATATCGATAACAATTATTATCGATAACATAATTCTTTCATCAAGAGCAAGTTTCGTGAAAACGTATCAAAATGTATCCTAATTTTTATGAAGAAACACTGATGTTTGAAGTAACCGAATTATCAACAGATTTTGTGTGGTTGAAGTTCATGAGTAATCAAGAAAACGTTGTACGAAAAAAGACATTTCTCCAACGTAAGCCGTTAAATTTTTATACTTAATTGACAATACAATTAACTTAACTTGCAGTTTACGTACAACATTGAAATTTTCAACAAAGAGAAGTCAATAGCCGCACCGTGACTCAGGACCTGGGTAATGAGCTAATGAGATATCCTCGAAGGCGTCGAAGCGTATCCCACGAATTTGCCACAGGCACCGAGTTTCCGTTATAATCTAAATGTGAACTAATATTATAAAGAGTAAAGTTTTAATTTATTGTTTGAATCGTCAGGAAATATTTTATTGTGAAGGAAATTTATACTTTAAAATGAAGTGTTTTTTATTCATTAACTAATTTTTAGTGAACGCCAACGCCATCTCGTAAAGTATATGTACACTACAATCTTGATATTAATACGAGCTGTAAATTAACTATAGCTCTGTACTTCTCTCAGAGATGGCGCCACAGGTAGGTGTCGATTAAAATCTGACCGGTCCCGAACTATATGGTTTCATCTCATCTCAAAAATACTCAACGCGCCTAAAGAAGTTTTCCCTTCAAAAATTGGGGATCTATACAAGACCAAGATTACTACTGTTACTAGTAGGTATGTAATAAAACTGTTACCGATTGATGTTTGAACATGAAAGGTATTTCAAAAACCAGTCGTATATTATTACCATCTATCGCAATAGATCCCAAAACAATGTTTTTTTTATACATAAATTTTGTTGCAGTGTCATTAAAGTCTGTTGATACAGATACAAAACTACATTATAGAAGTACCAGCTACATTTTTACAGAAATTGAAAAGCCTAAAAACTTAGATCGTACCATACCATAACCCGTAATAACCGTAGGACGGAAAGGCAGCTTTGGAATTCATTTATGTAAGTGCTTAAGCCATTATGTCTATGGTCATCAGTCAGTCTTCAGAATCTTAATTTACATAAGAATACGAGTAAATCCTGTACATTATGCGAACGTGTAGTGCAGCGAATGTGCTTGTGCGATCGAACTAGGTAGGTAAATAGTGATATTGGTTGAAGTAAATAGCAACAATTTATGCTTACCTAGTCAGTCAGATATGACTATATGTACATTATTATTTACAACATGTTATGAGACAATCAGTGTAGGTAAATATTGTTGTAGATAATGGAGAAATCTAACAACAAGAAAAGTGGTCAGCAAATTTAAACACAAGGTTCAAAACAAACCTAAAATAAACGTAAAATCGATTTTGATGTTTCACTATTTAATGCTTATTTATGTCAAGTTATTCATGAGTTTCAACTGATTAAAAAAATATTCCAAATAATAGTTCATTTTAGCTCATTTTTAGCTTTAATTAATCAGAAGTAGTCGTGGCTCATATTATGATGTTGATTTCAAATTGAACGACATTACAAAATGCAAATTGATAACTGGTTTCATCGACAATTAAACAAAAAACAACAATATTTTTTTACTATTATTTAATTTATTAAAAAGCAATATCACATGCGATTGGATAAAAAAACTTAAATACTCATTAGTTGACTGTTAAATTACCCGCCTAAAATAAATCGTCACGATTAAAATTTTATGTCTTGAGGCCACGAATAGCACGAGCCGAATTATCCAATCGAAATGATTTGGCCTTGCTCTACAAATCACTAAGGCCCGTAAGGCCCTACGAAACTATTTTAATCTTAAAATCTTTTTAACATACGGGTTGACCTTGGCCGGTCAAATTAAGTGTCAACGGTTCGCGCGAGCAATCTAATGCCGCGAATACTAACACGATGTGGCTTATGTATTTAAAATGGATGCCATAATGCCTTCAACCAACTGACCATTTTAAAATGGATAACGTTCGAAATTCAAATTAAACGGCACGGCTTGGCGCCATGCTTGTTTTAGTTGTAGATAGCCACGAGGACCTCGTGCAAGTTTTTTAGGTACTGACAAGTGACAAGTGATTTTGGCTTGTTTTCCACAGCTCTCTTTAAAGAAAAAAAGCTCTGAGATTTTGAAAACATAAGTATTTAGCTATAAATCACGATTATGTTAATAAGTTTAATCAAATGTCTATCTCTACTTTAATGCAGTTTTATGTCCAGCCATGTAACTAAGTATAAGCTGTCTAGAGTGGGATATTTATTTCAAGTCAAATTATTCAAAGTAGTTGTCCAACCCAGCATTTACCCAGCAAGTATTTACTGAAGTAAATTGTAGATAATTATCTAAAAAATTTAAACATAGCTATCCCATCTTAATTACATCCCTCATTTACATCTAGAGTTGTTGTGCGAGTAGGTACTTACCTTCTTTTTAATGACATAATTGATAAATAACTATACGTTTTAAAATAAACTACAGCCGCGAAGGTGACAATCATTGCATACTCAACTCCAACAATATTTTATATTATTATTTGTTTACTAACGATGAATATTTGTATCATTTCGAATGAAGGGATATTTTTCTTTTCCGTAAGATAATCCGGAAATGCACAGGAAGTTCCTAAATGGAACGACGGGGAACTTCCATTTATGAACTGTAGGAGAAGTTACAAATACATTATCTGTCACGGCCGATGCACCTGCTGGCCGGTCACGATTTAAAAATGAATCGCTATTGTCTATGCACGACACAGAATTTAAACGGCGTTATTAAATAATTTGTTGATTTGATTATTGCATTTTGTTTCTTCAATTACTAGGTAACGTATGGCCTGTTTGAGGTGATGAACCCTCATTTACGCTGTCGGTGATGTACCCTAAATTATATTATAAAATATTAAAAATATATATATTAGTTTATGTAAGTAGGTACATTATGGTAAAAAAATAGATCAGATGAATATTTCGCATGAATTTGAAAGAGTGGTTAATACTTAAGAGATTAAAGATATGACAGGAAATCATAAGTATGATATTTTAGTCGAACATGATAGTCGTAAATAAAAAAATACTAAAGGCATTTCTGAAAATTGCAAATGTTGTATTCATTTACAATTATGTCTGTTACCGGCAAAACCCGATTTCACGTCAACTACTCGTGACAGGTCAAACAGGACTAACGCCCCAACTCAGAGTCACTAACGGTTACTTTAGTCGCTCCTTAGTAGAAAATCACCATACAAATTCTATACTAAGGAGCGATTTAAGTAACCGTTAGTGACTCTGAGTTGGGGCGTAAGATACCGATTAGGATAAACTACAGTCTAAAACTGATTAGAACCGAATGATTACTGTACTAATATTATTTCGATAGATCTTTGTGCTTAAAACCTCATAGGCCGGTGCCGCGGTGGTTTGTTTCGATTTTATATTAAGATCGGCCAAATAAGTTAGAGGTGGGTGCCTAGGCCAAACTAGTTTGACCTGAAATCGGGTTTTACCGGTAACATGTCTAATCATATAAAGACATTTTCAGGTTAGGGCATTGTTCAACTAAAATCCGGCAGAAAGTTAAACAGCTCACAACTGGCCTGTGGCTAGTTGTGTAGTTGTAAACAACAAATAACTCGTTACCACTAAACCATCCCGTTTTGTTTCGAGAAAGCCGTTGCATATTCAACGTGTCGGAGGAAAACACAAAGCCGTTTCGTTTGAAAGAAATTCAAAACAATACAACTAGCTCACTACTCACAATACAGGACGCGGTACTGTCGAAAACATAAGAAGTAACGCATCTCACGAAAGTCTTACAATCCAAACCTAAAATCTCGGAGAATCTGGTAAACTGTACAATAATTTCTAATTTCAAAACTTAGACATGCTTAAGAAACAATTTACTCAACCTCTTAAAGCGTTAAGGAATACAGACCTATGTTAAACATAGTACATCTATAAGTTATCCCATTGTACTCGCACAATACAAGTATTATGATTTAAGACTTCATTTTATGGTCAGTAACCAATGTAATTTATCCAGCCAGTAAGCCATCTAGATCGTGTATTAACGAAGATTTAATAACTGATAAAGATTGCCGTGTTTAAATAATTTACTGTGATATACTCCTAGGACTATAATCTCATGTTTAATCATCTCATAATAATATAATCAAATGTTTAGTTGCAGTTTAGTTTATTAAAATCTATAAAACTATCAATAGAATAAAACTATGTCACGTTTATTTATTTAATAATTTAAGCGCACCATACAATTATATACAGAAAAAAATTTTAGAGACATTCGCACATGGTTCACCTTTCTGTGTCTGCTTTACAAACACCCAGTTATTTTAATTACGTAATTCGTAGATCATCATATTATTATTCTATCTCCTTCTATTACTGACGAAATAAAGGGCATTCGATGTTTTAAAACAAAAATGAAGCGGCGGATAATGACGAAATCGATGTCAAAGGCAAAGTCGATTTTCATGCGGTTCATTAACGAAAATTACTGATTTGAATTCTTCAGGTCATATTATTATATCCGACATTGTATATACCTAGTAATAGATTCTAGAAACGATTACATATCTAGACCGTGATCTTAATATGAAAGAAACGTGCCATCTAGAAAAGTGGAAAAATATTTTCAAGGAATAAAGTAAAGAAGCCGACAACGGAACTGCTGTCAAAGAATTTAATATATTATTGAGCAATTCTCCTTTGTTACACGACTTGGAATACGTTAAAGTTCTGGTGCAACAACCATGAGCCTCATCACAGATTCAGTCCACGTTCAAAGCCAGGACTTGGAGCAAAACGACCGCACATGTGGTACATTTAAGGATTCCTCCCATTAGTATGCGCGGGTTAATCTTTATGGTATTTATCATGCTGATACACAATGCTATTAGGTATCTATCTACATTAGAGACATCCAAACAAACGCGTTAATCTAGATCAAGTTTATGTTTTAGTAAATAAAATGTACCTAATCTATCTATCTATCTATACCTTTAAACGAGCAATTCTTGTATATATTTTCTGAATCTTGGAAACTACTCCAACGATTTTCATGAAGTATGCAGGAGGTTTCGAGGGCGATAAATTGATCTGGCGAGGATTCATTTTTAGAAAATGTCGTTTTATACGTGTTTTCAGGCAATGAAAAACTGCTACAATAGACTCTTCCTGACATCTATTGGCGAGTAGCAACACTACAGCCACTTCAGTAGATGGCGTTGTTAAGCAATACTAAACCGAACAAAGGTCGGTAATCCGGGTACTTTTGCTTAAATCGCACATAAATTGCGATGATTGAGTATTATAGAGTATTGCATATTTGTAATTGATAGTCAAATACTTTAAGAACGTGTTATTATTTTGTCTAAGTTAAGTGCGTATTTTTAATCACGTATCTAATCATTAACATAATATTGTGAAAATCGTAAAAATGCGCGTTGGATTTTAGTTAGATCCACTATGATATTATGTGGAGTGTGTCAAACTCAACTCGCATTTGCCTTTTGGGACAATTTAGCATTAATAAATAATTTGAAATTTAAAAAATAAACTTCTTAGCCGCAAACTGGTTTTTATAAATATACCTACAAAGAAACTAGTTTTGAAAAACTGGCTTCAGAACGATTAGTACCTACGTCAAAGCATTGTGCCTTTATTAATCCTAGTAGACTTCGACCTCCCAACCATAACTCATAAACTTGTTTGACAATACTTGATTTAATACTTTCGCACTTACACAACGGAGCTTAGCTATCATTGGCATAACATCGAGTCATGGTGTCTATTGTTACGCAAGCTGCGGTGATAGCTCCCATTCATGAATGTCACTGCTTGCTCAATGAAATAAAACGATGAAATCTCTGTGGATGTAGGTCAGTACACCCAGTGTTTTTTTAATTTGTAATTATTTGTAGTCCATCTCTCTCATTGCTCTCTTTTGACAGCGGTGATCATGGATTTACAGAATCGCACCCTCTGTGGAAAAAAAGCATAAGTCGTCTTACGTTAAATTTTTGTTATTAATATGATTGGAAAGAGGGACAAAAGCAAATGCTCAATTTTTTTTCAAATTTTATCATTGATCTTGACGGTTTTGTGCAAGAAATCTGAATGTAAATTCCTTTGACTGCTTACTGATATTTTAACAGTTTTTTGCTCTCCTGTAAAATTGCAATTTTCATCTTATGCCTTTTTCCGCTGAAGGTGCGAGATGTTCAAATAACCTATCCATCCATCTTTGGATAAGTTGGAGATAAAGTACGAGTAACAAGTAACACTGTAATTTTATTTTTGGACGGAAATAATATCATTTTTGAAATGTATACCGAACTAGCGCTTTGCCCGCGACTTAATTTTATGAAAATACGTCCAGTAACTTTTGCGGGCTAGACTAACAAACATCCATATAACCTCTTTCTGGTAGAAGCAGCTGAACGAATTAACCATTGCCTAATTAACTGTAAATTACAGTGAACAAAGTTTCTAATGATCCGGAGATGTATTAATTTCCCAGGATATATGAATCACGGACGTAATTAATCATAGTCTTGATTGAATGCAGTAATGTAGTAACAGACCTTAGTAACTTAATATCTCTTTAGTAATGTCCGTTAAACGGTTTCAGAAATTATTAGGTAAAAATATTGTGCCTTAATACGAAAGACCTTCAGTATATTGTTTTCTGATATAATCTTGTCTTGTGTTGCAATTTTATTGCATGTGGAACTAATTTTGATTTACTTGAAGAATTTATCTGAATGCCAAATTGAATTAATAATAATTAATTTTAATTGTACTTAGCCCACGATTTTTTTCGTTTCAAACTGTGTTTGATGTCGTGTTCTGACCAAAGTCCGAGTAGCAATTGCAATATAAATTGTAAAATATAATCCCTATCTGAAATAGGTAATCTGAATAAATTGTAGGTTCAAAGTTTTATTTATTTATCTTTATTACTCCCAACTCTGTCCTTACAGGAAACCCAATTCAACAGGCGGGCAGCTTGTTACATTAGAATACAAACGAATGGATGCTCCCAACAAAGCAACTTGCTTAAATATGTAACAAGCCATAATTGTCCCACTGCTAAGCTCGAGCCTCGAGGTCTCCTCTAACAAATGTGAGGGGTACAGGCCATAGTCTACCACGCTGGCCAAGTCCGGATTGGTAGAGAACTCTCCGGTGTGCAGATATCCGCACGATTATTTTTTTCACTGAAGCAAGTGATAATTAACTTGTAATACGCACATCTATACTAATATAATAAAGAGGAAAGATTTGATTGTTTGTTTGCATTGAATAGGCTCCGAAACTACCGAAACGATTTGAAAAATTCTTCTTTGGTTGGGAAGCTACACTATCTCCGGGTGACATAGGCTATATTATATATTTTTTTTACTATTTTTCCCGAAGCGAAGCGAGGGAAATTTCCTACTCTTAAATAGATGGAAGCCATGTGCAATAGAAATCTTGAAAGATCTGGGAAGGTCGGTCACCCAATTATTGAAGTGTGACTTGGACGGAGTATCGTGTTCTCGTCAGTGCCCTGCTCAAAGTGTTCTTCGCTTTCTACGTGGCTCATGCTCGTATCAGGTGTATTTTCTTTTCTTTCTTTATACAAGTACAATAACAGGGATGTTGACTAATTTTAGGATTCTATTTTACAATATTTTATAGATAGAACCTTAATACTCACGAAAAAAATATTATGAAAATATAGTGCAGTCATTGAAGCATTATTGCTCCGAATTTTTTTACTGTGAACCGATTTGCGTGAAATTTTGGAATTAGGTTCATCTTACCCTTAACTTCAAAAGTGAAAATGATTTAAACTCCGCACTCACCCTGGGGGTGGTTGCCACCCCTTCTCGGGGGTGGACATTTTTTTTTTCAAAATAACCTCGGATATCGATAGAAGGGCTAATTTTAAGCTAAAAATCACCTATAAAGTTTTTCGAAAAATCCAATACTTTTCAAGTTATTGGCAATTGAAAAATCGCAATTTTTTCACGTTTTTCATCGGTCTTTTGCAAATAACTCCAAAAATATATGTTTTATCGAAAATTTTATAAGAACCAAAATTGTAGCAGATAAAAAAACAAACAATTTAGTTTTTTTTAAATCATTCTAAGTGCAATATTAAGCTAGATATTGAAGATCAAAGCCGTTTTTTATTTTGTCTGAAATTTAATCTATGTGTTCAATGCCATCTAGCGGCGAACAGATGCATTTTATGCATTCTGCCATAAAGAAAGTTTTTGTAGTGCTTGAAATAAGCTTTAAAATGAGCACTGTTAAAGGTCTTTTGCACGTAAAATAAGTGAGCTGTATTGAAAATAAGAAGACCATTTAATATTTTTTCTTTTAAATCAATGGGTTTCATAAGTGCCATTTCCGCCAAAATGAAAATTAATCGTATTCCGCCTAGAAATAACTTTATTATGAAGAGTTTGATAGATTGTATCAGTTTCGCTGCTTCAGGACACATATTTTAAAAAAAAATCAAGATTTAAAAAAAAAAACAAAATTTCAAATTTACAAAAAAAACACCTTTTTTTCATAATATCTCAAAAATGACGACAGATACGGTAAAAAGTGTAGGGATGAAAAATTTAGGTATTTTTCTGACGAACAATTTGGTTTTTTTTTTATTTCTGTCAAACAAAAATTGACGGAGATATGATTGTTTAAAGAGCGCGCGGCAGCGCAATCACAGTCTCTCTTAAGCCCTTTAACCCTTCACCGTTTTAAAAAAAAGTTTTTTACTATATATTGCAATGAAGGATGTTGTAGCTCTGTTAATTACCTTTAAAATGGTTTATTATAAATTGTGATAGCATGAAAATTGAAGGAGTTATGGTCCAAAAACTTATATTTTTTTCTACTCAGTAACTGAAAATTTCGGAGTGTGAATATTTGGAGCAAGTTTTCTCAAAGCTGCTACAAAAAACACTGCTGTAAAATTGTCATCGCTAGTTCCAACCGTTGGTGCCATAGATGACCATACCAAGAGAGTTTATCTGCAAACCCAGATTTGGCTTGGTAATAAAAACATTTGTCCAACGGATTGGGGGTGGATCATGAGTGACGGCTTATTGACTCCACTTAAGTCTGTAAATCCACCCGCACCACAAGAACTCCTAAAAATGATTTTTTGCAACTGCAAAAAAGGATGTGGAACGTCTTGCGGGTGCAGAAGAGTTGGCCTATTCTGTAATACTACATGCGGAACGTGCAGTGGAGATAATTGCCAAAATAGCCCATTAATTCAACCAGATATTAATTGTGACAGCGACTCCGACATTGAGTAATGAAAAATAATATATTTTAATAATCTGGTACGATGTATTTTATGTAGTATTTTATGTAATTTGTAAATATTTTATTCAATAAATGGTAATTTTTTACTCTATAATTAAATTATTTTTAAATATGTAATCATATATATTTACTGTTTTAATTTAGGGGTAGGTTTAAGGGTAGCAAAGTTGAAGATTATGATAATCACTTTCGAGAGTGTAGAATAATATTTAAATCCTTTTCATTTAATCAAAAAAAAATTTTTAACAATTTTTTATCAAGGGGTTGTTTTTAAGGGTTGAAAGGGGGTTAAAAATTTGACTATTATTATAGAGAACAAAATAATACTTACTCTATACTTACATCTTTTTATGTCATACCAAAGTAATTTTTTGTGATTTTTTTAATTTAGGGGTTGTTAGCAAGGGTTGTAAGAATTTCAAGGGGTTGAAAATGATTTTAATATGAGGTAATTGTGTTAGAAAACACTTTACAATTTCAAAACTTACTATTACACATGTTTTCTAGCGATAAAATGGCTCAATGTTAATTTTTCCATTAAGGGGTTGTTTACACCCCTTAAAAATAATTTGCGGAGTTCAGATTATTTTCACTTTTGAAGTTAAGGGTTAGATAAGCCTAATTCCAAAATTTCATGCAAATCGGTTCACAGTAAAAAAATTCGGAGGTAACACCGTATTTTTCGCTTCAATGACTGCACTAATAATAATCTTCAATTTATAAACAAAAATTAATAAATAAAAATGAAATGAATTTCCCACCAAAAACGTCAAGTGACGTCACTAATCGATATTCAATACTATCTCTACTGAAGTTTGTTGAACTTGCATATAAAAACAATGACGTCATATTCTCAATAAGGCGTTTGAGGTGACGTGACAGTGAGTACTATTTTTAACATTTAAATTAATGATATTTAATTTATTGTGATTGATTTCGATAAAAGAATCGTATTTAAGGTCTTTAAATGTTACCACTAATACTTTATATATAAATTTATATTAATTTACTATTAGTAACAACATCCCTATTAGAGCGAGTGAATCTTTGAGTGAGTTTCTGAACCCAGACAGACAAAGTATACGCTTGTACCTACTTTACTTGTATTAAAACTTAAAACATGCAGCACATTTTTGACCTACGATTCATTTTTAAAGCGCTGCACCAATTGTTTACATAGGTGCAGTGCAGTCAATGGTAGATAATGTCAGCATATTTGGGAGCTTAGAGGGTTTCGTAAAATTTTTGTGTAGCTATGGTGTACCAGTACCAAGTAGGTACCTACAATCATTGCCTACAAGCATTGAAGTCTAATGTCATAGAACAGACATCTCGAATAAAATGTGTGTCCCGCCCGGGTGGTTCGATTTTCAAAATTGAGCACCGGTTCTCCTTTCAAAATCGAACGAATCCATTGGATTGAAGCCACGTGGCGCCAATGCATTGGGACATACATGGCGGTTGTCGGTTCTATACGCTAGTAATAATACTTCAACGCCTACAATCCGTTTATTTTGTTTTATACCGTCCATCATAACCTTACTCCATTATTTACTTGTATGAGCTCTAAGTGTCAGATGTGATAAAAAAATAAAGGAAATGCCACTTCTTAATGTTTTTATGTTAGAGTAGGTTACTTAGGGGCCGTCCATTAATCACGTGAGGATTGAAAGGGGGGGGAGGGGTTTGACAAAAATCACGAAAATAGCACGAAGGGGGAGGGGGGGTGTAGCAAGATATCACGTGTATTTATTTTTTCGTCAAACGCGCGATTTTTAAGTAGAAAAGCAGCGTGTACGTAATGTGACTTTGACTTGCCGTTGCCAGGCAACGAACGAAGGCCTCACGCGCCGCCACCGACTGCCCGGCTCGGCATGTTTTGGATTAAAACAATGTCGGAAGTAGGTGATCTGTATAAAGACCTTTTTGCAGAGAATAAGAAAGGAAAAATACACGGATGTTGGTTAGTCTTAAACCTCACTACATATCACCAAGGGGGAGGGGGGGTTTAAAAAATGCTAAAAAAACGTCACGTGATTAATGGACGGCCCCTTAACGTAACCAAATAATATATGTAATAATTATTTCCAAACTCTTAAGTGGGCATAAATTAAGGTCTTAAAAGCATTCAAAAATAGATGCAAATTAAAAGATAGTGCACATAACAATCAATCACGGAATGCATTAAATTATTCTTATCACTCAACGCTCTCATTTTTCAATTTTCTCATTACAGTAAAAGTTAATAATCTCCTCGGTAACATAAGACGATAGACGACAAGCGGATCATTTATCAGTTAGTGTTGTGGGATGCGCTAATAGAAGTCTGCTGAGTGCTCTGTGATTGGCGTCTTCAATAAATCCTGAATAAGTTTCATTAGAAGCTCCCATACATGGCCTGGGATAGGAATCGTAAGTGATCGACTGGGTTAAGTCAACACATTGTAAATTTGTGAGTCTGCCTGTCTAGCAAATATGTATCTGCGTTGTTTTATGTCCTAAATAGGTAGTTAGGTAGCTTAGGTAGGTACTTTTTCTAGCAGATAGTCTTGCGGGAAACCTAAAGACACTAAAAAGTAAATCTTTAATCAATTAAAACGTTTTTTAAGCTTCGAATCCAAGGTGCATACACCTACTTGTCAATTAAAACAAAAAACGATAGGATAATTGAACGCAATAAAATAAATAAGCAATAATTATTTTATTCTACGAATTCATAAAGTACTGCTTCTGTCATGTAGACTAGGTACCTACTATAAAAAGTGGCAATTCACCACGAGCGACGGCAATGACGTTCTCAGCGAAACTTGGAAGCTCGTAATAGTCACGTGGAAGCTCGAAACAATATTGACGCTACTGCATAGAACACCAGCCGAACTTAGCAATAGCAACGTAGGTATGCGCAATTATAACTTTGAAATTTCAAAATATAAAAATGTCGCATTAAAATTGCCTAAAATACAATAGGTTGTCTTAGATAATGAGTAATGACTGATTAATAACATTGTAAATAATTTTCGAATCCTTAAACTACCCATATCGCGACATTTATGTCAGCTCTACTCGACGGGGTCACACGCCTCCCCCTCTCCCCCTCCTCCAGGAACAAAGCGTGAGTTCAATGACCAACCGCTTGCATCGCGCCTCACTGCAATACCACATTCGATTATAATAACCAAACCATCTTGCTTTACTAAACATACGGTGTATGTAGGTGAAGCCAGGTGCCCTTTAACCTTTAATTACAGTAGCTACTGTAGGTAATATTATAGTGAAATTTAATAAGAGAAAAAATATTTTGTTAACTTTGTTATCTGGAGCTTTGAATGTCGCTGGTCTCCCGAACGCGGGGACCTGCGATATTGAAGCCACGTGGCGCCAATGCATTGGGACGTACATGGTGTTCGCGGTGTCGGTTCTATACGCTAGTAATAATACTTCAATGAGTACATACGTCTAATTAAGCTTGCAATTTTGGACCCACAGAAACAGGGTAAGCTAGATAAAAGCGTTGAAAACAATTACTCTGAAATCTCTGAATCAATCACAGACGGATCTATCGATCGAATTCAAGTCACCTGACTTGAATTCGCAATTCCCTAATTGTAGTTAATTTTGCATGGTAATGTAGCAGCAATCAGTTGCCTTATTGAAGCCTTATAAAATATTACCTACCATAAGTGATGATACAAAATAGCAAACTTACAAGTCACGTACAAATCCATCAACATGTTGAAAGTCATAATCTCTCCTTGATATATAAAATTATACTCTCTTCTTTACTGAATCGAACCGGTTTTATACCCACAAACTAATTTGTTTAATGAGGATTAAATTTCGCTAAAGATTAGTTCGTTTAATCATTTAAATATTTGATCACGAAACCGATTATCTTATTAGTGTTTCTCTTCTTGATGCAATGCTGACAGATCTGACAGTAATAACGATATGAACCACTGATATGAATTTAAATTTATAAATCCTAACAGAAACCACAATATTATGCAGATCTTTTTTACACGCTTTATATTAGATTCACTTTGTATGTTTGTAGTCCAAAAAAGTTGGCCTTTGGGCTTGAGTTTGACTCACTTCAATCGGTCAGATTTCATTTAAACTTCGTAGACTTATCGAGGACCGATAATATTCAATATTCAAAAAAAGAAAGAATGAAAGAAGTAAAACCTAAAGGAGAATGCCCATTTAGTATGGAGAAATGTACTGACTTTAACATTTTTGTGTCTTGATAAAAATACCTTTATTTGATTATGTTATCATAATAAATTATACATACTAACTTTAGTCAATGATAATATTAGGAAATAAGAGATTTTAAACAAAATTAATTTGTATTTAGGTTATAGTAAACTCACAGTAATATGTACTCTATGCGGGCGTATTAAAGTCGATTGCGTATGTAATGTCGATCTTTTAAGTTTCAAATTCATTTGACAGTCCCCAAACACCATGAAGTTTGTAATGTATTATAATCACAGAACACTATTACTCCTGGCTAATTATAATAATTTTCTATAAAAAAATAATTAATTTGACAGTCCCCTTACGTCATCTAGTTTGTTGTCATGGATATAATAAACTATAACTGTTGTATTATAATTATAATCAAATCAATGCTACCTATTGGCCCGAAGGATCTTAAAAGATTCCTGATTGGCCCTTATCCAAACATAAATGACCCAATGGTTTTCTTTTGTAAAACGGAAGTAAAGTTACTTATTAATTTCAGAAAATTATTCCCAATAAGGATTTTTTTAGGAAATAGGGTAAAATACTTGAAATATTTTAATGAAATTTTTTGTCTAAAAATCATTGTGACACAATTATTTTTTTAAGAGTACTGGCTATGGGCATTCTCCTTTCCTTTCAAAAATCAAACTAAAAAAATTAACCATCATTAACTAAGTTTTAATTTTAACTTCAAGAGATAAGTTGACCAAGAATTTTATTGTGTGAACTTTATCTATTCATTTACCCAAAGAAAGCGAATAGGAAGTTTAAACCAGACAAACAATTAAGTTGCGTAAAAAAGAAAGTCAATGTAACAGCTATTACATTTACGATGACTTAATGAAAACATTTTGGTTGTGTTCATTAGTCGAGATTCGCCAGGAGCTTAGAAAGCGCTACAACAATAGCCAAATGCATTTTGAACCATGCACTTCGTTATTCCGTCGCAGTAGACGTCTGAGTTAGTAAATGGATAAGTCCCAAATGCATTACAGTACATTTAATCCAAAGTAAAGTATGTAAGTATTTATTTCCATAAAAAATGTTAAAATTAAAAAAAATCCTCATCTAAGTTGTAAAAAATTAAATATACCACAAATTGCTAACCTTTGACCAAAATTATTTCACCTTGTGTAGCGGTTCACACCTAAATCTATTATCTCGGTTGACCGTAGCGTACACCGTGAAAAATGTGTGACATACATTACGAAACTATAATTAGGTTACAAACGTTGACAAAATCGTTAAAAAACTGTTACTAAACGTTATCAACTGGTAATTTCATAAAACGTGACAATATCACGAAATTACCGATCATTTCATGATATCGTCAATTCTATTCGTCAATTCGACGGGACCACGACCACGCCACGAAATACTTCCGCGAATTTAAAATAGGGTTGCTAGTAAATAGGTAGACCCAGATGGCTGGGAAATCCGAGAAAGTTCCTTTGCGTCTTATCCCGTAGATATCAAGTGATTGTTGTCTTGTCTCGAAGTCCGAACGACGAGGAATAAGTTTTTATTCATACTTGTGTTGTATGGTATCTAATACTTACAATAATAATTGTTCCTGCCAAAGTTTACCTTATCAATGATTCATAAGGAGGTGCTCATTTACAACAGGTATCATAGTTTTACAATATCTCAAATGTACATATAATAATAAAATTAATAAAACGTGGTCCACTAAAATTCCTATCAATTTTTTCCCTAGTAAAATTGTCCCGGAAATGCTAAGCTTGTACCTAGGAGTAGGAACCCTAGTTTATACCACGATACTTTATACCGTTTTTATACTCATCACCTACCTACTGTTAAAATATGTAACAGACGGCACACTTTCGACCTTCGATTCATTTAAAATGCTGCACCATTTGTTTGCATAGGTGTAGTAAATGGAAATGTCAGCTTATTCCAACTTCACAACACTTGACTTCTCAAAAATGTGTTTTATATCAAAGCCATAAAGCATTTTTACGAAGAAGTGCTCAGTAACATTTTATTGCCCCATAGTACGTTAGCACCACAGTTTTATATTACAAAACGCAACAACGTAACGTTAAAACTGCTTACGTATATTCCTAATGAAGCCGTTAATTTCGTAGTAAATTCTGTAAGCCAACAATAGACAGATGTGTTTTTAGTGGACCATTAATAGCTTGAGTTATTAGTTATTACCGAAAAGGTAAAAAATTAGGAACGTAACGTGAGTGAGAATGAACCGGAGTCCAGTAGAGAGCAGTCATCTTCTGCGAAGAAAATCATTGCCTATTGGAGAATACGAGAATGACAGTGATATTGAAAAGTATGTAGAGCTCATAAAATGCTCATAAAATTATTTTGAATGTCGGTTCTTACGGTTTTATTGTGCATTATTTTATTAAACTTTCAATACGTGATGGAAATCATTTTACCTAATATTATTTTTTATTTTTACTATATACATAATTATATTTTAGATATGTAGGTATATATACATGTTTAGATAGGTATGTATTAAAACTACATTAAAAACAAGTCTTATAATTCACTCATTTTATTTATTGTTAACAACATAACCATTTCGTTTTGGACTGTGTGGTTTGATGAAAATGATCTATTAACTTTACGGTTTTAATCCAGTCTGACGTTTTAAGTATTTATGTTTCGAATGAAACATCGGAGGCGTGGTAAAATGCTGATAAATAATTTAAAACACTTTAATTCCTTTATTTTCGTTACGCTGGCAAAATGGGCCATCTGACAATGAATCACCTCATAGAATATCCCTAAAACTAAAATCATCAGACAATATGCGGGCCAGAAATCAAGTGGGGTCACCAACACCTGCTTGATAATGGCTCGCAGACAGTGCAAACAAAATAATTAACATTCTACAGTTGATACTTGAAAATTGTAGAAGGGTAGTTAGCCTGGCATTTAAAAATCCTGCTAACAAACATGAAAGGTAAACGTCGAAAATAAACTAGGTTAGTAAGTGACCTTTATTGACTATTTGAGGGACCGAGAGGCATCGCTTCCTTAGTTAAACCATATGTATGTACCTACTATTATTTCTTCTGTGGTTAAACAGAACATATCATGAGCAGAGAAGATTGTATTGTATCACAAATAAATAAACAAATAAAGTTCTGCACGAACGTCCTAACTTCTTTAAGTGTAACATCTGCCTACACCTTAGTCAGAGATTAGGTACTTCAATAACGTGTCTTATTCCGAAAGGATATTTATACCCAGTAATATTTCTTGATGGTAACAGAGTCTTCCTTATTTCCAGAGGGGAGAAGTTGTATGTAACAGCTGACAAACGCGGCGAGAAGGGTGGATGCAAGCGGCCGCTGTGTTGGACTCTTCTCGGGCTGGTGGTGGCTGCCATCGTAGCCGTTATAGTACTAGCAGCTAGTGAGTATTTTTTTTTAATTATAGTCTTTTTTTTCAATACTAAATCAGTACTTAATCATTAAAAATAATAGGGGTTCCATCCGTCCTTGATACCTGCTGGTGTTGTTTTTGCTTAACGACTTGCATCTGTACCCCAGTTGTCGATCGTTACTCTGCCTCAACAAGGGATTTTTGGTTAGATTCCCGGCAGGTAAGACAGTAATGTGAAATGTATGTTCTTTGTTGTCCACGCAACCCGAGCTAAAGTTTCATAATGCGGAAGTGAGAAAGCTTTTATTGTTATTAGTTTTCGACCAAAATGAAATATCTGTTGACTATTTCAATTTGGAATAACTTCTTTGTCTTGGAATCAATATAATCCCATATCTAGATAATATCAAATAATAGAACTGCATTCTTATCTGACTATTAAATATAAAGTTGGATTCCATCCAAAAATCTTACATCGCAAGCACGTATGTGATCATGTTTCTTTTATTAATAGGAGATTAGGAGTAATTATTTGGTGATACAATCCTTCTGGTACATGGCACTACTATAAATTGAAACCATTAACCACCTCTCAGTCTCAACAAAATGCAAATCCACTTACCGTTCAGGTGACCCTCTGTCTTAGAAATGGCCCTTAGGGAACAATTCCTATCAGGGCAGACATTTCTATGACAGGTAATTTATTCTCTGGTCTTGTTTATGTATGTAATGTCTTTGTCATCCGCAATTTAAGGAATCAAACCTTGTTCAAAAGCGTGAATGCTAAATATTAATTTTATTTACCACAGTCTGTAGACGGCCGACGAACTGGTGACAGAATTTTAATCTCGGTTCATGGATATTTGTGTTGTCTTGACTATACCCGTATCACAGGGAATCTTAACCACAAATATTTTAAGAACCTTTAGGTTACCTTTAGTTAATAAAAGAATAATTTAAATTCCAGCTGGAATACTATTCAGCAACGCTCCTACGCCATTAGAACCGTACAACACATCAGTGAGTTCAGCGCGAGCTCTCGGCGGAATCGGACAAGTTCACAACCACAACCATGATCATGACCACGATCATGATCATCACGACCACGACCATGATCACGATCACAACCATGATCATCACGACCACACTACTCAGATGCCGACTACGATGGAAACGCAACATGAAGAAGAAAACCCTTCCAGTGTATCTGAAGAGTCTGGCGATATGTCTGTTTATGGTAAGATTATATAGCAACAAATTTCCCGTATAATATCAATTATTTTATTATATTTTAATAGTAGTTGTAAGTTTTGATTTTGACATGAAATAAAATTTAAGGATACGTCCATCTGAAACGAAAGTAACAATTATATCTGTGTTCTCTTAGTTCTAGGACGTATTTTTCTTGTTCTTCCATTCTAAGAAGCCTTTTATCTCCAATTTTTATTTTCTTTCATTACAGTGCCAAAGACCGTGGAAGGCGAACTGAGGATTGACAACAAGGACTTTGACTCAGCACTCGAAGATCCCGAGAGTGAGGAATACAAAGAGTTCACGGCAACTTTCACTGACGCTCTGAAACGTGCCTTGTTCGACCGAAACACCATCGATAATGGAAACAATGAAATAATAGTCGAAGTGGTTGGGATAAAGTAAGTTCTTAATGTCAAAAATCTTTTTTTAGTAGCCTTTACAACTAAATGACCAAAGATTTAGAGACACAAACTACCAATATGAAGATTGATCTCCATCGATTCGCTGAATGTTATTAGTAATAGATGCACTTCTTTTGTAAACTACATTTATGCAGTAATAGCAATGCACTATACTTCACTGAAATGATCTTTATCTTTATATGTCGGCAAATTGCATTTTTTTAACCAAAACGCTATCTTATCAATTAAAAGACAATGCGAGATATCCCTAAATATAACCTTTTTTTATTTACAGGGAGGGATCCATCATCGTGAACTATAGAATTCACTGGAAACCACGAGCCAGTGCCAATGCTGAACTTCCAAGTGAAGATCTTCTGACAGCGAATAAATTAAAATCTACATTGACGCATTATCTTGATAATAACAATCGAATGATAAGCGTATACCACATCGCTGAAGATAAAATGGCGACGCGACCGGTTCTTGATTTATGTAAAATAAATAATAACGACTGCGAATACGGATGCGAATTTGACGATACAACACTAGATTTCACTTGTACTTGTCCCCACGGACAAATTCAAGATATGAGATCACCAAAGAAATGCATACACATTTTAGATGATTCAGACCGAGAGCAACATACCGAAAACCACACAGAAAAAGACCTTAAAGTGTTAACTATAGATGACACTGACAAAATGAGAGCAATACCAGAAGAAGATAAACCTGACTTGCAAACTGTACACATGGCAGATGATGAAACTGCATTTGATTGGAAAGAACCACATCACATAACGCCAGAAGCAACAACTGAAAACGACGATGAGGTTAACTATTCACACATATTTGGCCAACCACGTAGTAAAAACGACGATATCGAAGCAGAGACCACAAAACCTGAACCCGAACCAACTGCCGAACCGAAACCTGAACCCGAACCAACAGCCGAACCTAAACCTGAACCCGAACCAACGGCCGAACCTGAACCGGAACCAACGGCCGAACTTAAACCGGAACTAACGTCCGAACTAAAACCCGAACCCGAACCAACAGCCGAACCTAAACCCGAACCAACCGCCGAACCTAAACCAGAACCTGAACCAGCGGCCGAACCTAAACCGGAACCTGAACCAACAACTGAACCTAAGCCTGAACCAACCGCCGAACCCAAACCGGAACTAACCACCGAACCTAAACCTGAACCAACCGCTGAACCTAAGCCTGAGCCCGAACCAACAGACAAACCTAAGTCTGAACCAGAAACATCAGCAGAAACTAAACCAGAACCCGAACCTACGGCCGAACCTAAACCTGAACCAGAAACATCAGCGGAAACTGACCCAAAACCTGAACCAACGGAGGAACCTAAAACTGAACTGGAACCCATAAGTGAACCGGAACCAACCGTTATATCTAAGTTAGATTCAGAGTCATCTCAGGAATTTCATTTAGAACCTGGATCTAAAATTGAACCAGAACCTACTTCCGAACCCAATTTAACCGTGTTAGCTTCAGAAGCAAAGCTTGAAAATGAGATGGAACCGAATTATAAATTTGAATTTAACAATGAAAAAGAAACTACACACATCCCTCAAACTATCATTGAAAACGAACAGACTAAAACGGACTCGTCGGAAAGCCAAGGTGATGCCAGACCAGAACAGGAAAGGAAAGCAATTATGCAAGAAGATAATATGCGTTCTGAAATAGTTTCAGTTGTACCTGTAACTACCCATTCAATATCAAATGAAGAATTTGAGCAGCAAACGACAGAGCATTCAAATATGGAAAAAATTAGTTCAAATTATGAATTTGACAATAAATTTAATGACATGAACACTTCCGGAGAGACAACTACAGCTAGAATTTCTATATCTGAACCAAATATAATCAATGAACCTTCTTATGAACCTAAACCTGAGATTATTTCTATACTAAGGGAACATAATGAAAAAAATAATGAAACTCTTTTCAGCTTTAATGATGATGATGATTACTTATCAAACGATAAAGAAATTACTCCCAATCGTAATACCACACAGGAGACAACAGACGTGTATTCTAAAACAGCAGATGAACAGATAACCGGTACTGAGGTAACCAGTATTGTTAGCAATGAAGAAAATAGAGCAGAACAGAGATCATCAAAAAATTTAAATACTGAATTGAATGTTGAGACATCGACTACCAAAGATACTGTGAATGGCAAGGATGATGTAACTTTTGAACTTCTCTCAAATAATGACGAAAAAAGTGGTGGAAGCACAACAAACATTGGCGACGAAATCCCTGTAACGACTTCAATCACTCAAAAAATGGCTATACCCACAGAAAACCCTTCTTTAGCCACTACACTATTCGCTGAAATAATAAATGATAATGAGCCTGCTCGTGAAGAAACCCCCGAGAACGTAGATAACTTCAAGTCTAAATTCATTACTATGATAGATCAAGAAAAATCCACAACAACTACTGAAGAAATGCCAACTATAGAAGTAAATAAAGAGAATGAATATTCTATCAATCAGCAAATACAAAATTTGGCTGAAAACAAATATCTGATGGAAATTTTTGAAAATAAAAATGAAACCGAGGCCCAATTACACACTACAACCACTGAGAGCCATATGCATGATGAAAATGACGTCACATTTGACGTTATCAACATGCTTTACAACCGTACTTCAAAATCTATTGATAATGATGGTGTTCAACAAGTAACAGAATCTATTGCGTCGACAGATTCATCGGAAACAACAGATTCGGATTGGCTTTCTGAAACAGTTACTGAAATAAATTACAGGGAAGCAATGAATAAAATGGAAAGTCATGACACTACAGAAACGAGTGTCAGCAAAATAGATGAAGTAATAAATCGTGGTATAAGCAAAGATGACTTTGAACCAGATTACCTTAATATGGGTTCAAACGCTAGTAAAATGCCTGAGCAAGATGAACCGTTATACGGTATGATTCATGATTATGATAATGATGATTTACGAGGGCCAAGAATTAATACAAAACGAAAGCAACCAGACGGAATAGGTTCAAATAATAATATAAATGATTCTAACGGTGTAATTGAATCAACTTCCCCTGTGCCAGCTGTTGAAAACACCAGCGTAACTACAGTGACAGACTATATTTATAAACTATCAGAAAGTTCTCACAACACATCTATATCCTATGATGAGCATTCATCTGATGAGAATGATGAAGATGATATGTCGCCTGCATCAACATCAGAAGCAAAACAAAGCAAACCGAATAGTACTGATGACGCTGTTGCCATTCAAACTACAACTCTAGCTACTACTATGATTTCGTTAGGCGAAAATAATGGTGCTAATATTGCTACGGAAATAGCTAATGATAACTTACAAAACTCTACGCAAGTAAACAACCTAAATGTGACTATTTACGAAATTCCTAAACACAGTGGAAACCAATCTAATTCTACACCAAACCATACACATTCGCAGTCTTCTGAGTATGAAGATCATGAAACAGAAATGAATCCTTTTCTACCAGAGGCCGAAAACAATAAGATACTTGTCAAAAAACTACAAGAAGGTCACGACCTGGAGCCAGTAAATTTGAATGAAACACAGAACGAAAATATGGAAGACCATATAACCAATACAAATGCATCAAGTACTAGTACGTCGCATACAAATAACGATATTACTGAGAATAATTTCACCACAACTAATAAGGCCGCAACAGAGTCATCGGCTTCGTCGTCAGTTTCCACAACGACCACAGAAGAAAACGCACTTTTTAATGAGCTACACGTAGGTGGCAACTCGCAATCTACGGAAGATTCAGCTGGAACAACTGAGGCTGTTAAAACTTCTCCGTCAGTAATGAATGACGGAACTACTGAAATGCCTAAAATGGTTAATCCTGAAAATGTGTTACCAATATCAACTTTCCTTCTAGATACAGATGATTTAGATGTACAAAAACACTTTACTTTGTTTGAAAATAATGAGAAAAACAATGATCCGAATTCATCGAACGAAGCGAGAACGACCTCAACTCCAAAGATAGAGACTGAAAATGAAGATAGCGAGTACCTAAGTGTAGTTCCCATTGAACAAGATACGCTTGAAGATAAAGAAGCACTAAAAAATTACAATAGTGAAAATATCCAAGAACTTAATTATATTAGTGATTCGCCAAAAAAGAGTGATAGAAGGACATTAGACACAACCAATTTGGAATCTATTATTAACAATGAAGCGTAGTGTATATTTCTTTTGTAAGCTACATAACTATAATAAATTAAGTTTGTACATTACGATTTTATTTCCTGTGATTTTGTCGAACAATAATAGTATCCAAGAAACTTGATGTAAATTGTTTAAATTTCTTATTGATTCCGATCAAATCTAATTTGTTTGCTAGGTTCTATTGATCCTGAACATACTAACACTACTAAAGATATTTCACGGTTTACCCTTATGTATGTTGATAAGTATATATTTTATTAGACTAGTCAAATTAGAAAAAATCATTGTCATCATGATTTTAGTTTATTTATTGCTTCAAATACGTAGGTGCGACCAAAATATTGTATAAACTTATGTTTATTTCAAATTCCGTTTGAGGATTGCCTGAAGTAATATCCTATTTGAAATTGTTACCATAGATAAATGTATAATACTGTATTAACTCAAAATACTAAAACGACACATTTGTTGTTAAGTAATAGAGATGTTATAAACTTTCGTACGCATTTTGCATAATATGATGTATACATTTTCTGCCATGCCGTAATGTGATAGTTTGCGGATGATCTAACATACATTCCATTCGTACATAAAAGATAAATTAATTTAATAATAATAATACTTAAGGATGTCAGGTCCCATTGTAACATAATAATTATTGTAGATCTTGTTAGTTAAGATATGTTTTGTATAATATGGTTGAAACTGTAAAGAGATATGTTGTAAATAAAAAATCTTAAAGTTAATTATAATATCCTGCAGTTTTATTTATTTAAAACATTCAAATATAACAGAATATATGTACACATATTATAAAATTAGTTTATATCACAGATAAATACGTGGTATTAGCAGGATGTGGAGTGATTTCATCGATTTCCTCAGCAGTTACTTGCTGCTCATCAACAAGCATTTTTGCACATAGACACTCTTCACTTATTGTTCCATTGCCACTTACAATACATTTACCGAGTACAGCCTTACAGCTATTAAATGGCACATAATTAGAATTATATAATTCAACTTTCTTGTTCTCCTTATATTCTGGCTTTACATTTTCAAAAACTTTAATATCTGCGTCAAACGTATCTTTCAATTTAATGCTCCCATCCTGTTTGTATTCTATGTCAGGGAAGCTGTTAATCAAATTATTCTTAAAACTACAATTTCTCTTCACTGTATTTCTTTGATTGGTACTCTGATTGTTTATATCATTATCGGCATTAAGATCACTTTGTAAGTTACCACTGCAAGCACAACTTTGACAGCCTTCACTCTTCATTGTAAAGCGCTTACTTGTTTTAATTTTAACTAAGTTAGATTGAGTATTTGTAGAATTCATATTTTCATCGGATATTAGTGTATTATCATAGTAATCGTTGACTGTTGTTTTGATTTGTGCGCATAGACAATTTTCAGAGGAATTTCCATCTACAATACAACCACCTAAAGCTGATTTGCAATCATTAATTGGTGGGTTATTATCATAAGCAATGGGAGTATATTCTTGAACTTGCACTTTTTCATGAGATAAATCTTTAGGCTTTTCATAATGTGCCAGAGAACATTTTGACAAATGGTCGTCATATACATGTTTCCTTATAACTGTTCCACATGTTGTGCATATTGTAGTATCATCTGAAGCAAATTAAGTAGAAATAAGTGTCATTCAATAAATCATTATTCAATAGGTAAACTTATTTTTAAATACTTACCTTCAATATCACATTTGAATTCAGTTTTAATTTTCTCAGACTCTGCAGGTGATATATCAGATAATTTTAAATCTGAAAAGGTTTAATGGACTTGAGCATATGTATTATGTATGAGGAACAAAAACAAAATGCCTTCTAAGGACATCCATAACTAATTTATGAGTAATACAAAATGAAGAATTGCAACTAAACCTCCTTAAACTACTGACAAAGTTTAATTATAATACCTAATTATAATAATATAAATTCTAATATGCCAAATGATTAATTCTAAATTAGCAAAGTGACTTAATATAGAAATACGTACTATGTACTCGCAAAAGATGTCTTTTTTTAGAAGACTCAGTTAGAAATGTCTTCTTGCAATTGATTTCTGGACAATGTAGCCATTTATCTAACTCATGTGATCTCATATGAGATTTGAAGTGATGAAATTGAATGAAACCTGAAAAAAAAAAATTTTTTTTATTATTTTATAAACAATCTTTTCTTGGCGTTGAGGAACTTCCTCGTCTAGAGCCAACCTTGAGCGTAATATCGGGTCACCATTAATCAAAAAAGCATTGTCATTGGAACCAAATTGCAATTGATAGGTATGATCTATTGTTATTAAAGTGTTTTAATCATACAAAGGCATTCTTAGGCTTCAAGATTAAAACCAATTCCTCAGTGACATATTTTCTTTTTTTTTTTTTTTTGATGTGAAGGATTAATACCATCAATCCTCACTTGAGAAGCGAAAAAAACTGTATGTAGTCTGTAATAATATTTGTTAGGCGATACAAAGTTCGCCGGGACAGCTAGTCAAAAAATATAATAGAAAGAAAACAATTGTCATCTGATTCTGTACTTATGTATGGGTCATAAAGTTTTAAATAAATAAATGGGTAGGTATAATAGTTAGATCCGTAGATTATGATATGTAGATTATATATTGTATATTATTAGATATGTAGTTATATGTAGATGAAATAACCAGAACTGCATAGTTTGCAGACTTTATTATAATGAAAGTCAGTGAACTCTAATATAAACAATGTTTTTAATCAGCTTTATCAAGTTTACTTTCTGGAGATAACTGTACAAGGCAAACCCAATGATTCAACTTTAATTGTACAGGATTAATGATTTAATTACAAATTAAATGTGTATTATATTTCTCATTCATTATTAAAGCTGTTTAATTTATTTAATTACTAATACTGCCGCCTATCAGGTCTCTCTGTTTAAGCTAAGAGGCTTTCACGCTTATCAACTGTGGATTGATGGAAGAATAAGCCTCCCGAGTAGCTAAATTGACACCCTAAGGCCACGAAAATGATGTAACAAATTCAAACCTGAGACATCTCAAATATAAAACTTCAAGGTTTGAAAAATATTCAGTATTGTTTTTTAATAAAAATTATTACAGATATTCTAAGGTGCAAGAGTAAACATCTTAAAATACATACATGGAATATGACATACCTTTCTTACATATTTGACAATAATATTGCTTTGTGTTTGAGTGCGTCATCTCATGGTGTTTTAGATGATGCGGAAAATTAAATGTTTTCTCACAGCCAACATAACTACACTTGTATTTCCTCTCAGACTTGGCATTGTGTGTCTTCTCATGTATGCTAAGTGCCAACTCGCTGTGGAATTCTGCATAACATTTAAGACATGTGTATTTTCCTGGAACAATAAAGGGTTGTTAATTTGTATCATAGCACATGTAATTTAATACAGTTGGTCTTTCAATATTATTATAGTAGTATTGGATAGGAGTAGTATTAGAATACCATTCAGATTCACTATCCTTATTCAATGATCTACGCCTAGATTCGGCCAAAATTTTGATAGCAGAAAGCTCTTTAAAAATATGTCGATATCTACTCTTATGACAGGTAGTTAGTTCCCCTTAAAAAATATTTGTAAACTGTATTGATATACATCTCTTTTGAATAAAAGTCAACAAAAGAGCAGACGAGTCACCTGATGGTAATCACCATCACCTGTGGTCCTCAGTAGACATCACCAACATGTTGTGGGTCCAATGAAAAATATGTAATTATGCTAAAAAAAGATTTTAAAACTTGACAAGAGCTCAATGAGCTCTGTGCAGTTAGTGAAAATAGTTAATAAGTTATACTGGTAAATATTAATATTATGAATAGTTTTTCTTGTTTTCAGAATAAGGGCTATTGTACACTAACCTTTGTGTGCATATTTAATGTGTCGTTTCAACAGTGCGTCGTCGCGGAAGCTACGGCTGCACTGTTTACACTGAACCTTCTCTGTCCTCTGGTGTTGTTTCTCATGTCTTCGCAATGCTGAGCTGTTTGCAAATACACGTCATTATATGTGATGAATATTAATAGAAGAAAATATTAAGGAAGGTGGTATTTTTTATCCAATTTCAGTTTTTTTTATAAAATAATTTAATGATTGGCTACAATCCCACCTAATGGATGCAGTCTAGTATGGTAAGTGCACTAACTTAGTAAAGCCTATTCTATTCACTCTTTTCTTGAAGACTCCTGTGCCATAGGCAGGCAGGAAATAGATTGTTTGACACACAAAGAATTTAAATTCACAAGCCACTTTGGATAGTTATTTATTTATTATATAAATTACTAAAATTTTGTTACTGCATTGATATAAAATATGCATTAACAAGTAGTGACAAGTTTATTCAAAAAACAAGGTTAGAGTGTTATTTAAAAATGCATTTATTACAGACAGCTTTTTGCACAGCTGTAACATCATTTATTATATCAGCATTTTGATTTTACTTAACATATTGTATGTCTTTCTGGCATATCTGTCTGAAAGTATTTTCCTGCAGGTTTTTTATATTATGATGAGCAGGGATAAATTAACTTTTTGTGAAGCCTGCTGGGCTGACTACCTGTTATTGTATTTAGCAGGGGCTTAGTAGGCTGTTTTTTTGTTTTCTTCTCTTCATCTTTCTATTCTTTCTTGGTCGACAACATATTCGTTATGGATTTGGTGTTGCTGATGTACTGAGAGACAGTGAACTTAAGAGTTTGTGTATGGTAAGCCACATAGAGAATTTTCAGCTAATTTTTTGGCTAGTTACATAAAATACACTTTCTTTAAGCGACAAAAAAACTGTTAGAATAAAGCAAGTTTCTATCCAATTTGTCCTCTATCTATATTTATAATATAAATGCATAAGTGAGTTTTTTGTTTGTAAAGACTTCATGCTTTAACTTAAAAGTAAAATCTAAATTTATTCATCAGAAATTTAACGCACATGTTGTCAAGAGTCAGTTTTCTGTGACACACATTACATAAATGTAAGATACTATTTACAAAGAAAGTTATCAATGTGATAACATTTTAAAGGTATAGAATTTGAGCCTATTAATGGGTTGAAGCCAGCAGTTTTATTTGACAACCCTATTTATGGCATGGACAACACATATAACACATCACAATAACACCCATGACTCGAGTACAAATATTTATCTGTCACATAAATATCTGCCACGGCCGGGAATCGAACCCAGGACCCCACGCCTCACCCTCTGCGGTTGAGGAGACCATGATTATGAATGATGTCATTTGATTTAAAAATGACATAAATAATATTGTACAACTTACTTAAAGCTAAATTTCTTATTACAAACACTACACTTGAAACGTGGAAAATGACTTAGTTCATGTCTCTTCTTTTCACTTTCATACTTAAATTCTTTAATACAGTAATTGCAGCGTAAGTTATCAGTCATTTTTTATCATAACAATCCCATACAGCGCTCCTGCGTAACATATAAAAAAGCGACATTAATTTTAATACAACAAATACAGTTCTTATTCAATTCGTTCTATAGTCTATCTTATCAAGTAAATATAAAAGGCAAGTAAAGTACATTATGTTTAACACCGAAAATAATCATGATAAGATATAATTAGTGATTAAACGAACTTACCTTAAGTGAAGTTCTATCATAATTATATGAGGGTTTTGTACGAATATATTAGTTCACATGTAGTACACGCATTGGTGTCGCCATCTTCACTGAATTTGAGAATTTCTCTGTTTTTTTTTTTTTTTTTGGTTACCCCCTTTATTCTTCGCCCTATTTTCTTCATTTAGTTTAGAGTATCTGTCACATCATGTTTGATATTTTTTGTTTACATGGGGCAACAGAAGATTCGGGAGGGAGGGTTCTAATATATTCGTACAAAACCCTCATATAATTATGATAGAACTTCACTTAAGGTAAGTTCGTTTAATCACTAATTATAATTGGGTTTTGTACTTCTATATTAGTTCACATGTAGATGTTGAGAGTAGGTATGTTGAGAAAAAAATATCAACTATGCTAACTCCCATATGACATTCTGTTTAATCAGACATCAATTATATTTAACCAGTAGATTAAATATAAGCATTAACACAAAAAAAATAAGTGAAAAAATTATGAGTACTGATTATGTGTTTAATCAATAGGTACTCAATAATATGGGCTACAGTTGCCTAATTTTTTTTTTTTTAATCATTAATTAGAACATCAGTTGCAAAGGCATCATTGTCATTGACGACCTCGGATACATTTCTATTGTATAAAATTTACTAAATGTTTTATACTTCATTACTCCAAGCCGCTGATTTTCTAATAAGGCCTAAATTTATACCCATCTTGTGGGCCTTGGAAGTAGATGTGTATCTAGTACTGTGTGCAGTGAAAAAATTCACGTCGATTCCACAGGTACCTAAAGTAGGCTTAATCCATCAACTTATCGACAGCGCACCTACTAATTTGTATGGTTTTTTAAAACTTATAAAAAGATTTTCGCTTTTACGTAAATCTTTTGTTAGCTCAACATAGCGATTCAAAGTTATAGCAGGACAGATTTCCGGCCTTTCTCAAAAGAAGGGAAGGACGAGCTCAGGCTGTGCCGAGCCAGGACGAGAGGTCTTTATAAAATCTGGAATTTTGATCTTAATTTCATTGGGAAATGGTTGCTATATTGTTAATATTTACTTGTATTTTGGAAAGCGTTTGCACTCTGTGAGCAGTCGCTAAGGCCTAATTTAGTAGCTAATTTCATCGGTAATTTATCTAAATCTAAAGATTCGTTTTGATACCATGTAGCAAGAGAGTTCAGAACGTTTGATACATCTCAAGTTGTATTGTATTTGGGTAGCGGAGGAACAGAGTCTGAAGATTCCTTTGAAGAAACCTTTTATACAATAATCATTGCCTATGTCCTGGTCAAGAATCAACGAGAACGCTGATCTACAGCTGTTTTAAATACATAGTTCTATACTGTGCACCTGATTCGTACAATTGCGTTAAAAATTGTATAACGGTGGAAGCGGAGTTTTCATATAAATCTATAATATATTATTTTAAATACAGAATAAAAATCTGACAACTGTCATATTGTTTTAGGGAACTATCTGAAAGTGAAGCCAACATAATATGTATTAATGACCATGGTACTTCACAGGAGCGACAAGCTGATAACATTCCGGCAACCAGGATAATTTTCTGGTGTATGTTTCGATTGCTGGAATGAGAAACAATTAGGTTCTTTGAAGGTTGAAATATAAGGGGTTCTGATACCAGAAGACTCTTAAATAATGGGTACCAAGGCTACGTAGGCCATAAAGGTACAACCATAATACCTTTCGCATTGTTGTCAATAATTTTTCGCAAACATTTTAGAATTAGTGCGAATGGTGGAAAGCTATAAATATAAAAAGCGGACCACGAGACTGTCAATGCCTCTATAACGTATGCATCTGAGTCTCTACACCAAGAGATGTAATTTGGACACTTTTTATTTACTCTGCTGGCAAATAAATCAATACCGGGAACCTCAAATTGTTTTACAATTTTTTGTTATACCTGATTAGACAATTCCACTCAATGTTCGGATAAACTCGTCGCGATTCTGTGTCTGCAACGACATTTTCACTTGAACTTATAATATTCCGTTTTTCGCACCACTGCCACAATTCTCGGGTTATGTTGGTAAGATGGGGGAATTGGATGCTTCCCATAAGATTTACGTAAGAGATAGCCTTAGTGTTATCTATCCTCAAAATAATTTGGCAGTCTTGATAAGATTTAGCAAATACTAGATAATAGATTTAGCTGATAAGATTTAGATTTATTTTTTTTTAGTCTAAAATAGGAAGCAAGAATTTCTAGGTACATAATTAATATGTCGTGAGCGTTCGTTCTCTGTCCATATCCCTTGCCGTTTGCATTGCTTGCCCATTCGTCACCACAGGCCAGCACCCCATCCCGTAGTTGAGTCATCACTATTATATTTCTGAGCCAAACTTTTGTTTGATCCTACTTAAAGGATGATACATTGCGTGAGCCCACAATTCGAGATCAGGTAATACCGCTAGCGATATTGTCATATACTCATCATAGTCATCAATTAAGTTTAATTATTTACAACGTTCAAGCTCTTTGGTGTAAAGCCACCGTATTCTACGGATGGACAAGAGGAAGTAAACAAGCCTGCTAGACGAGCAAACTCTCTGAATTTACAGCGAATAATGTTGTGAAAATTGTTTATTTCAATTTTAATTTTCAAGAATTTGTCTTTAGGTAAAGTTACGTAAAATTCATTTGTATCAATAATAAAGCCTAAAAATTGGCATCTTGTGCTGGGAATCAATTTACTCTTTTCGGTGTTAATAATAAAGCCTAAAGACTGTAAGAGGTTAATGGTATCAACTATGTTTTGCAAGCATGAAGAAATCATTAAGGTATCGTCTAAATAAATTGTTGACAAATTTCCACATCGTAGTAAACTGACCACCGGTTTCATGATTTTTGTGAAAACAGAGGGTGATGTATTTAAGCCAAATGGTAAAACGTTAAATTACGTATAATTTACCAGCAAATTAATACACATTATTTTATTTATTTATTTTTAAGTTCAATATAAATCTCGATGTACGGCTTGGCTTAAACCAAAAATATTGGCGATATAAATTGACCCCCACAGGGTACACATTCAGATACTGCCCCTATGGTTAATAGTTCATTAATAGAACTTTCAAACTGAGCTCTTTCAGTAGGTGACTGATTTTTTTTTATGGGGCTAACCACTGGGGTCACGTGTCGAGAAAATGTAATTTCAATCCATGAACCTCCAATCAATCCATTGGACCTTAATATTATATATATAATATTATTATCCTGAGTTATAAGTGACCATTCCTCATGGAAGTAATATAAACTGCCCGCATATTTTACCGTATTTAGCGGCGGCGACTGCAAGTCGGTGTTGGATGCGACGACTGCTTCGAGAAGTTCTCGTGGCGATTTTTGGAGGTAGGTTCCTTGGTCCTTGGCAGGTGGCTTGGAGTTGATCTTTTAACTCCCTCTTTATGTTGTTTAAAACAAAATTTCTACGCATTAAGGAGTCCGAATACTGTGCGTCGCATAGCAACTTGCTAGCATCCATTATCAACTTTATGATCGCAGTATCTTTTGTTTTGATTCTACCATGAGGGCAGTTATTGCTTCTGCTAAGCAGGAACAACTATTTAGTGTGGCACACTAGATAGTTGTTTCTATTTTTGTATAATGGCCTTGTCACTTTTATATATTGGTTCAGATATAACAGCTTTAACTTCTGGATTTAGAGCCGGAGCAGCTATAAGTGGGCAATTTGCCGGGGGCAAATATTTGTCCAATAGGCCCTTGCGAATATACTTATCTAACCCGAATGTAGCTATATGTTGCAGCCGAATTGCAAGATCGGGTTGTATATCTTTGCCATATGTCTTTTGCGACGGGTCCTCTCCCAATATTTTTAGATCTTACTGTTGGCTGTGGTACAGTGGCCGCGTCGTTCGATGGAGTAAGCTCATCGGCTGCGTTGGTAGACGTTGTAGGCTTATCAGTTAAGTGTAACCACCAGTGGGTGGACTGCAATAACTCACCGGCAGCGCTGGTAGATGGTACGGGCGCAGCGGCCTTAGGTACTTGTGCAGCCTGGTACGTCTAGAGTAGCAAAACTTTCCCATGAATATATATTATAAGTACCTCCTACTTATTCATATTCGTCTAATAACAAAGTAGTAACCCTATAAGTTACTCGCATTGTTATTCTTCAACGAACAATTTTTGCTGACAATATGCGAAATATTAAAATTTTTATACGTTATATTCGTCTAATAATAAAGTGATAACCACATAAGGTACCTGCATTATTATTCTTCAACGAATAATTTTTCGCTATGAACACGCGAAATATAAATTAAAGACACAATCTTATATTCGTCTAATAATAAAGTGATAACCCTATAGGCTACCCGCATTATTATTCTTCAACGAACAATTTTTCGCTATGAAGACGCGAAATGGACAGAAAATATTTAATTTTCGTCTAATAATAAAGTAATAACCCTATAGGTTACTCGCATTATTATTCTTCAACGAAAAATTTTAGGTACGAACACTGAATCAACCTTCAATGCATAAAGTACCTTCGTCATCGCGGTCAGTGAGGGCTGCACGCATGACCTCGGTTGAGGTGAAGCTGATCTCGAGCTCGATGAGGATGATGATGAATCCGATTGTGATGAAGATGATGAACTTCGTCGTAAACTCTTGTGTCGTACGCGCATTAATATTTGGTTGAGTTTTTATAACTTTCTTAGCAATTTACTCATGTAGTCGTTCGTGTCACTATCAGAGCGCGTTCGCTTGCCCATTTTTATTAACACTTATTAATGCGCGTCACAGTTTGGTAATACGTGTGCGAAGTGGCGGAGCACTGAAACGTGAATGAAGAAAATAGGGCGAAGAATAAAGGGGGTAACCAAAAAAAAAAAAAAAAACAGAGAAATTCTCAAATTCAGTGAAGATGGCGACACCAATGCGTGTACTACATGTGAACTAATATAGAAGTACAAAACCCAATTATAATATGTAAGACTTACTTATTTATGGTGACAAATTTGATTCAAAACTTGATTCCTATATGTCGCTTCGTTTAAAATTTATATCACAACTCTCATTGTATCTTAATGTTTTGAATATTTATTAATATAATTTGGTTAGTTTCCTGAATCACTAATAAAAAAAATCACTTGTGGTCTTGTGTCGTGAATCCAGCCAGATTTCCAGAATCATAACAAAAGATGACAGTATTGCTATTGACAGTTGACACTATTGACATTGAAACACGTCAGATTGACTTCACCACACTATAGCGAACACAGAATATATTGTCTAATTAAATGTAATATATTGTCTAATTAAATGTTCTCTATGCCCAACAACTAGCGGGACGCCGTGCGATTGGGTGCGTCTCCATGGATATATTACACTATCTGGACTGCTGACCTTGTAGAGGTACCTGGAGCACAGAATAGTTCGATGACGTCATATCTTAAGGACTATTCGACCAATCGCAGTCCGGGTTTGAAGTTTTCCTTCATAATTGTCGGGTGGCTACACTTAGAAAAATTATGTCCTATTTTGATATGGTTCTTTAAAATGTTTTCTATTGGTAATTTTTCTCCTAGTAAAAATTTTAATATTGAAGTAAAACTTTTCATTAAAATTTCTTCTAAGTTACTGAATTTACAATATTGTAATTTTCTCACCTACAATTTTATTTATTTATTTTTTGTTTTCACAAAATCCACAGCAAAATTGTTTATAGGTCTTAAACTTACAATATCAAAGCCAATTAGGGATGTGCGTGTGCGTGCGTGTGTGTAGTATAATATATATATATATATATATATATATATATATATATATATCGGTGAGGCCATGAATCTCCAGTGAAGGTCCTGGGACGGACCTCTTTATTCTACAGCGCTTGTCTGATGCAGAGTTGATCAGATGATGATGAATTGTCAAGAATGTCAAGAAATGTAGGACAGATTATTATTGATGGCGTAGTGTTGAAGTACTTTGGAATATTGATGTAAACGTTAACAGAACTGGAAATATAACATGGTGCAAAGTAAAAGGAATATCATTTCATAACCAACATCATAGAATACCTCCTTCTGCTTTATATTCATTCAAATGTACTAACATAACATACAAATATGTATATAAATTATTTACAACAATATACAATATAATTTTACAATATGTAATATATATAATAATATATAATTTACAAAGTAGCATATATATAATATAGTAATATACAATATATTATTTACAATAATTTAGATATTTTTCTTAAGTACGGGTGGACTTTTAATGGGGGCCACTTGAATGTTACTTGATATAAGTGAGTTGGCTTACCCAGGGGTACCTATAAGGTATTTATTTATTTATTTATTTAATCTTTATTGCAACAACCTAAGAATAGGCTTACAAAGGGCGGACTTAATGCCTATTGGCATTCTCTACCAGTCAACCCAGGGTGATGGTGAGAACATGTGGCAGGTGACAATAAATTAATCATTGAAAATTCTGTTCAAGGTAGGTCTGTTGAAGGTATGTTGATGCAGTAGTCGATTTACTAGTAAGTTTTGAGTATAGTTTGTATTTTTATGTTGATTGGTGAGTAGGCTTTTCCGTGTATGTCTCGTACGAGTTTTTGGAATATTGAAACTCAGTATCTTGGAAGAAAGTTCTGAACTAAAAGTTATAAAATTGACAACAGTACTGTAACACCACATTTAAAGCAACACAAACAAAAACGACGACCATAGTCTTCACAAATCCCCGATGACCGTAATAGCCACTCTGAAAAATTTTATTAAATTTTGGTGCAGTGTTGCAAACTACCACACAATTACGGTACGTAAAATATTCATCTTAGATGTTTTATATCATTATAAAAAAATCTTAATCGAATGATATAATATAGAAAAATGGTCCTTAGGTTATGACGTCAGGTACCTCTACAAAATTACTTATCCAGTTAGAGTAATACATCCATGATTGTAAAAAATGTGTCAATTGTCAAACAAATGTCAATTTAAATTTTGATAGATACACATGACTGACATTCGAGCGTAATTTGAATTTAAAACTATTTTATTTTATTTTGCTGCTCGAGACATCAAATGAAATATTAAAAGGTTAATAATAATAAATAAAAAAACATTTTTGAAGAAAACATAATAATCGAACAAAATGTAATAACAGAGTTTACAAGCAACCTGAGGAGGTAGTTGCACTTTAAAGGCTTACGTAAGTTGCAACTTCACTCTCAGAACATGTGGGTGATTTTTATGTGGATACAGGACTGGAGATGATACAGCTACGGCCTGCAAAGTGCACTATTAACAAAGCGAACGTGCAATTAGATGGTCGTACCAATCGATTTAATTAAAATAAAAAAACAACGTATATAGACTTGAACTGAAGTCGATGCGAAGCGAGACACAGAAAAATTTGAAAGCGCATCTTTTCGCGGGAATTCTTAAACTTTTCAATGGGTTTAGCAATGCAATCTTGGCTTAAAATAACTTGTATTCTGTGTTTGTTTGGAACATTGAGAGAGATTCGCCCTTCAGAGCCTTTCGTTACTGAATTTTTGAGTGGGAAATGGCGAAATATAACGACAGAACAACTGAATCGCGACGTATACCCAGTCGGCACCTATTCCTATTTAACGCAATTGGTTCTCGTCTTCCTGATTACAGACTTCTTGAGATTTAAACCTGTTATTATTTTATCAGGTAAGTGATTTTTTTATGTTATTCTTACTACGATTTATAGTGAAATTCAAGTGATGCACTTTTTTTCATTTTTTATAAGATTTATAAAAGGCCAAGTGTGCGATGCCACCCATGACTTTTCAAATTCTCTACATCTATTTCAGTGGATTGGAGCACAATTTATTTCAATAAGAAGTGCATCATTTTTATCCCAAAAAGTGGGTCAATATTGATTAAATTAAAGGTACTCCCGGGCATTTTAATAGGCAGCCTAATCAAACCATACTACTCTCTTTATAATTGTGTATAAAAAAATTGAACGTAGCAAACTTGCAGCGGGATCTTGATCTATGTATTGTACAATGTAAACATGGGAACTTTGATCCAATACCAGTTATAAGTGTAAAATATAAATGAATCCTAGCAAAGTCAAATGTACCATTAGTGCATATCAAAACAATAAACTTAGTTTGTCTGATTATGATAACTCATTATCTCTATGATAAGGCTTGCTTCATATCTGCATATTATGTTATCTTAACCCCAATATTACTTCATTTTTAAATATTCTTGTACTAAGATTAACTTGTCTTCTTTCGTGACTGGATACTATGAATTTTTTGTACTAGTCACCTGATGTTTAGGTCACCATTGCTCATGGACATTGAGAACACCAAAAAAGTCAACAGCTCGTTTACATCTGAAAGGGAGCAGGGTACCCAAATTATTATAGGCTCTAATATTTTGAACAAAACACAAAACAATTCATTGTAATAAAATCCTCTAACACCGTTAAAGCATTGTCGGAATTAAAATGGTTGGCAAAGAGACTCTAGAACACTCTCCAACTCTCTCTGCACTCTAGAACAGGAACCTGGTGTCTGTCAAGTGTCATTCAGCAGGTTACACCATTAAGGAAAGTTTGTTTGGATTCAAGAATGGTGGAGGACCTTAGACGAAGTTAAATACTTATGGTCATAGCACACATATCAACTCGTAAACGGAACGTAAACGTATCAACTCTTGCATGTCAGTATTCTTTGTATGAAACTCCCTACTGTAAAGCACACTTATCGGATTCGTAACGTAATCGCCTCGCCTCGAGACAAGCTCACGAACCGCGGTACGGTGCGTGGACGACTTGCCGTACACGCGCTTACGTCTCACCGTACGCTATCCGTCGACTTTCCGTTTCCTCGTGCACGCCCCGCGCCGCGGCTACCGCTGCGTCGGCGAACTGCTGTCTTTCATTCCGTCAACCAGCGGCCGGCGAGCCGTAAGCGCGGTGTCGCCTAGCCGTAAGCGCGGCGTCGCCTAGCCGTAGCCGAGCTTACGTTAGGTTGACGGCGAGGCGATCCGGTGCCGATCCCTTTCCGAGTTGATATGTGCGCTACGACCATTAATCTTAAAATCTGATTCAGTACTGATAAGTTTGACAAAAAAAGTATTTTAAGCAAGTAAATGTGTAAGAAATTAAAAATCAATCTTCGACAAATACTCAATTGAAAAAATACTTCTAGTTTTCCAGCACAATAAATGCGCAGATTATTAATAGGCATCAATTAAAAGTCGTTCTTGAATCACATTCCATGGTCGTTATTTGTATTTATCATACTTATATAAAAACAAATATCGCAGCATCCGTTACGTAAGATCCATACATTTATTTAAATTAAATTAAGATTCTTTAAATTGACGTATGTAATTATGCTTGTAAAAACAGGAAACAACACACATAAAAAAAAAGATAAAAAACAAAGTAAGTTGTATTTTATAGATATTAAAAAAACTTCGACAGTGATTGCTAATTTGCTTGAAAGGCAAAAAAAATCTTGAAAATTGATATAAATATAATTTAATTAAAAATCAGTATCTAATATATAAAATTCTCGTGTCACAGTTTTCGTTGCCATACTCCTCCGAAACGGCTTGACCGATTTTGATGAAATTTTTTGTGCTTATCCGGTATCTATGAGAATCGGCCAACATCTATTTTTCATCCCCCTAAATGTAGGGGTAGTCCACCCCTAAATTTTATTTTTTATTTTTTAAACAAAATTTTTAATTTCTATTTTTTTATGATACAACATACAAAAATACATACAATCCTCAATTTTCACCCTTCTACGATCAACCCTTATTTTTTAATAGCCATTTTAGTAATTTAATCATTTTTCCTCTCCGGTCGAAAACTGATCAATTGTTAGGCGATACGAAGTTCGCTGGGTCAGCTAGTATCATATAAAAATCAGTAGATAAGCTAAATGATTATACAACTGTACACATACAGTAATATCCTTATTGCATTAAATCTGTTGGTGTTATTCAGAGAAAAAAGATGAAGAGTTTACTGTTACCTTCCACAATTTACAAAGGTCTACAGTGTTATACAATGAATGACTTGATTTCATGAAACATGAATGAATATGGTTGTACGAATATCTAAATACCTCCTTTCTTTTATTTATACAAAGAGAGTTTTATTATCTTATGATAAGAGGTACATAAATTATCTTATTACATTTAAATGTTATAAAGAAATCACAATACTCTCATTATTGTTTTAATTGATTGACATTTCACTCTGGTATATTTTTATTAAATATAATCTTCAACTGTAATCAGTAATTGAATAAGTCCATACATTATCAAGACTGATTAATTATGAATTGAATTGCTTTAAAATATATTAGATAGGTTAATAAATTACATAATTAACCCTAAACAGATCTTTCAATATAATAACAGGAATAATATGTAGTCTTTCCCAGATTTCCATAATCATATGGACTGCCTATGGGTAAATAATACTACCCCCTGTATTGCCCTTGTTTGCTTTGATACATTGGAATAATTTATTGTTATAGGTCTGAGTGGAATCTCCGTATATGCCGTATTGCTGTGGACAACTAGCTTAGAATGGCTTCAAGTGTCGCAGTTTTTGTACGGCCTGTACATGGCTACAGAAGTCGCTTACCTCACTTACATTTACGCAAAGGTATGTTAGATTATAAATAGCTGTAAGGAGGTATTAGTTATTAGCATAGATAGGTCGTAATAGGTAGTGCCATTTGGGGTTAATGAACTCAAACATTATACTAATATAGATAAGTTGCGGATCGGGATTTGTTACCCATATTTAAATAACAACGAAAATTGTATTACTTATTCCGATCTATAGTTATTAGTTTTCTTGACAAGTGCGCACCATTGTATTCTTCCTTAAAGTCAAACAAACCTCCTATGCTCGCGGTATACCTTGCTAACCAACAGAGGGCGCAAAGCACCCTTTTTCCCTGCCTCTTTTTTTTATAGTCTGAAGGGCAGACGAAAAAGCATACGGGCCACCTGATGGTAAGTGGTTACCGTCGCCTATGGACATGAGCAACACCAGAGGAATTGCTAATGCAACGCCGGCCCTGAAGGAGAACTCTTTTCACACCTTTTTGAAGAACCCCATGTCATAGCGCTCCGGGAATACCTCGGAAGGAAGCCCATTCCACAGTTTGCATGTACGTGGCAAAAAAGTTCGTGAAAATCGGACTGTAGAAATACTCCACGAGTCCAATCGGTGTGGATGGAACTTCAATCCTCGGCGAGTGGTGCGATGATGAAAAAGAGACGTAGGCATCAAGTCGAACAATTCCTCGGAGCACTCACCGTTGTAAAGTCGGTAGAACACGCAGAGAGAACTGATGTCTCTTCTGAGACTCAGGTGCTCTAACCTGTGAGTGACTCGTGGGTGCCTTACTCGTTACCAGCCTTTTTATACAATTTCATTGACTGCTAGCACTCTGCCCGAGTTTTACAGGATAATAAGTTTCCTATATGTATATATAGGCTATTTATTATGTTAATCCAGATCGTGGTCAAAACTGAGAATCTGTTTAGTAGTTTTTACGTGAAATACTAAGAAACATTCATATATCCTCACCACAGACTTAAAAAAGAACAGACGGATTCTCAGCAACAAATTCAGTGAGGCACCTACAGTAATACCAACTCCTGTATCTTATAAATGTATCACACGCACACATTGACACCATGCTGTTATTAATCGGCCGCCATTACCGCGTCGGACCGCAATAAAAATTACGCACACATGATAAGCGGGCGGCGTCACTCTCGATAAGACAAGATGACGTCCGGGTTATTTTCGCGTAAGTGATGCTCACCTACAATCTTTCGCAGTTATATTTTTACTAGTTGACCCGGCGAATTCGTATCGCCTAACAATCAATGAATGTACTTTGAGTTTGTTGTTACTTTTAACTTGTATAGTTTTGGTGGGTTTAACAAATCAGGACCATTATTAAATTTTTTCTCCCTCTCCCTCTCCTTCATACCCTCTCCCTCCTATTAAGCAAGACATCGATGATGCCTTTAATGTTACTAATGTCTGTTGTGAGGTTTACCACTTACCCTCAGCCGACTAGTCTGCCCGAATATTGCCTATTTACATAAAAAGGTATGAAAAGAGATCTTGCCCATATCCATTAGACAACGGTTATTACATAACATCGGGTCGACCATTTGATTTTTCGTAAATAAGGACACCCGTGCCTTTTAACTTGTTCAATGTTCTACTATTCGAGTGACTCCTGTTTGTGTTGATTCAACAGGTGGAACCAGACAAGTACCCCAAGGTGTCATCATATACCAGGATAGCCGCTCTTACCGGCCGTTTTCTGTCCGGGGGCAGTTCCCAGCTCCTCGTAATGTACGGAGTCATGGATTACCGCGAGCTCAACTATATCACCTTCTCTGGTAAGTTTGGTAATAAAAGTATAGCTGGGATGGCTCTGTGCACTGTGTATGTAGGCGATAATAATTTTATAGACCTATTAAACATGATTATAAGATGAGAGTGCAGGAATGCGGTACGAATGTATGATTTATTACTTTATCATATAATAAGCCTTTAAATGCTTCACTGCAATGTCCATTTCGAAGAATTAAATGAAAGCTTCTACACTCCTATATAGATATATAGATTCCCTGTTTATTATTCTGCGTGTAGGACATTATTGTTTCTTATTATTATTTTTATGTTCGTGTTCCCGTTCACTTCTAATATGAATCATGATAAGATGAATCTTTTACCGTCGGGGAAGAGAACCCGGAACACTTCACTCAGTTCGGCATGTAGGAATCACGAAGATGTCTTATGCCCCAACTCAGAGTCGCTAATGATTACTTAAATCGCTCCTTAGTACAGAATTTGTATGGTGATTCTTTACTAAGGAGCGATTAAAGTAACCGTTAGTGACTCTGAGTTGGGGCGATAGGTACCCACCCTGCCAGGACACCATCACTTAAGGCGCTACCACGGGATTTTGGTTAATATTCTTTTCCCCATATTTCCTAAAGTTTATACGCTATCAACGTAATACTTAGGTATATGTTTTTTGACTATATACTTTAAATTTGCTCGAAAATGAAAACACGATTGCGTGAAATTTTCTCGATAGAAAAAAATCATAAACTTGGCTCTAATTATTTACATTATATCTTACCACCGCGATATTTTGACCCATTTGTGCACGGAATTCTTTTTAAAATATAGTAAATTATCACATCTAAATCCTTGTATCTTTTTGTGAATATCCATGAAGTAGTTTTTTTAAAATAAATAAAAACGTTGTTTGGCGCTTATGTCGTTCATTTCCGAGCGCTAGCTCAGTATATCTATCTCACAATTTTCATACAAAAAGTCATTCCATCACTGTCATTATGATCTGCCTTCAGTCGACTGCGGTCTTCATCGACGCCGGACGTGTGTCGCTCTGCGCAATTTTTTATTTAACAATTTGTATGAATTTGTACCAGCGTAAAAAGTTTTTATCTTTTGTTTATGCTTGTCAAAACGTTAAATGGAGAAAACTAAACAGCACAGAGAAATGGAGTAGTTTGTTTTATTATTTATATTTTATTATTTGTACTTATCATCAATTAAAATGTTTGATGATGTTCAAGAGATTAAATAATAATTAAGTTACTGTTCAATTCCATCATGCATTATCTATATATATATATTATATAAAAGCGAAAGGAGACTCACCGCTGACTGAACAAAAAATATAAGAAACTACCGAACCGAATAAAATAAAATTTGGCAAGAACATAGTTTATGCCAAGGAGACGTCAGTTAAGAACGGATTTTTGGAAATCCGTTCTTTAATTAAGGGGTAAAAATAGGGGTTGGAAGTCATACAAACCAACTTCGTGAATTTTAGAAAGTCATCCCTTAAAGAGTTAATTTAGGAGGTGCAAGTTAGTATGGAAACTCGTCATTTTGAAGTAAAAAGCTTAAAGTTGGAAACAAAAATAACTGTATCACGGTTTCATTATTTTCATTAAAGTCATCTTCCTTAGGTGTCAAACTAACGGGTTTTAAGTTTGTACGACACTTCATTATTTTTGAGCTTTTTTTTAATTTCTTCTTACGTACACGTGTGTGTGTGTGTGTGTGTGTGTATGTGTATGTGTGTGTGTTTAGTGTATAAATCAAGGAAAAACTAAAATATTTTGCTATTTCGGTCCAGTTTTCTAGATACAATAACTGCATGATTAACTTTGTAATCCTATATAAATATAAAGGATTACAAAGTTACATTTGCAGTTCACGAATCAGTGTACCTGTATTATCTATACTAATATTATAAATAGAGGAAATATTTGATTGTTTGTTTGCATTGAATAGGCTCCGAAACTACCGAACCTATTTGAAAAATTCTTTCACTGTTGGGAAGCTACACTATCCTCGGGTGACATAGGCTATATTATATTTTTTTTAATATTTTCCCGAAGCGAAGCGAGGGCGATTTCCTAGTGTATAATATATTGGAATAATAGGTGTAAATAGATACCTAGGTACATATATTATTATGTTCAAAGGAATGAAAAAGCAAGAATGGGACATGTCTTATGATGTTGTACCAAAATCCCACAAAATATTAAGTAGACTTTACAATATACTTTACAATTTACCTATTGACGTGAAAAATTCATTTACCTGATTTAAGGAGTCTTATGGTGTTCCTTTGATTTTTAATAAAGGCTTGGGCTCCGTTTTGCTAGGATTATTATAGTAACAAAGTTCCTTAATTGTGTTCCAGGTCTCCTTAATGTTACCTTTCCACTTTTCAAGCTGCATTCTATAATATGTTTCTTTTAGTGATTTTATAATGCGGTTACATGTATTTAATAAAATTATTTTTGATGTCATTGTCATCGGGGGCCATTTTTAGCTGTTTCTGTAATTGATTTCTATGACGAATGCATTTAATAATACTAGGAGTCATCCAAGGCTTTATAGGTTTATATTTATTCGACAAGGGTTTAACTATTGTATTGTCTTTTACTACGTTTTGGATTGTTGACATGAGGTAACTAGTAGCTTGGTTTGGGTCTTTTAATGATACTCTTTCCAGGAGTGCTGAGCCAGTATTTCCCTAACTGCGTTAATGTTTGTTGATTTTCTTTGCCTGTGGTTTGCGTTGTGTATGTTACATTTTAATTTTGTGTCGATGTGTAGTAAAATTGGAGCATGATCGGTTAATTCATTAAATACAAGAGTTTTCCACGAGTAATTAGTTTTTACCATAAAATGGTCAAGGCAAGATGTTATTCTAGTCGGCAAGTTTATTCCTTGAACGAAGCCATGAGAAGCGATTAGATTCAAGTATTCGGATAAAACACCGGAGGAGTTAGAGTCATGTAAGGTATTTATATTAATATCACCTGTGAAAATGACATTTGATTTTAATCTAAGGTTATGAAAAATACTGTCTAAGGAATTAAGATAATCTATTGGATTATTGTAGGAAGGTGGGCAATATGAACAAATTATTGAATATTTATCATCAATTTCTAAAATTAAGCAATTGCCTTCAGTTATTGGGGGTTCAATCATTTCAATGGCATTAACTGAAAGATGTTTTCGTACGTAGGTAACTACCCCGTCGTTCTGATTAAGACTATTTTTGGTATAGTACATATCATAGTTGTAAATTGGAGGCGGGTTATATTTACTAGACCAACATTCAGTCAATACAATTACGTCAATAGGTATATCAAAGCTACTCAAAAAGGCAATAAATAGGTCAATATTTTTATTGATGCTGCGGATATTTAATGATAAAATAGTAAGGCTCTTGTGTTTATTATTGTAGTGTAATATCTTAGAGGATTTTGACGGATTTATTATTTATTTATTTAATCTTTATTGAACCCCAAAAAGTGGTACAATAGGCGGACTTAATGCTAAATAGCATTCTCTACCAGTCAACCTACAGGATGTACAGAGAACAGTTAAACGGATCGGACGGATCATCCAGATAAATACATTCAATAAGTGTGACGCATTCTTTATTCTCTTCAACATCATCAAACATTTTTACCTACATAAACTGATATTATAAAGAGGAAAGATTTGTATTTTTGTATGTTTGTGATGAATAAACTTAAAAACTACTGGACCGATTTCAAAAAACTTTCACCAGTAGAAAACTGCATTATTTTTGAGTTACAAAGGCTATATTTGATGATGATTAGTGATGTTTTAATTAAATAATAAATAATTTTATATAAAGGAGAATGCCCATAGCCAGTACACTTAAAAAAATAATTGTGTCCCAATGATTTTTGGACAAAAAATTTAATTAAAATATTTCAAGTATTTTACCCTATTTCCTATAAAATCCTTATTGGGAATAATTTTCTGAAATTAATAAGTAACTTCCGTTTTACAAAAGAAAACCATTGGGCCATTTATGTTTGGATAAAGGCCAATCAGGAATCTTTTAAGATCCTTCGGGCCAATAGGTTGCATTGATTCGATTATAATTATGATACAACAGTTACAGTATAATATATCCATGATAACAAACTAGATGACGTAAGGGGACTGTCAAATAAATTAGAAAATTATTATAATCAGCCAGAAGTAATAGTGTTCTGTGATTATAATACATTACAAACTACATGGTGATTGGGGACTGTCAAATGAATTTGAAACATAAAAGATCGACATTACATACGCAATCGACTTTAATACACCTGCATAGAGTCCATATTACTGTGAGTTTACTATAACCTAAATACAAATAAATTTTGTTTAAAATCTCGTATTTCCTAATATTAACATTGACTAAAGTTAGTATGTGTAATTTATTAAGATAACATAATCAAATAAAGGTATTTTTATCAAGACACAAAAATGTTAAAGTCCGTACATTTCTCCATACTAAATGGGCATTCTCCTTTAAAACATTTTGCAGACAATAAAATTTTGTCAGCTAGTTTCTAATACAAATAATAAAATATGAAAAATATAATACAACTACTCCGTAGTTTTTCTGTGATGTGTTTGTGACATGAGTGACGTGACAGAAAGCTGACCATCAAGAACAAAAGATAGTGGCCACGCCCATTTTAAGTGTGAATCCACTTCCAGGCGTCACCTTAAGATATTGAATTCTAATTTTCGTTTCTAATAAAATAATTCCTGTGTCGGTGGCTTAATTTTTTTTTGAGAACAATTTTTTTTTTGATGATGTACATTTAGCGATAACTTGGGTGCTGCTTTTTTTGGCACTTCAAAAATTTTTAATTCTGTTGGCCACAACTGCGGCCTAACGCTAAATACGGCGCATTAAAGTGTAATAGTGGTCTGTGAGGGGTCCACTATTATCAGACTCCGAGTGGTCTAGTGGAGGAGAAATGAAACTACTAGTCTTGAGGTTGCTACTATGTGCGTATAGTATCGAATGCTTTTATTGCCAACCCTGCCTGTATTTATACCACCGGCTACATTGCAAAACTACCAATAAAATTAATTATTATTTGATCAGCCAATAAGAATATAAGAATATTTACCAATAAAATTTAAACAATAATAATAGTCAAAGTAAATAATATAAATCTTCAAGTGTGAGAGAGATCGTATTATGTTTCTGTCGCGCCACCAATGCCGGCGTAGAATCGCGTCGTGGAGAGTAGATTCTCGTAGCTGGACGGCTTATAAAAACAGCGCAGACCGGCGCGCGCGCACACTCGGCGAGCGGCGACGGCATGGAAGACATCTCCGGAACAGCAAGATCGGCAAGCGAAGAATTGACTGTGCTGATGAAGAAATACGGCTCGAAGATGGTCGACGAATGCATGAAGATAGTCTGCGTGTGAAGATGATGCGGCGCTGATGATACTTGCAGCTGTTTCTATGTTTCTGAACAGAACGTCACATGCGTCAATTATCTTGCGTCGATATACAGCTCGCAGTACTCGGTAGCCGGGGTAGTTGAGAATAAAAGTTTTCATGTTACCCTCGCCTTCTGCGTTATGGTAGTAGCAGGGTGTATGTTTATTTTCCTTTCTGGTGTTGATTAGCGTGCTGCTACATCACTCTCCCCCTAGCGAAAGCGTACCGGAGGCTTGACGACTCGCCCATGTCTTGTAGTCTTCAAGATTGGTTTGATATGGGTTGATGATGATGAGTTTCCATGCTGCTTCGCTGGTGGCTGATGTGATGATGATGATAAGTCCTTTGAAGTATCTTCATTGATAATATAGGCAGGCTTTAGTCGGTCGATTGATATTACTGTTGATTTTCTTCCGGGTATTTGTAATTTAAAAGTCTTGCTATCTCGCTCTAAGACTTTATACGGTCCATCGTAGGTAGGTTGAAATTGCTTCTTCACCGCGTCGTTTCTTACAAAAACTTGCTTGCATGTTTTCAAATCTTGATGAATGAATAATGATTTCTTATTTTCATGTGATGATATGCGTTGCGACGATAAAACTTTGTTGATTGTTTCTTGAAGTTGACTGACGTAATCGTAATTCATTTCTTGATTGTTTGACGATGTTGAAGTGAAGAAGTCACACGGTAGTCTTATGCTGCAGCCGTAGGTTAGCTGAGCGGCGCTAAGACTAGTGTCTGCACGCGGTGTTGCTCGTAGTCCATATAGCACTGTAGGTAGCTCATCAATCCACTTTGTATGTTGCGATAAACGAGTTTTGAGTGCTGTCTTCAATGTACGGTGCCATCGTTCGACTATTCCGTTTGATTGAGGATGGTATGCCGTTGTACGTGTCTTCTGTATTCCCATTGTTTGAAGAAGTTTGAGAAATAGGTTGCTTTCGAAGTTTCTTCCTTGATCGGTTGTGATGGTTTTTGGTGATCCAAAACGAGTAATCCAATTTTCATAAATTATCTTCGCAACGGATTCAGCTGAAGTGTCATCGGTAGGTATTGCTTCTGGCCATCTTGTTGTTCTGTCGATCATCGTTACGAGATATCGATATCCTTGCGGTGACGTAGGTAATGGTCCGACGATGTCTACGTGCAGGTGTTCGAATCTCTCCGTAGGTGGAAATGAAGCTAGGCTGCTTGATGTATGCCTTTGAACTTTGCATTTTTGACATTGTATGCATTGCTTCGCCCAGTTGCCAACATCCACTTGCATTGAAGGCCAAAAGAACTTTTCAGTGATGAGTTTTCTTGTTGTTCTAACACCTGGATGACTTATGTTGTGTAGTGCATTGAAGACTTCGCGACGACATTCTTCTGGTAGGTATGGTCGCATGGTTGACGTTGAGGCTTCACAGTGGATAGGTAGATGCGTCGTTGGCATTGTAACTTGCTTGATGGATAAGTTACTTTGCTTCGATAAATTCTTGATGTTATCGCTATCTCTGTCTTGCGCTTCGGCGATCTTGTAACAGTCGACTGATGTAGGGCACGTTACACTGTCGATTGGTATGCGGCTGAGTGCGTCGGCGACTATGTTGTCCTTTCCACTTATGTGACGGATGTCGGTCGTAAACTCACTTATGAATATGAGTTGTCTTTCTCGTCGTGGTGTTTCCGATAGTGATGGTTTTTTCTGAAGTACATATGTTAATGGCTTGTGGTCGGTAAAAACGATCAGGCTTCGACCCTCGAACGTTTTTCTGAAGTGCTTGATAGCCATGTAGATAGCGAGTAGCTCTCTGTCGAATGTACTGTAGTTACGTTGAGTATCGGAGAACTTCTTCGAAAAATAACCAAGTGGTTGCCATTTTCCATTGATGTATTGTTGCAGTACAGCTCCTGCTGAGGTATCGGACGCGTCGCTGAAGATAGCAAGGGTTGCCTCGTGGGATGGGTGAGCGAGTAAAGCTGCATTTTGTATCGCAACTTTACAAGCTTCAAATGCCTTCGTGGCTTCATCGTACCATTCGATTGATGTTTTGTCTTTTTTCTTCGTGTTGTGAAGATAGGCGTGAAGTGGTGCTTGAATTTCAGCGGCTTTAGGTATGTGTTCTCTGTAGAAATTTATCATTCCAAGAAATCTTCTTAATAGGCTTGTTTCCACTAAGAATAAATCGAATGGCTTAGAGTTTCTAATGATTAACCATGATAATTAGTAAACAAAAATGCAGCTTTTCTATTAAAATAATAAAAGATTAATAATATTTTTGGAAAATAAAATCGACAAATTGAGGCGTTTAATCACGTGACATTAAACATCAATCAGTGAAGCGCATGGAAGCGTGACGTCACACCTCGCGAAACACTACGTTGTAGCTGTCATTTTCGTATAAAATGAACAGGTTATTTGGAGTTTTCAGCAATTCTCGTTAAATTAATACAGTTCGTTTTTAGTTTAATCTTGAAAGACAGATATAATTTGCTATGGAATCAGGATTTAACAAAGCAAACAGCAGTAATTTGCCCAAAATTATTTCTTCTACTTCTTTGGTATACAACCTGGTTTCATGCGCACTCGAGAAACTTTACCCATAATATGATACTCTGTATAATTAATCATATCGTTTGGCAACTAAAAAACTAAGAAGAGTATGAATTATTACATTTTGTAAAACGAAAATAATATTTTAACTCAAATAAATCATAAAACCCTACTCAAGTCATAACATTTTATAGGTTATGTGTGGTATATTATGGTAGATTTTGCAAAATTCATTTCTTTTACTATACATTTATAAATAGATACATCAAGTTGTGTTTATTACTTACATCAAAATGATCTTCACAGAAATAAATTGTGGAATCAGTTGATAAAGTAAGAGCATCTTGCCTCCTTGCCATATTTAACCACTTTCTACGTATTTGTTTATTGTTTGGAACGTATATGAATAATTTGTTTGGCGTTTTTATCGTTGTACTTTTACATTGGGACACTATACAGTATTTATAATACGAGGAATTCATTATTTATTAAAAAACACAATTGACTGTCATACACAAACACGGCTGTTTCGCGAGGTGTGACGTCATTCAAAACGCCATGACAGTCTTGGCCTTTTTCGCGGTCAATTTCAAGTTCATTTCTAAAAACTCAAAATACTAATGTAAAAGACTTATTTTTCTTAGAATAATATATTTTTGGGGTGAAATAGATGCTAAGCTATAGTTTTAAACTAATTTCCAAATTTTGTCAACTAGCCTATTCTTCGATTGTTTTTGGTTTCGCATAATCGATGATTGCTCTGACTTTTTCAGCAGGCGGTTTGATTCCTTCCTTGCTGACGGTGAAACCAAGAAATTGAACTTGTTGTTGTCCAAATATGCATTTCGAAGGGTTGATTGTGATTCCATTGTCTTCTAATCGCTGTAGCACGGTGCGTAAATGGGTTTTGTGCGTTTCTTCATCAGGGCTTGCAACAAGAAGATCATCAATGAATGCGAAGACGAAATCGAGTCCATGAAGTACTTCGTGTATGAATCTTTGAAATGTTTGACCAGCGTTCTTCAGTCCAGGAGTCATTCTTGGAAATTCAAATAATCCCATTGGAGTAATTATTGCTGTCTTCTCTATGTCTTCATCGCGTACTTTTATTTGTTGGTAAGCTCGGTTGAGATCGATGGTGGAGAATATAGTCTTGTCTGATAGTTGATGAGTGAAGTCCTTGACTCGCGGTATTGGGTAGCGATCAGGAGTGGTAATAGCATTCAGTCTTCTGTAATCTCCACAAACTCGTAATTCTCCATTCTTCTTTGGTACAACGTGAAGCGGTGATGACCAAGGGCTTTTGCTTGGACGGCATATTCCTTGCTCGATCATGTTTTCGAATTCCTTTCGAACTTGCTCGTATCGGTGTGGTGCGATTGGACGTGCACGGCAGTGAAGCGGTGGTCCATTGGTTTCGATATAATGTTCAACGTTGTGCTTCGGCGTTAGCTTCATTGAAGTTAGTCTTGTGATTCCAGGATATTCTTCAAGGATCTTATGATATGATTGTCGAACATCTATGCTTCTTATTGTGGGTAGATTTGTTGCTTCGACGAAAGACTGAGATGCAAGATTGGTTTTCCCATCGATGATTCTTCTATTTTTGATGTCGACGATCAATTGGTGATGTTCAAGAAAATCAGCACCGATGATTGGTTTACTGACTTTAGCGACGATAAATCTCCACTTGAATGGTCGGCGTAGATTTAAATCCAATTCCATTGTTTTTTCTCCATATGTCGGAATCACCGTATTGTTTGCGGCGTAGAGTTGAAATTCCAGTGGCTTCATCTTCTCTCCTTGTCTCGGTGGTAGAAGTGATACATTCGCTCCGGTGTCGATAAGGAAGGTAAGCTTGCTTTTCTTATCGGTGACAAAAAGACGGTAGGACTTTTCTGTTACGCCGGATCCCGTCGCATCGAGCGTATTAGTTAGTTTTCCGACTTCATATTTTCGTTTTTGAAGGTACACGGTGTTGTGCATTTTCTTGCCTCGGAACCGAAACGTCGATGATAGTAGCAATAAGGAGATCTTGTTCTTGAGCTTGTTCGACTTCTACTTGCAGAACGGTCGCGACGAAAAGATGTTCTTCGATGTTGTTGATTGCGCTGATTGTACTGTTGCTGGTAACAGGTTTGATGCTGGGAAGCTTTGAGCGCGGCGACTTCGAATGATAGCTTCCGAATTTCTTCGAGAAGAAACTGGGTATCATTGGTCTTGGTTGAAGTGCCTTCGATCATCGATATGTGTGAGCTGCTGCTGTTTTCGATCATCTTGTCTGCCAGGAGTGCCAGTTCGTCGAGCTTCGTCTGCGTGCTGAATGTTTCGCTCACTGCTAGTACCGATCGAACATGTGGGGGTAGATGGTTCACCCACATTAACCGTAGCGTCGAATCTGGGACTTTATCTCGCGCCAAAGTACGCATTCTGCGTAGGAGTTGTGTAGGCTTCTGATCTCCAAGTTCTATTTCTGATAGAAGTTTCTGTAGCTGGCGACTGTCGGATTCTTCGTATGCAGATATCAGACGATTCTTCAGCGAATTATACTGGTCGGTTGCCGGTGGGTTGTACAACAGATCCGAAATTTGTTCGATGTCTTGCTTTTCAAGTTGGGCGATAACCATCTGTGCTAGTTGTGCTTGACTCTTCTTCAAATCGTTCGTTGCGGCTTCAAAACTGACAAACCAAAGTCGAGGTTTATCTCTCCAAAACGGTGGTATTCTCAATGACAGAGATATACTGGCGATTTCTTGTTCCTTGGCCGGGTTTGATGTCGATGCGTCGGATTTTTTCAATTCTCGCTCCATAGTGACTTTTTGATTACGCTGAATTTATATACTGAAGTCCTTCGATGCTCTTGATAGGATTTCCAATGCGTGGATCTTCCTTCTTGATATTCTTCTTAAAATTCTTCTTAATATTCTTGCAGGGATTTTACTCGATGGCGATCTTGCAGGGATTTTCCTCAGTGACGGTCTTGCAGGGATTTTCCTCCAGGGATTTTAGTCCGCGGTGCTTGGACAGGGATTTTCCTCGGCGTTCGTGCAGGGATTCTCCTTCGCGGTGTTCTTCACGGGTCACCACTGTAATGGTGGTTCTTCTCGGCGGTGTTCTTCACGGGGTCACCACTGTAATAGTGGTCTGTGAGGGGTCCACTATTATCAGACTCCGAGTGGTCTAGTGGAGGAGAAATGAAACTACTAGTCTTGAGGTTGCTACTATGTGTGTATAGTATCGAATGCTTTTATTGCCAACCCTGCCTGTATTTATACCACCGGCTACATTGCAAAACTACCAATAAAATTAATTATTATTTGATCAGCCAATAAGAATATAAGAATATTTACCAATAAAATTTAAACAATAATAATAGTCAAAGTAAATAATATAAATCTTCAAGTGTGAGAGAGATCGTATTATGTTTCTGTCGCGCCACCAATGCCGGCGTAGAATCGCGTCGTGCAGAGTAGATTCTCGTAGCTGGACGGCTTATAAAAACAGCGCAGACCGGCGCGCGCGCACACTCGGCGAGCGGCGACGGCATGGAAGACATCTCCGGAACAGCAAGATCGGCAAGCGAAGAATTGACTGTGCTGATGAAGAAATACGGCTCGAAGATGGTCGACGAATGCATGAAGATAGTCTGCGTGTGAAGATGATGCGGCGCTGATGATACTTGCAGCTGTTTCTATGTTTCTGAACAGAACGTCACATGCGTCAATTATCTTGCGTCGATATACAGCTCGCAGTACTCGGTAGCCGGGGTAGTTGAGAATAAAAGTTTTCATGTTACCCTCGCCTTCTGCGTTATGGTAGTAGCAGGGTGTATGTTTATTTTCCTTTCTGGGGTTGATTAGCGTGCTGCTACAAAAGTAAAGCCATTAACACTAACGCAGCAGAGGCATTACAACATAGTACGTACTATTATCTACACGGTATCTTCCAGCGCAGATCCTGGCGACATGTTGGGCATTCCTGCTGCCGGCCGTGCCATACGGGATATACTTCCATCGCAACACGGCCGCCACTGCCGATAGCACGCCCATCAAAACTCCGCCGGTAAATGTTATTTCTTTGATAGCTTTAACCCACCTGGTACCAGGACCAGTGGGCTTAGTGCGAGTTTTACGTGACATAATGGGCTCGCTAACGTAACTGCGAGTTGGCTATGCTATTGGCTACCGATGCATTTCTTTTCACTGCCGCTAGATCGGTAGCCAATAGCATAGCCGACTCGCAGTTACGTTAGCGAGCCCATTATGTCACGTAAAACTCGTAATAAGCCCACAGATGGACTGACGAACTGAGGAAGTCAGCGGGTATCCGCTAGATTTAGTAGGCTCAGAACTGGGCAGAGTGGCCCAAATTAGGAGAGGCCTATGTTCAGTAGTGGGTTCCTTACCGTCAAAAGCGTTCATACCCCGGGTGCGTGTGTCGATCCTACGTGATTTATGCGATTAATTTGTGTGGATGACCGTTAGTGGCAAACAATTTTTGAGCGCATTCTTCGGAGATGTTCGGAGGCCACGAAAAGCCGTCGGTCCTCGTTGTTATTGTAAGATCGTCAAGCAGTTGTAAGTCTTAAGAATGTAAGCCATGTTGGAAGCCTTCAGGTAAATCCTTCTTCAGGTAGATATCCCTTCAAAGCTTGCCCTCCAGATCTATATAAAAACACAAAAAATGTTTGGACGGATGTCCTTTATAAACTCTGAAACCATCCAATCGATATGCTTTTAAATGGTTTCATTGAAAGGCAATAATGCGAAGTTGGTTTGAGACCACTAAAACAATGCATTAGGCACATTCGATCCATTGATAAAGTCTTTCCACTTTTGCCATACAACAATTTGAAGATAATAAGTGAAGATTGCGCTTAATACAGATTATGGTCGTAGCGCACATATCAACTCGGAAAGGGATCGTCACCGGATCGCCTCGCCGTCAACCTAACGTAAGCGCGTTACCAACCGACCAACAGCTCCAAATCGACTCGGCTACGGCTAGGCGACGCCGCGCTTACGGCTCGCCGGCCGCTGGTTGACGGAATGAATGACAGCAGTTCGCCGACGCAGCGGTAGCCGCGGCGCGGGGCGTGCATGAGGAAACGGAAAGTCGAAGGATAGCGTACGGTGAGACGTAAGCGCGGGTACGGCAAGTCGTCCACGCACCGTACCGCGGTTCGTGAGCTTGTCTCGAGGCGAGGCGATTACGTTACGAATCCGATAAGTGTGCTTTACAGTAGGGAGTTTCATACAAAGAATACTGACATGCAAGAGTTGATACGTTTACGTTCCGTTTACGAGTTGATATGTGTGCTACGACCATTATCAACACAAAAACACTGATCAGACTGATCTGTCAATGTCATCAGATTTTTTTAGCGTAGTAGAACACGCTGGGTATCCACTAGTATACTATAAATACATAAATTGGGTAAGGTAGAACCATAGTGATCCAAGCAACAATTTTAACTTTGTGAGAAAACAAGGGAAACGCGTTTGTACTTGTTGTTGTGAAACAAATAACTAATAATAACTTCCTAGACTTCGTTTTTACCTAAACAATGATCTGAATGGCACTTGGATCAAAAATGGAAAAATTCAAAAGAATTTTGGATTTTTAGACGTTTTTGCCAAAATCGTGTATTAATGGAAAATGTCGCTTGGATCACTATGGTTCTACCTTACACTAATATAAACTTGTTGGTCGTATATCCAGCGTTCCCTCCGCACGCAAGTGACGGACGCGTGCGTGTTGTTGTCGCGGCACGCGCGCGCGGCGTACACTCGCGGCGGCGTGGTGGCGTGGTCGGCGCTGTACGCCGCCGCGCTCGCGCTCTTCGTGCAGACGCAGACGTATGTGCAGCTGCTGTGGGCGGAGATACGGCGGGAGGGGGACACGGTGAGCTGAAGCTACAGTAGCGCCATCTGGTGATTTTTAAGATGTGCGCGTATACAGGGTGAATGAATGAATGAATGAATGAATTGTGAATTTTTCAAGTGTGTGCGTGTATATAGGGTGAATTTTTCAAGTGTCCGTGGATGGCCAAATTCGAAACTATGCTGGCTTAAACCCATTAATGGCACACTACTGGGTACGGGTCTCTCTTGAGGAGGCCTAAAGCATGACCACCACCACGCCGCACCACGCTGCTCCAGTGCGGATTGGTGGAGACGGATATCCAAATTGTGTTAATTTGAAACTATGAGGAATAGCCAAAAATGCTCAAAGAAGTCTCGGGGCCGATTTTGATGAAAACTAAAACTGCGTGATTAGATTTGTGAAAAAATAATCCTCCTGGCCAGGAATCGAAGCCATTGATTTTGAAAAAAAAAACTCATTCTGTATTATTACAGCATTCGATAGTATCGCTAATAACGATCGAATTCTGGAAAATTGATGTACATACTTAATTAGTAACTCGGTCATTAGCTGAGTTTTTTTTTCATACTCGGGTAAATAAATCCTATGCCCTTAGCAACATAAACATTGGTTATTATTGCATAAATCTATCCACGTAAAAATGTAAGACCGCTTGCTAGAGCCAACAGAAAGTCCATTTGGAAAAAAATGGTCTGTAAAGTCGGTTTACGGACGGTAGTTTAACGTGACAACGTCATGACAAAACATTGATGAAGTAGTGCTTGAATATAATATTATCTCTTGAAATTAACCTATAATTAGAAACTTTTATCTTTATACTACAACGCCATCTAGAACTTCTGAACTAAACTATTTTTCAGCAAGTTCCTTTCTGACTTAATTGTGTATATAGTTTTGTTCATAGATGGCGCTTTCTCCATTGTTCGCTCGCTCGCGTAACGCGACAGATGAGTCATGCTTTTTCATGCGTGCGGCCGGCATCGTTTTAATAGACGTTATCACGTCAAAAACATTAACGATGATTGCAGATAGCATACAACGGCGCAGTAGAAGCAGTCCAGACGCTGCTGGGCGCGCTGGGGGCGCTCATAGCGTCGTGGTCTGCCCACGCGTGGGCGCCGGCTCCGGTCGCCGCAGTGCAGGCCATAGCGGTGTTCGTGGGCACGCGCGTGGGCAACATCTTCGTGGCATACACCGGGTATATCGTGATGGGGATGCTGTTTCATTACACTATTACTCTGGCTAGGTGAGTGGGTGTAATGGTCCGGTTTTTATAGAAATAACCAGCTAACGAGCCGACGATCCACCTGATGGTAGGCTATTATAAATATTTGTATAAGCTTCATATTTTGCCTTAAGAAATAATACCATGTTTCTGAGTTTCGATCTTCACTCAAGTGGCTCCCTATAACCGTATTGAATGTCACCATGGACGCTACCAGAATAACTTTCAGGGAGGTGCGTCTATCTACAGACAAGACAGTAATTTGACTTTATTTTTTATTCAAACAGGATTAATAAAATAATAATAATGCACCTCCTTGCACCCTGTAGCCGGCGCCAGTGAATTTCTAAGTTTGATAAACCAAAGTGAATCACTTGGTATATACTATGAAGCGTACAAACAAGTTAAATTGGAACTGTATTTTTAAATAATACTATTTTTTTTTCAGCGCCAAGATCGCAAGTCAGCTGAGCGATGACAGTTGTTTCGGTTTAATCTTCGGGATCAACACTCTACTGAGTACCGTTCTGCAGTCCATATTAACCCTCGTCCTGATACAAACTCTCTCATTGTCCATATACACGCAGTACTATTGCATCAGTGTTATGTTTCTCTTGCTATCTCTCGGCTGGCTGCTAGGATGGATAGTATACGTATGCAGACAGAATCAAACCGTTAGTATTAACAATCAATTATATGAAGAAGAGATGACGAGTCCAAAGAAGAATGCTATGGAGTCCTGAAAGAAGAGTTGATTGGTGCTTCACTGTTTTAGTACTTAGCTTAGTACTTGAAAATATATTTATCCTTAACTAAAATATTAGATTTAATTGATGCCTCAATGATTTAGTACATAACTTTGTTTTTATGTAGAAGTACAAGAGAAAATATTTATTTAAAATTAAATTAAATGTTACTACCTTCTTTTCGCGATTATGTCTGTGCGGACCTATGGATTGGGTCCAAGAATAATGAAAAGTGTGATGGCGTGACTGAGTAATATATATCTAAACATATTTAGCAGTTTACTTACTTAAAAATACCGGTTTAATGACTCAGATTTCACAGAAGGGTTCCGTACTACCGTGCAAAATTTACGCCAAAATAAATATGATTCTTGTTTGTATGTATTCCTATTTTATGGAAAAAATATTGATTGTTATGGTATTGTACGGAACTCTAAAAATATCCTGTATAAATACGGGTTATAAATCTTCGTGCCAAACTTTATCCAAATCCGTTAAGGGTTTTTAAATTAACAATTATCCAACAATACAAAGTCACATTAATCTATATTATAAAGCTGAAGAGTTTGTTTGTTTGGTTGAACGCGCTAATCTCAGGAACTACTGGTTCGAATTGAAAAATTATTTTCGTATTTGATAGTCCATTTATCGAGGAAGGCTATAGGCTATATAACATCATATATTTTAGTAGTTAGTTTCCACAAATTAACGTGGGTGAAACAGTGGGGCACAACTAGTGTAGGATAAGTGTAGATGACCCTGTAGCTCAGGTGATAGTGACTCGGTCAAACAAGTGGTTCCGGGTTCAATTCTCGACCGGTTATGATGGCTCATTCGTTTGCCACCGCACCGGTATTCCGGATATCCCAATGTTAGGAAATGGAAGTGTGAGAATTTTGTTTTCGTAAAACAATTTATTGTCAAACAAATATAATGGGAGCAGAGTATTAGTCTTCTTCAAATACATTCATGTAATGTAATTGCAGTTTTTTTTTACACATTTTTATATGTATTTCCTGTGTTGATCAGAATATCATTTAGGTAACATTAATTAATGTATGAACAGTATTAAATAAAAAAGTATTAAAATATTATAAAAACGATACTATCAGATATTTAAGGCAATATTTTTCTTCTAGGTAGGTTGGTATAGCCATAGATAGAGATGGATATGGTTAATTAGATGTCGGTTACGTATATCCTAATGCGGAATTACCTTAGTATTTATAATACAGTAGACCCGCGGTAATCCGACAAACGTTTTGCAGGGCAATGTCGGATCGGAATATCGAATTTGTCGGATTACAGAGTACTTCCTAAGACCCTCTATAGTCTGGATTTTTTTTGAATAAGAGGTGGGAGGACATACTCTTTGAAGAGTACCTTGTTATGTAACAAATTACAATTCAAATAATTTATTTGAACTTTTATGAATTTAATTTTTATGTACAATATCATCTATAGATGTCCTTTAATAGCAAAAAATATGTATGTAGTTTTTAATGAAATCTGATGCATTTAGTGAGGTTAGGATTTAATGTGTATTGTGATATCTGTTTTAAAATAATATCTTACCAGTTCCTGTTAAAATTGTAGCATTGCATTTTAAAGAAATCAGTCTTGCTTCATAGATAGAATTAATTTTCATTACTGACTTAACTGTTTTAGCTCAACAGTATTCTTCTCTTTCGTCGGCAATGCATCAGTGATGCCTTTTTGACGCTAATATCCATGGCTGACGATACCCGCTTACCACCAGGTGGATCATCAACTTGTTTTTCGGCTATTTAACCGTTGGGGCGGCTTAGAATACTAACCCCAATCCCACGCCGGGTGCATATCGTAAGAGGCGATTAAATGCGGCCCGCTGATGGTAGGGCCATTTTGGGTGTGTACAGGTGATATTTTTTTCACAAATAACTAAGTAATGTAGTATTGTCAAAATTATTGTTGGTGGTGTCTTTTGAAATTTTCTTAATTTCAATTCTAAATTAATGAATTCTAAATTAAATTATGTGAATTGTAATGTATCATGAGTTAGCTGGTATGCCGGTAGCTATCAAAGATATTGTTAGCTATATTTTATGTGCTGTTTACTTAACAACTAAAATAACCTAGTGATTGTGCACATACTTAGCTTTATTTTTATTTTTCTTAAAATTAGTGATAGTTGATAGCTAAACAGGGTTGAATTTAAAACACCAACATATGGTGTATAAAGGGATGCTTTCTATGGTATTATAATGTTATATAATTTTAAATGATTCAAGGTGAAATTACTTATCTAGGGTGACTCAAACTACAAAGGTTCTTATGTTGTATAATTAGGAAATAATAAAAGTGTCCATATATTTTTAAGGGATAATGATACTATGTGCAATACCTTTAAATAATAGTTTTTAGATTAAATATTAAACTGTTATTTTTAAACAATGTTTTATTTGCACTTCAATTTAATTATTATATGCAGAATTTTTATATTTTCAAAAGTTGTGCTGATCTGATAAGTGACGTAATGGATGGGGGCAGTCTGGAAGTAATATGTTTACCACAAAAACTATTGACTATTTAAATAACTTTTAATAATACAACATTAGTTTATGTACAGAAACCTACTTTTAGATAAAAAATATATTATCGCATAAATAATTTGTGCCATTCACCTTACATACAGTATAGAAATACATTTAATTTTGGCAATTAGGTCATGAAGGTAATTGCATTGATTTGTTTTAAATATATCAATACTATATAATTTTATTTTATTATCTATTTATGTAAATAAAACAGGTACATTCATAAATTTCCCTAATATATTATCTCTAGCAGAGGAATTTAGGTTGGAATGTTGTATAAAAGTGAAAGAAATCTTTAGGTCACAGAATCCACAACCATAATATGTGTAGGTAATACAAACAATATATTTATAAATTTCATCTTCATATTCGTAATTTTATAAATTCGTTTTAATCATTTATGAATATTTCTATTATGCAACTTGCATATCTGCAGGTCTCGTTTTGAAGTAAACATATGTGCATATCAAAAGGAATATTATTCCCACTGTCGGCAGGACAATCGTATGAATTTGTTGACGCATTTTTGCAAATTCCTGTTTTCTTTCCCTTCGCTGCTTTGCAGTCTCCTTCACCGTTCCTTTTAACTTTCTCATTATGAAGCTGAAACATTGATCTTTAGTATTATAAAGGTATACAATAGATCAGTAGGCTGAAATGAAAACGTAACATTTTAAGAATAGTAAAGTAAACAAGTTTGGCAGCCTACGTGTCACGTACAGTGAAATTATTGTAAATAAATCGTTTTTATCAATGAAATATTTCAAAATCTCACCTGATATGTAATGTAATCCAGCAACTTATGAATCTTTATAATATTCGGAATTAAATCCCTGAATTACTACAATTTTTGTATAAAAATTGCTATTTTGCATTTAATAACACTGCGTGTCGCGTGTATACTATTATTTAATTGACAATCTGAACTGGTCTGTCAAGTGTCAGTCATCATGACACTGTTATGTTAAGTCTGACAACTTCGTAACTGACAAATGACATTTGCTTTTACTTTTTATTAGTACGCAATGACAAAATAAAAAGAGAGGACAGGCCCTAATTTGCGTATATATTTTTTCATTATACATTTATTGTGCAAATATGACCCGAAATACCAAAAATATATCTGTCTTCTTCTCACACGTTACAATATGGATTTGTAGAAAAAGTACAATACATATAGCATATTTCAATTTTCTAGTAACATTTTAATAAAGTCTATGCAAGTCCCGCCTTGAAGCGCTTTTCGGTTCGGACGACATTTTATGAAACGAACTTATTAAGTAGTTCGGCTGTCATCTAACGCGTTGTTCGAAGTTTATTTTTGATTTTAATAGTGAATTTGTGTATTTTGCTACTTTTTATTGTGTATCTAAAGTGAACTAAGTAAAACCTAACATGGCAAAGTGTTGCATCAGAGGGTGCAATTCAAACTTTCGAAAAAATTACAAAGGATTATCATTCTTCAGGTTAGTTGTAATTTTCATGTGTATTTTGGGTTTATTAAGATTATGTGTCTACATTAGGAATTCTGGACTGCGTTTTCCGCTATTATCTATAATTTCTGATAACTAATTTCAACATAAATAGATCAAGTAAATATTTGAAATGGTTACAAACACACCTAGCGTTGTACCGTACTTTTCGAGTTATCGATATTATATGCAACATTTATTTACATTAGTGATTAAATACTGTTTACCAAAATGTCGCTTTGCCAATGTATCGAAATTCAGAGCCATTGTCATATGTTTCTGGAAATAATATTTAAACATAATATTGCACATTATTATTACGAGTTGATAATAGCACAAACTATTATTAATATTATTAATACTGCTCCTACTGAACTGAAGCCTCTTCCAATAATGGAAGTGTTTGCCCATAATCACCAAGCTGGGCAGGCAGGATTGTGATTGTAGTAAATGGTAGTTGTTACATAGAGGACGCTTCTGCCTGTTCTCCATTATATTCCCTTATTTGCCTCTTATAACACCTGGGGCAAAAAGAGGGATGGCGACAATTGTATTTTGTTCTGCTGTCACCACACAGCTGATAAGGATATAATTTTATATTTTTAAGCAGTGATCTAAAATACATGTGAACTTATTTTATCATGGATTTATAACATTATTTTATCGGTGCATGTATTTTTTTTTAGATTTCCGAAGAATGAAGGACTTAAAAAATTATGGACTGATGATATAGGAGGACCTGCAGGAGTAATATGAATATGCTCCAAGGATTAAGAAAAAAAACTGTGAATAGGACGTTGGATGTTGTTAGGCTAAAGGATGATGTGGTTCCCACTATTTTTCAGTAAGTATACCTACATTTTTTATAATGTAGTAAAGTGAATGCTTGTCTAGGCTCTTTGTTGTCTATACTTTTAAATGTTAATGTAGGTTATTATTCTTTTAGTTTATTTTACACATAATTATACTAAATTGTTGTCATATAAACTTTTGATTTCCATGTTTTATTGTGATAACTATACATTGCATATTCAGTGATAATCTAGCACAGTAATAACTTAATAAGTAAGTAATAATATATGTTTTCTTGCAGCGTATATGCCCATTGACATCAATAAACTTAATCTGATTTACATGGATCAACTGCCAACGACACCAACAAATATGGATGTAGACTTAACAGTTAATATAGGAGTCAGTACCATGGTGAGTATTTTCATCATATCATATAAAAAGAAATCAACTCGATGATGTATTAATGTACAAAAAAATGATTTCAAATTAAAAATGCTGTTACAACAATTATTTATACAAAAAATCTTTATCAGTTTAAAGCATTTTTATATCTCGTATGTATATGAAATAATCGCCTGGCCACACTTAATGATTATACTCTATATATATAATTGTATATGGATATCCTAGTTAATACTTAATATATTGTAAATTACTTTCCAGGTTTTAGCAGCTAAATCTGAAGATAAAATTAAAAAATTAGGCAGACAAGTACAAGAACAGCGTAAGAAAATAAAGATGCTGAAGCAGAAAGTATCGACATATCAAATCAAAATTGACGAGTTGGGGAAACAAAATTTAATTTATAAAAATGAACCTGATAGGTATTATATGTACCTAATGGTGCCAGAAATACAGGCTTTGATCCTAGTTCAGGCATCAGACAGTTTTAAATACATGCAATTAAAATGTAACAACTAAAACTGTAACACTGCCAATAAACGATTATTTCATTTCATTTCAATGGTAACATTTTCAATAGCGTCAACAGCAAACATGAGAGTTCGTATGAATTACTTTTAATTAAATCAGTAATTATGACTTCTTTATTATCTTTTGTTCTACGATAGTTTTAATTTTTTTTAGATGAACAGCAAATGACGGCACCGTCCACCGTCTTTCGCAGTTCAAGCCTCGGAAGAAAAGGGTCCAAAGTGACTACGAGAAATACCTTAGGTTTATCTTTATAAATTAAACTACACTCGGGTGCAATGAAATCGCACATTTGATTTTTTTCTGCAAAATACAAATTTTTTTTTTTTCTGAAAGATACATATATATTTTTTTAATATGGAATTAAAGCTGGTTTCATTACCTATCCAACGATACCATACAAGCCGTTATTACTTTACCCTACGGCCAAGAATTAATGACAACAAAAAAACCCTAAAATTAACTCCCTTAGGTTACCGTAGTTTGCCAGACTAATGCAGGTATAAAAAGGCATGTTTTGAGTAAAATGTCATCAGTTGCATTTGAACGCTCAAACTGAAAGGACGTCCAGTGACTACAGCTGCAATAATTATCGAAGAAAATGGATACTACGCCAGAAAAAGCCGCTCAAGTCGTTGCTCTAATTGAAGCAGGCCAGAACCAGAGTGCTGTAGCTCGACAGCTGAATATCAGTCGATATTCAGTTCGTCGTGTATACCAGCGCTATCGGGAGACTGGTGGCTATGAACGACGACGAGGATCTGGTCGAGCTAGAGCTACAACTCAGCGCGACAACCGATTTCTCGTAACGACGGCTTTGCGAAATCGTCGCCTGACAACCGTTGATCTTGCACATCATCTCCAAGAGGTGCGTGAAGTGGAAGTCAGTCGGTGGACGGTCAGAAGGAGACTTGCTGAAGGCGGCCTAACAGCGCATAGGCCAGCAAACGGCCCTAAATTGGCGCCAGCTCACCGCCAAGCCCGTCTTCGATTTGCACAGGAACATGTGAACTGGACAGTCGACCAATGGCGAACAGTTCTGTTCTCAGACGAGTCTAGGATGTGTCTCCATGGCAATGATGGACGAGGGCGGGTCTATAGAAGGCCTACAGAGAGATTTGCCCCGTGTTGCATCACGGAACGCGTTGCATATGGCGGTGGTTCGTGTATGTTCTGGGGTGGAATCTCTTTGGAAGCCAAAACTGAGCTTGTCTTCCTCACTGGGGCCAATATAAGGCGTCCAACAAGGGGACTAACTGCTCGGAGGTACGTCGAAGAAGTTCTCCAGGAACATGTCGTACCATTTAGCGGTTTCATTGGAGAGAACTTTCTCTTTATGCATGACAATGCAAGACCCCATACCGCTCAAATTGTAACGCAGTACCTTCAAGAGGTGAATATCAAAACAATGGTGTGGCCAGCTCGGAGTCCGGACCTTAATCCGATCGAACACGTCTGGGACAATTTAAAAAGGAAAATAAGAGACCGAAATATTGCTCCAGCTAATCTCCAGGAGCTGCAAACTGCGCTCAAGGAGGAATGGGACGCTATCCCACAAGACTCTATCAATCACTTGATAGAGTCGATGGGAAACCGGTGTCGAGCGGTAATTCAAGTAAGAGGGGGTAACACTTCGTATTAATAAAGGTATTTTTGTAAGAAAAGGGTGTTTTTTTTTAAGCCTTCATTTCCCACACAGTTTTGTCAAGGAAACTTCTTTTAATAAAGGATGAATTTGTAATTGGTGTTTTTTTTTGGCAGTAGGATAAAGTAATAACGGCTTGTATGGTATCGTTGGATAGGTAATGAAACCAGCTTTAATTCCATATTAAAAAAATATATATGTATCTTTCAGAAAAAAAAATAATTTGTATTTTGCAGAAAAAATCAAATGTGCGATTTCATTGCACCCGAGTGTAGTTATAAATTAAATTATATTGTTCGCGCTTGCTACCAACATTACTCGGGACGAAGGAGGTGAGGCGGGGGCTCCAGCCCTTTGCCCGCGCCTATGAACGCCTGCCAACCAGGGACTCCTCTCCTCACGCGTATCGCCATCAGACTTAATAGCATTCTAGACCAATTACTATAAGCTGTATCTTTGTAATATGGTAATTGTCTGCAATAAATATTGTGAAGCTTAACCTTCTTTCTCTCATGTACATGCGTGTACATATATCATATATATTTTATTTCGCAAGAACCTTGAAGTATACCCAGGATCTTAGGAGACCTATATTTGCGTTTGACAATCACCTTTTCCCTCCTGAATTGTTGAATGCTGAAACACTATGTTGGAACATTAGGTTGGATCTTGCTATTTTGAATACATAACAAAACAAAATTCTTTGCGAGATTTAGCCAGAAGTAAGTGTAAAACATAATTATAACGATTAAAAAACTTCTATTTCGGACTACCACAGAAAATAAATTATAGGTATTTTTGTCTTAAAATATTATATCGATATGTAAAAATACAACACTATTTTTATGGGTGGAGCATGGGCGGAGTCGACGCCATTTTAGAGACCTATTTGGCTTCAGATCACGTGACCTTAGGGCCTGTCCTCTCTTTTTATTTTGTCATTGTTAGTACGGATTTGAAATGAGGCAAAGGCTGCTGTCGCAAATGACAGCCAGGCGACACAGACTATGATAAACAGTATTAAAATAATTATGACAGAAAAAAATATTGAGGATTCAGTTTTCGAGATCTAATGAAATAATGGATCGTATGTTTGTGGATAGTTGAAGAGTCCACGGAATTGATAATTTACTTCGCGTTCAGTACTTCAGTCTGCTGTACTATTAGCACGACTATTGGCATTGGTGCAAATTGCATTTTAAATCATTATCCCCCTATCTCCTCACCCCAAAGCCCAGAATTTAATTACGATTTTACGAACTCTATATTTATATATTCATTTTACAAAAAAAAACTCATTGATATTAATATACTTTATTTGAAACTTACAATAATAGAATTCAACGCAAATATCATCAAAAATTAGTTGACTAAATTGTAATAATTGTATTATTCTTTGACATTAAAAATTCGTCGTGTTTCTAAACATGGTATTCTCCCCCATCTAGCTTCTCATCGCTCAATGTGGATAAGATGCTTGCTGAAGTGTTCTGCGATAGCCAGATGAGACACATCATGAGGCCTTCCAATACACCGATAGCAGCACCACCAAGGACATCAAGAATGTAGTGCCTTTCCATCAAAACTCTCGACATAGCAACAGCAGTACACCACGCAATTAGTGGGGGGTAAAAGATCATGGAAATAGGGTCGATATACATCAAGGTAAATGCCACCAAAACTGCTCTGCTCGTATGCCCCGATGGAAACGAATACTTGTCTGGACCAACCGCCAAAAGCTTGTTCATCGGAATTGGTCTGCGTCTTCGTACGAATGCCTTTATGACTGCTATGATTACGATGTCTAAAATGAGTGCTGAAAATAACAGATATTATACATTACTTATAAGGTGCTCATAACCAGGCGGCATGTGTCGATCTCTTAAGATCACTTTAAGCTATAGTGGGCGCGGTCGGTACTTGGATGGGTGACCATTAGTAGAAAAAAAATCTTGAGCACTTCCATGCACCTTGCTCACGGTCCAGGTTCTCATAAGATTACAGTCCTTAAGGACCTTGGGACAGGATTAAAACTTGGGTTTGCCACTAACCCCTCCAAACATGGTGGATGGTGGAGTATGCTCTTCACCTCTTCAAGAGGGAGAGGCTCGTGCTCAGTAGTAGGCCATTAAGGTGTTATGCAATACTTATAAATCCAGTAACATTTTAATCGTTTTTAGGGTTCCGTAGCCAAATGGCAAAAAACGGAACCCTTATAGATTCGTTATGTCTGTCTGTCTGTCCGTATGTCACAGCCACTTTTTTCCGAAACTATAAGAACTATACTGTTGAAACTTGCTAAGTAGGTGTATTCTGTGAACCGCATTAAGATTCTCATACAAAATAGAAAAAAAATACTAAATTTTGGGGGTTCCCCGTACTTAGAACTGAAACTCAAAAAATTTTTTTTCATCAAACCCATACGTGTGGGGTATCTATGGATAGGTCTTCAAAAATGATATTGAGGATTCTAATATAATTTTTTTTTAAATTAAATAGTTTGCTCGAGAGACACTTCCAAAGTGGTAAAATGTGTCCCCCCCCCGTAACTTCTAAAATAAGAGAATGATATAACTAAAAAAAATATATGATGTACATTACTATTCAATCTTCCACCGAAAATTGGTTTGAACTCTTGTTCAAACTACTTACTACTTACTAGATCTTTCTAGTAAGTAGTTTTTTTTTAATAAAAAAAATACACTATTATTCAAACATCGATCAAAGTTACAACAAACTAAAAGAAATTTTATATTATGTTGCTTGCTGCTACGGAACCCTTCATGGGCGAGTCCGACTCGCACTTGGCCGCTTTTTCCCTTTCTTTTCTCTCAGCAACAACAATCATATCACAAATATTATATTCTCAATCTAATTGCATGATTTTATAACATACCAATTAACATGTTGACTTGAATTTGGTAGAGATCCTTGTTATTGAAGAACCAGATGAAACTCATCCAGCCGGCCAACCACACTATGCCGTGGCATGATAACTGCAATAGTTAATATAATAATATAAACTTGTTACTGAGTTGTATTAATTTTTCCATAAAAAATATACCTTTGAAGATGCATCATTTGGTCTGCACCTTCTGTATAGTAACTACTACCAATATGGTATAGTTCTGAATGTAATTTAGCATATAGTAATTTAAGTTCACTATATTAGTTTTAAACTTAAAAACATTTCTTATTATTTCTTATTTATTATAATAATAATAACTAAATATCCCTCCTGGTGCAATCGACTAAAAACACTCAAGAAAACTTGTCAAAATATTGTTAAAAGTGCATCACAGTTGATTGTGCAAATTACGATAAAATACTAGAAATAAACAGAAGGAAATAGCAATTTTATTTCTTACTATTTATAAAATACACCTTTACCACACAAATGATAGTGATATAAAATCTTGGGTAATTTTTGGACACCCTGTATAAACAGACTTACCTCTAAAAGTTTGGCATGGTTGCGTAATGATCTCAGGGCAGAGGTCCTCAGTGCCAACTCAACAAACCTCTTGGTAACCTGAACATCATATCTCAGTATTCTTTGCAACATTGGTGGCACCTGTCTCTTGTCCTCTGGTTCTCCAAACTGAAAATAGTATCAATAATAAATGAGTTAATAATATTGTCACTGGAAAGGAAATGTTATGAAAGGCACTCTTGGCAAGTTAGTATTTAACACGCCAAGAGTGTTACTATTATTACCTTTCCAGGAACGATATTATTAAATATTATTTAATGATTTATATACTTTTTAAATATAATTAAAAAAATATATAATTTAAAATTTATACTTCCTTTCAGTCAAATCCTAACATCAGCCTAGTGGCTTACAATGGTCCATCCAAATTTATTTTGCTCATAATAAAACATTTAGGTATTCTTAATGCATCTGTAATGCAGTCGGTGGAGAGTTATTTTAAAGTTACAATTTTTTTTGTGTTTACTACATAATTTTTTAACAACAATTACATTGTAACCTTGTATAAATAATTTTCTAGACACTATTATAGCCTTAGTCTCATCTTTATTGATATCATTGTACTAATTTAATTGCTATGCATTTATCAGTAGTTCAGAAAAGTTCATGTATAAGTCAAATTATATGTTATGAATATTTACGATTGCTTATTATTTATGCAGTTGTTGCAAAAGATAAAAAGTGAAGGACCTTTCACCTTAGTCAGAATTACGCATCATGATAATTTGCAAGATGTGGGCGATGGTGAATTATACCAAGTGTATTTTTATGCATGCATGAATAATTAACTGAAAATTTTAATAATAGAACACTGAAGAGTTAGACAATATGTTTCATTCAATTCCCAGTGACTAATCGATACTCGTTAATATACATACAATGACAACAGACACTAAGATGATACACATACTAAATATGGATCATTGAACTATTTATATAATATTATAGAGCAGGAAGGATATAGAAATAAATATACAGGTAACTTAATATCTTAGGGTTAGGCAAAACCAATACTTACCAATTCCATTTTAACGAAATGATTCTCACATTAACACTTGGGTAAATAAATGAGATTAGCTGGCTATTTGTACAACCTAAAATACATGCAAAGCAAAATGTGAAAACAGTTTGAATGTGATTCTAAAGGTAATGAAAGAGGAATTTAAAAAGCTTTTCCTGTGTTTATTTGTTATTACCGGCTCTGCAAAGTAGCTATCGTTAACAGGTTTTTACAATTTTTTATTGTAGTCAGTGTTGCCACCTCAAAAATTATCTTGTCACCAGATTCAGTGTAAAATGTCACCATATTTTGGAAATTTGGATTGAAAAATAACCACCAGAACTCGCTAAATTTTTTTTAATAAAATTAAATAATTTTAATGTCTGCAATTAAAAAAAAGAGTCTGCTTTAGACCACATGACTAAAGTATAACTTCTTTAGCTCCACCTATATATTTTATGTGAAACACAAACAAAAGAAAATGTGTGCTCGTCGCACCTGTCTCTCTTGCCCCTACAGTAATTAATATACGAAACGTAACTCTCTCTTTCTATCTTCACTAACTTATAATATCTCCCTCTCAACTTCCGTTCGCCTCACCCGATCACACTTTTCGTAACGCTCTCGTCACCCATTCAACAGCATACTCTCCAAGTCAAGCGAGCGTAAAGAAGTTTTACTTCCAAAATGTTCTTTTGTAACGGTCAGAAAAAAAAATTTAATCAAAATTCAAGATTTTGATATATTATATCTTCCATTATATCTTCATCATCTACAGACGCTGACGTTTGCGCAAAAGATGTTGTTGGTTGTGATAGTTCTTTAAATGAGTACTTTGTGTTTTTGCCGATAGCCTCAATGACATCGCTAGGCAATTCGTAATTGAAACATTTAATTTTCAGAATTTTCAATCTGTTTCTAATAAAAATTATGGCGTTAAGTAGTGGACTGGCCATTCTGTTTCGTAATTTTCTTTTAACAATGCTCATAACACGAAAGTTCTTTCAATTTTGGCATTAGAATGAGGTTTATCATTACCTAGTGAAAAATCACCAAAAATCGCTAAAAATTATCTTGTCACTAAACGATGAAAAAATGTCGCTAAGAACTCTGAAAAATCACCAGATCTAGTGACAAAATCACCAAGGTGGCAACACTGATTGTAGTGTACAAAATTCTAGATTACGTCAACCCCGATGACTTATATGTCAATGACAAGACCAAGTCAAGTCAATAATTTTTTTTTCTTCATTCATGGCATTGGCATCATGGATATATTACTATATCTGGATTGCTGACCTTGAGAGGTACCTGAAGCACAGAATAGTTCGATGACGTTATACCTTAAGGACTATTTGTCCAATCACAGTCCGGATTGAGGTTGTCCTTCATAATTGTAGGGTGTCCACATTTAGAAAAATTATGTCCTATTTTGATATGGTTCCTTAAAATGTTTTCTTTTGGTAATTTTTCTCGTGGTAAAAATTATAATATTGAAATAAAACATTTTATTAAAATTTCTTCAAAATTACTGATTTTAAAATATTGCAATTGTTTTTATTGTAATTTTCTCACTGATAATTGATAACAGTACAACACCACATTTTAAGCAACACAAACAAAAACGATGACCACAGTCTTCACAAATCCCCGATGACCGTAATCGCCACTCTGAAAAAATTGCATTAACTTTTTGGCGCAGTATTGCAAACTACCACACTACAATATTCATCTTAGATGTTTTAACATCATTATGAAAAATCATAATCGAATTATATATCCTGGGACTATAGATAACATGGACACAATAGAAAAATGGTCCTTAGGCTATGACGTCATCCGTCCTCAAGTACCTCTACAAAATTACTTATCCAGTTAGAGTAACTAACTATATAATATTATTAGTTAGTTACTTATCCATGATTGGCATTACTAAATTCAATTCGCAAATCGCAACCATAGTCGCAACACCAAAGAGTTACCCTTGCTTTGTCTTTGCACCCATGTATTAAATTACTCTTTGTTTTGCACGGTCCTTGGATTGATTGAGGTATAGGAGCGACCCCATTGAGGTATAGGAGCGGCCCTACCTACCATTGATATAGGAATTAGAAGGATTTGTTATAATGTCATATATATACTTAGTTATGGAATAGTTTAGAAGACGAAATAATAAACATAATGTGTTTCTCTTTACTACAGTGTAAACTGTGACCTATCACTAAGGTACTAACTACTAAAACCACTAAAACCCACTTTGACAAAGGAATGTCAAAGTCACGTCAAAGTGGACATTAGTAGGAACAAAACCATCATGTTTTGTATGCATGTTTTTTTCGTAGGTAGCATCGAGGTATAGGAGCGGCCCTACCTAAAAATTATAATATTGAAATAAAACATTTTATTAGAATTATTTCAAAAGTACCGAATTAAATTTATTGCATTATGAGTAAATTGAAAATTAAGGTACCTATACAATTACGGTTTTTTTTATATGGAAATAGCCAGCAAACGAGCTGACGATCCACCTGATGGTAAGTGGCTATCGCCGCCCATGAAACTCAGCAACACCAAAGGCATCACTGATGCGTTGCCGGCCAAGAAAGAAAGAAGAAAAAGAAAGAAAGAACTGGCTCTCAAGCCCCCAGCTGGAACACGACGAGTCGTTTGGCGGCTGACTCATGCTCGAGGGTGGTAGCTATCCAGGCGAACCCCTGGAGAAATAATAATAGTAATAATGGTATTAATTAACCATTAAAATCTATACATTAGAAAAGAGATATTAGAAAAATCTATATTATATCTATTACAAAAGAGTGAATAGGCTTTTATTAAGTTAGTGTGCTCACCATCCTAGACCATATCTTCACTTACCATCAGGTGGGATTATGGTCAAGCATTAACTTATTTTATGTAAAAAAAAAAAAAAACATTATGTGTTACATCTATGTTATAATAATATAATATGTTATTAAAATCACAATGGAATGATATATCCTGGGACTATAGATAAAATGAACACAATACAAAATTGTCCTTCTGATATGACGTCATCGATCTTCAGGTACCTCTACAAAGTCAGTGATCCAGATGGAGTAATATATCCATGAGCGTAAATAACCATAGATTAAATTAAATATTGTAAATGTATTGATTGACGTAGTAATTTGACGTTTCAGACGTATAATTTTAACTCTTCGGTCTCTTCCTTTCCTTTTTCTCTTTCATTCGGAAGCTCAAACGTGCTTGTTCTCTCGGAGCTAAGGCCTTTCGGCGACTTGCACGTTCAAATAACATTAAAATGGCATCAAAGGCTGAATTAGCTTGTGTATACTCCGCTCTCATCCTTGTTGATGATGATATCGCCGTCACCGTAAGTATCAATCAAATATGTTATATTCATCATCTATGAGAGGTTATGTTGTCAAATTTCCATCCACACACATCTTGTAATTTACAGGAATTTCCGGTAAATAACAGTTGCCTAATCAATTCCGAGTTATAATCCTACTTTTCTAACAATATATTTTACGCATACGATTAGTTTTTACTCATTTCAGTGAAATTACTTTTGTTTACAGGGTGAGAAGATCTCTACGATCTTAAAGGCCGCCAACGTTGACGTTGAGCCGTACTGGCCAGGTTTGTTCGCCAAGGCGCTGGAGGGTGTGAATGTGCGAGACTTGATCACCAACATCGGGTCCGGCGTGGGTGCTGCGCCCGCCGCCGGTGCACCCGCTGCCGCCTCCGCCGCCGCGCCGGCCGCTGAAGCCGCCAAGGAAGAGAAGAAGGAGGAAGAGCCTGAAGAATCTGATGATGACATGGGCTTCGGTATGTACACTTTAGTTTTATAGATTCAATAGAAATTATAGAATGGTTATAATAATGTTGACAGCCTGATTGATATCTGCTGAAACTTAATTTTTTTTTTTTTTTTATATTATTTTTTAAATACACCAATAAAAATCTCACTGATATTAATTTCATATAAACTAATCAAGAAGATAAAAACTAATGTAAATTAAAAGATGCAGTTCATTTGTGCTAAAATAAGTTAACAGCAATATTTAATTGAGAGTATTTCAATGATGTCTGATCTATACATGTATTAGCTTCGGAATGAAGATGACCGAAAATATTTTTTCTGAGCAATCTTATAAACCCTTAGATTAAAATGGTGTTTATTAATTTAATATTAACCAATTATTTTGTTTGTTTCAGGTCTTTTTGACTAAAAAGCTATTGAAAGCTTTGGTATTATTCCATTGTGAGCTTTATGAAGCTTCTTTAGTTTTAAGGAAAATTTTATAAAAATAGAAAAAACCTAAAAAAACTTTTTTGTTTTATTTTACTGTTTTAGTACCACACCAAATTTAAAATTTCATCTATAGTCGAATCACTAATTCCCAGTTTTTGATGAAAAATCAGTAGTATCGTGACAAACCGATTCTGATGTGAATCAATTCAATAAGATTTGAAACCATTGAATGAATTTACTATGTATGTTAGTATATTAGTTCATTGTTTGAAACATGTATTTTATATGGACCAAGAATTTGCTATTATTTATTATTACTACAGCTAAAATAGTTCAGTGATATTATTTTCTGCCAATTCAGTCTGGTGAATTAGTGATTCAACTAAATAAATTAGTACCACTCAATGTATCCATATCCAACATAAAAAATAAATCTGTTTATTTTATATTAGTCCAGTCAAATAACCCCAAGTTCTTATTTTTTAATCTGGTCAAGGACCAGATTTGTCTTTTACGTAACGAAATATGCATAACATCTATATTTTGGTTAGCTTTAAATTATTCAAGACAATTTTACTTAAATGCTTAAATGATAGTTTTAAATCACCCCAAATCTTATTATGATACAAAATTTTTGTTTTGTATTCATGTTAAGACATTGGCACATGAGTTTGTGGTATAAACTTAGTGCAAGTGTAATCATGTACAAATTTTTTTATTACTTAACAGATTCGTTGCTGATGGCACTACAGGCGTGTCATAATTTTTTTAACTTGTGGCTTATGACACGATAGGTGTGTCATCAATTTTTTTTAATTTGTGACTTATGACACGATAGGCGTGTCATTTTTCCATCGATTGTAACACCCTCAAATTGAGTATTAGAAGAGTCTGTCTAGAACAAAACTATCAAGATTTTTCACATAGACCAAGCCTGTTATCTTAGTCATAGAAAATTTGTTCAGAGCCATGGCGAAGTTTTCGAAAATGGGCGCCGCAACGAATCGGTTAAATAGCAAAGATAATAGACAAAATATAGGAGTTTCTTTCGCCATTACTTTTTCTCCATGACAAAGCCTTTCCGAAATGGTAGTAGATTAAAAAAGGAGTAATGTCCGTATATGTGTTGAAAAATACCCACATGATTAAATGAGTTAGAAATATATAAATCCATTAAAAGATACCATTATTATTTGTATCACTATTTATTGCAATAATAACATAAACATTTACACACTACTAAATAAATTAATCACTACAGTCCTACAACTAGCCCCACATAGCTCTTTGCACTCCAGACAGTTTGTTGTAGTCTGCCAAGTGCCTCCAGACTATACGACTCATTCTCCACTCCTTGACAATACCACGGGGTCTGAAAATTAAAAACATTATTCTTGAAATTGCCGCTTACAATTTTATTGTAGTGTTGTTGGTTAGTAGTAATTAGTACAGGACTATTTTTTTTCTTATTTGCTTGTGCTTAGTAGTGTTATTAAGACAGCAGTAGGATCACAGACAATCAATGATTTTAATACATATTTCCATTCATTGTTCATAGTAATATATTTTCCAGATCACCAGTTTGATTATTGGATTATGTTGAAACCAACTTCTAACATTCTAATCCCTAATAAGTTAAATTTCTAAAAATTTAAGCATATTAAAATTGATAATATAATAATTACATCCTATATTATGTATTATAAATGTGAAAGTTTGAGAGGATGTTTATTATTTTTTCACGCAATAACTACTGAATTGATCTTCATGAAAATTAGCATACAGGTAGACCATGACGTAGAGAACTTAGTACCCAAAAAAACACGAGCAAATTACTAGTTGATAATAAACTGCTTTTAGTATACCTTGAAGTCACAACACATCTATTATTGATTCTCATTGGGGAAGCATTCCATTCAAAGTTGTTTATTTCTTTATCAGCTATTTCTCTGATTTCTATGGGTAAAACATCATTTTTACGTAATGCGTTGACCCTTGTTCTTTCCAGGTAATTCTCGGCGCTCATTCGCCTCCTTTTTACATCTCTTATCATAAGCCAGTTTGCCCATTTATTACGAACTTGTAGAAACTGAGGGATGAAAATTGTAATGAGAATGAGATTAAGAACACGTTACAAATATCACATCTGAAAATATCATGCAATATAATAAATATCGACCAATATTAGTAAAATAGTTCTAGTATGAAGACATGACTTACACCAAAACCAGGAACTGATTGGGATTTCCATACAAATTTTGCTAGATTTGAAGTTCCGTTTAAATTCATTTTCACTCTACAATTTTCTTAAACAATTGAGTAATAATATATTAATGAGTTTAAACAATTGTGTAATAATATAATAAATATTAATACATCAGATTAAATCATTCTCATCTCAAGGTTCCTATTTTAGACATTTTAGGTTATGAATGAAGTTCACAGAATCACAGATTAAATAATGTGTTGTGTCAGTGTCACTTGTCTTGCCAGTTGCCACAAAGTGGTGTCACCATGGATATATTACTCTAACTGGATATATAACTTCTTACCACTCATTTACACGCGCGGCGTGTTGTGACACTGCGGAAAGACCCTAGAACAAAGACTGTAAAATAACATTTTTTTTTTCACAAATTTTTATGAATTAAGAATAAAACACATTCAAAAACACCATATTTTGTGAAACCCTCGCCTTAAGGGCTTTTATTTCTCTCCTTTTTGTGTGGTCTTGTGGGTTTGGCCCTCACTGGCTTAAGGGCCCCTTACATACAGACCGAAATGTTTTTACACACTTTAGCAGATTAGACCCTCGAAAAGAGGATGAGGAACATTGATATTTCCATTTCATTCATACGCCCTTTGTGGGAAGGCGTGATGACCTACCACCTACACACACAATGGTAAAGTTGTAAAGGCCGTTGGGGCAACAGCATTAAAATTTTCGAAAAAAAGGAAAGGTATCACATAAATAACAGCCATAATTTTTTTTTATGAATGGTGATTGTTTCATGGAAAATGATTGCGCATCGTCAATATAGTTTCACTTTAAAACATCTGTTTGGGTTACAGTCTAAAAAAATCAAAACGATTTTACAACATATATATATTAAAAACAAAATAAATTTAACAAGCGACAGTCCCATACAAGTAACTATACAAGTACAATATTGCAAATAATACAACAGAGGTGTGATAACATTTATAGAAAATTTAAATTTGCATTTAAACAATGAACATTACAACAAAATCAATCCCTATATCTACTACTTTACACTTAGGTGCCTTTTATTTAGTTATGTTACAAAAGTAGGCCATGTTTAATAGTGAAACCTAAATACATATTTACATGAACTGTTTTTACCAAATAATCTCATGTAATTTAAGTGCATATTTTATAAATTACTGTTTAACAAATTAAATATTTATTTATGAATATAGTAAGTATATAGAATAGAATTTTACAAGATTTCCATTATTAATTGGACTTTGCTATAGAGGCCATGGAATCACACTTAATAATACTCACAGATTTGCTATGAATCATAATGATATTGAATGGTCGATCCAAATAAAGATAAAGATTATAAGATCTTCATAAAAAAGTTGTATCATGATAAATTACTTCGATTCACATAATTATACAATGATAACAACATTATCAAGAAAGTTTCTAGAATGCATAATGTCTTTAAGAATGTAATACAAAGAGATCAATTTTTACAAATAAAATCTAATTTTAAAGTAATTTAATATAAGTACATTTATTCTTAAGTTTATCTAAGAAAGCAGCAATAGTAAGAGAAATTGCAATTGACAATTTAATATTTATATACCAATAAGGTAATCTGTCATTGATTTATGTTTCCAGGTCCCAAGAAAATAAGTGATGTTTTACAAGCATATCGCGAACTCCTTCCTTTAATGGTTGGTTTTGTGTGTCTTTCTTCAAAGGCAACTCCCACTCAGGATTCAAGTTAAATCCAAACTGTGAAAGAATCCTCAATTCACATTTAATCTGGACCCATCCTGGTGAATTGATAAATGACCATGGATGGTACCATTTCTGGACAACATCTACACAGGAACATAGGACTTCCAGCCATAGATGCAGAGCTTCTTCATTCAATCCCATACAGATAAGTGTGCGTAACTTCACATCCATTTGCGCATGAGCATTATCATGGGAGAGGTTAATTGCTTGAACACATCTGTACAAAAGTTCCTCTGGTGTAAGCACTTTGCTATCTTCATCTAAGCGATATGTCTTACATAATACTAGACGACTATAAACAGAATTAAAGTCCTTCTCAACTTCCCTGGATGATGCTTCTTCTATGAATAGCCAAGGGTGACATGGCCCATCTAGGAAGCTTGGCCTTTTAATGCCATGTAGGAGCACCCTCTTGAAAGCCGGAGCTAAAACTCCTCTCACCAAGTGTGCTGCTTTTTCTGTAACTGAATCATCTCCAGCTCTGCTATACTTAACTCCCTTTTCGTCCAACAATTTTACAAATCTTGCAGGGAACCAGCCCCTTAGGCCATTCAATTCTCCAGTCCAACAGTGTTCATCTCTGGAACTTATGACTTCTATGACATCATTTTTCCTGAAGCCCAGTTCATCTCCATCTCTTCTTTCAAAATCCAGCAACGCTTTCGCCCTCCTTCTCTTACTTCTAGAAACATTGACATATCTTTCTCTGTCTGCTGCATGACTCTGCATGGTATAATCGGCTGTCAATTGAACTTCAGATGCTAGCTGTGGCTCGAGGGCAACAAAATGTCTAGCTACTTGCAGGATGGCTTCTCGGAGATCTACTAAAATTTCTGTCTGTTTTACATTCTTTGAAACAGCATCCTCATTGTTGCTATCATCTCCAAAAAGTATGGTCTGGATGACAGATTTACTTCTTTTAATTTGACGCCTTTGTAGCTGCTGCTTGGGCAGATTGGGGGCAGCACTTGGGTTACCAACCAAAGCTCCTTGATCAGCCATGAGGTAAGCCAAATGCCTCCTTCGGTGTGTTTCAATCAGTGCTGGACTTAATGTATCACCACAAACTTCATCTATAGTTTTTATCAGAAGGTCTACATCATCTATTTCTCCTGGAATGTCAGATAAGGCATTGAAAATTTGTGCAGAATTTGATATCTCAGTGAATCTGTTTTCTTTTATTTTGAGCATTGCAAGCGTGACCTTGAATAGAACTATGGAGCCATCTAAATAAAATAGATCCCATATCCTTAGCAATATTTTCATGTGCACAACATTGGCATAGAGAGTCAGAAACCAATGCATGGTAATTAAAGAGAGCTCAATGTCATGGGCATTTAAAACTTGGTCAATGCCAGGTAAGTATGTAGATATTAGGGTTCTTAAAACTTTCTGGTCTGCTTGGATGCCAATAAGTGTTGAGGAATAATATGAGGCGGGTAAGAGATCCTCCACTGTAGTGCACATTATCCAGAATGCTTCCTCCTCCTCCATCAATAGCAACAAAGAAGCTGCAATCATTCCAGTGCCTTGACAGTAGCCAATGTCAGGGTACAGCCAGGCAAGTGCTCTCAAGATTCTCCTTAACCTCGGCACTCCAGTGCTTGTAGGGTGAGAGAAACAGACATTGTTAGGTAGTATTTGAACCAAATCTTTCTCAATCTGCTTACTTGTAACCAAGCCATCATCACTCGAAGCACGCACAATCTCATGATATGTGATTTCTGTTGTCGCCCTTTTTTTGTTGGCACCACAAAGGTGCATCCAGACTTGAGGGCGAAGCGAGTGAGGTACACCATCTTTGACCATTTTTTGCAGTTTGTCGGACTTCACAAGCTTACTGTCACGGTCTGAGAAGTTTATTTCCTTACTGTAAAACTCCCACTCCAGGCGGTGTTGGTCGTCTTCAATAAATACGTTCGCAAGTAACTTGTTAGAAGTGGGTTCAGGTCCATCTTCTTCATCCACACAAAACCCAAATTCATCAAATCTGTAGTCCGGAAGACCTCCGTGACCGTCTGATTCAGGTTGGGCCAACTTAGCCATGATATCTTGAGGCACCATACTTGCTGTGAGTGCGGAGAAGGGACCTCCAGGCGATGGAAGTAGTTCATCAGCAACATTCATGCCACGAATTGCATCGATCATGTCTTCGGGGTCATCGTCAGCTAATGCTGCACTGATCTTACGCTCGTGATCTTCGCGCCCCACGTAACCCACATGGTCCCGCGAGCTGAATAAGGATTTAGCTAAATCCATTTCTTAATCTTATGGCAAAATGATTTTATTGTTAATGTATTTAAGATAATGACAAAAACGCCACAAAAACAGAAACAGCACAAACTAGGTATATAAAAAGTCATACAGAGACCACAGAGTACTTAATCACTACGACAGAGACAAGAGAGCAGTGTCGCCAGGTCCAAAAATTAGATTACGGTATATTTTCTTAATATAATACGGTAGATTTTTTGAAATTATGTGGTCCATAGACATTAAGATACGGTAGAAATACGGTAAATATTTTTTATATAACTAGTTAATTCCTATCTAATCCGAATCAGAAAAAACCTCTTCGTCTTCAATGTTTTTGTAAATATCATTGTTCATTTTTTTAATCATGTACAGTGTGGGCAATGATATTATAATCATAAAGTTTATAGGAAAGGAGAGTCATCTCGTGAGGGGAAAGTTGAAAAAGTGACCCAGCTGGTTTTTAAAAATAAGCAATATTGACATTAATTCGTATTTCTTTTCTTTTTTTTTGCAAAATTTTGAAAAACTGAAAAATACGTACTATTCCATTAATTTAAGCAAGTAATATTTATTGCAAATTTGAAGTACTTCGGTTGATATTTTAAAAATATTCCATACAAACTTTCATCCCATTTCCCAGGGAAAACTTTTAATTTTCCAGGATAAAAGTTCCCTAAAATAATTATGACCCGGAGTATTAGTAACAACTTTACCATTTTCATCAAAATCCGTTCAAAGTTTTCATGTGTTGCCCGGACAGACAAACAGACAGACAGACAATAATTCTAAAAAAAATATTTTTGTACTCTAACACGTTAATTAAGTATGTACCCAGAATCGACTTTTTTTTAATATTCAATGGACAGAAAGTTTGCCCTTTGAGTTTTATTATAGTGTAGATTGTCTTCTAAAGCCAGAGTAAGAGATTGTTGAGTGGTCTCAATGTCCATGAAATTAAGTATCTTCATTCGGATTTGATATAAATCAGATGTTGCCTAAGCTACGGAATACTACTTATTTAGTTATAAATGTTTTTTGTGTGTTATATTAAATTAATGTAAAAAATTTGCCTGCAAATATGCCATGTCTAAATTACGGTAGATTTTGACACCGTAATTACATCGTTACGGTGGACGGTAAATCAGAGCTGAATACCGGTAGATCTACCGTGATTTTGTGGTACCTGGTAACACTGATTCAATATAACACACAAAAATGATAATGAGATTTAAATGATGTTAATGAGATGGCTCTCCTTAACTCTATACTCCATGGTTTTTGTAATGTCAATTGTCTTGTCTTGTGTCAATGTCAGAATGACATCTTGTGACTTCCGACTTGCGTTGCGACTTGCGAGTACGCGAGTTGAAAATCAGAAATTCAGAATTGATTAATAAAAAAGTGATTAATTTCTATTACTCTTTTCAATTTCAACTTCAACGCAAAAATTGAGAAATTCAATGTGTGTTTAACAGCAAAATTAGAACTAAGTGTATTTTTAGGTGATATCTCTTAGCTAATCAGAAAGCAAGAGGAGGCGTCGGTCATCACATCAACCAAACATTACTGTGATCATTGTTTTGATTGCAGCGGTCTTCATAATAAACTAGTTAACAAGAAATAAAGTGATAATAAGTGTTCAGTTATAATAATCTCGCGATCCTGGCTAAAATTTAAATGGTAATAAATTAGGTTAGTGTTTAGATATCACGGAATCTTGTAGCAATAACCCGTAAAAGTTATGTAAACGTCGAGTAAACAAAGCTTGTATTTGTGAATATTATTAATATTAGGTAAGATGGTATTTAAAAAGTGCTGTGTTGCGAAATGCAAGTCAAAATCTACTCGCAAGGAGGACGTTCGAGTAACGTATCACAAGTTTCCGAAAGATGTTTCAGTTCGCGACACTTGGGTCAAAGTTACACGGACGCATGACGTTGATCGCAATAAATATGTGTGCAGTAGACACTTCTTGTTGACTGACTTTCACCACTATCAGGGCAGATATGTCCTGAAGTCAGGTATTTACCGATCTGTCTGTAGTTAGTCTCCGGAATCATCTTTTGTTGGTTTTATTTTCTTTTTACTAGCACTTTTTACTTGCAAGTTCATTGTTTTTCTTTATTTCGTCATGCACGTAATAAGTTATTTTGATGATACTGAAGGATCATATAAAATTGTTTAAAGTAATAATTATGCAACTTATCATTGTTTATTGTATGTAATTATTATGAGTTTTGTGCAGCGAACTTAACTAGTATTATTTTAACTATTTTCATGTATATTATTAAGTAAAATGTTGATTATGGAATCAGAAAAATTAATCCATTATACAATCATGAGCAAAATAATAAATGTGCAAAAAAATGGCATTTGCTGATAAAGTTTTCGGCTAAATATTTTTTGCTATTTGGTCCGCTGATTAATTTGAGAAAATACTGTTTTCCCTCTTTGAGTAATAGAATAATATGAGAAATTAGGAACAAATATGAATATATATATATTTTATTGAAACTTTGTAATGTTTTCTTCTTGATTTTAAATACAAGTAAAATCATAGTCAAATTATAACATAGTTTATATAGCTATTTATTTTCTTGTAGATATACTTCTTTAGAAATATTTGCCTACTTTTATTTAGTTTTCTGGAGAAGCATGGATAATTTGAGACTGTAATACTTAAACATTAGAGATATCACTGCAATATATACAGGGTGGAAAAAATACTATAGTTGAAGGAAAAGTATCCTAAATATAGATGATGACAAATTTTACTGAAAAGAAACTTTCCTATATTTTTAAAACTAATTAAAATAAAAGGAAAATAAAGGAATGTTTCCTTTTAGTAAAAGAACAATGCCCAAAAATTATTTTTCATTTTTGTTAGCGTCTTAAAACGTCAGTTATACCGAAGCAATTCAATTATTTTTTTATATATTTTAAAGTTAATACCTGTAACCGTATTACCCTGCGTAAAATAATTTTATTAATAAGTTATGAATTGACTATAATAACAATGATGTCAACAATGTCCATTTTCATTCGGGCCCTCACTTCGATACATAGCTTGTATCAAGCAAGATATAGGGAGACTTCTGGCCAATATTACAGACAGAATTTCGTTATAAATGTTGGTATGACAAATGTAATGATGTCAAATTTCCATTTCCGGTTGTCAATCAAAAAAAAGTCAGAATAAAATAATGGTAAAAATTACAGGCAGCCGTAATTCTCCCCTACTCTATGACTCAATGGTAATAAGAATTCAATCTCAAAATGCTTTGGTTCTGGGGTGTGTCTGCTGAAAATTCTTATATATCTAAGCTCAGAAATTAAAGCTGCGATTTTTAGATTTTTTTTTTATTTTAAGACGCTAAAGTTGAAAATGAAATAAAACGATGTATGGCAGTTGGGCATTGTTCTTTGACATCATCAATATTCAGGGTACTTTTCCTCCAACTACCGTCTTTTTATTCCACCCTGTATATATTTTTGTTTTTAAAGATGTTGAAGAGTAGAAATCACTAGTGATCATTTGTTTTTTGCATCTTTATGCTTGCATAAGGCAAATATAGTGATGCATGAATACAGCTGTCATGAATGATATAATTTTAACATATTTAGTACCTACATAAAGTATTAATACTACAGGTGCAGTACCCAAAGTTTTCCCGTGGACAAAAATGGATGAACTAGACGCACTTACAACTGTAGAAGACACTGATCATCATAAAAGAAACCTTTCCACAAGCAGTAAAGAGTCTGAACCAGAGAATTTGGAAGCCATAAAAGATTTCATAGCAAAACATGAGAAAAAGAAAACAGATAATATGGAAACTCAAAATGGGTCTCAAAAGACAGATGACATTACAATAGAAATAGATGATAGCACAGCTGAATCTAGCATCCAGAGTGATAAAGATGAGACATTGGCAATTGCCTCCAGCGTTATGGATTTAATATTCAATGAATCTACTGACAAGTTGTCAAAGAATAATGAATCTACCTCACATTCTTCATCCATGGATAAAGGTATGGTTTTATTATAAATTTGTAACTGCTCCCACTTTGGAGACCTATCTTAGTACACAGACTGCCCAGCCCACACTCGAGAAAACTTACATAACTTTTTTATTTGTGTACTGATTGAAATAAAACCAATACCAAATGTTAATCCAAGCTTACTCTATTATGTTTTGCAGGGATCCTTTTTCCACATAAACAATATCATCAATGTAACTAACCTGATGTTCTTTTTATGGTTGGGTGCTTTGCACGCCATGCATCCAAAGGGATTTGATCAAATCTTGTTTTTTAATGTCATATTCCTGTGACATCAACATCACACATTGTATTTATATTTCTTTTTCCTTATAATTTAAGGTACAACCAGTGTTGCATTATCTGTTGGATCAAAAGTAGAAGCGAAAGATTTTGCTGAGAGCTGGTACACCGCTGAGATAGTCGAGGTTGATTATGATGAGATGGAAGTCTTAGTACGCTATGATAGTGTAACCAAAAAGTAAGTCTCATTTTATTTTTAGTTACTTAAAATCTATATAAATAAAAAGGAATGTTGCTAAGCGCAAAACTCGAGAATGGCTTGACCAATTTGTCAAAATTTTTTTTTGTAAAGGTTTTAATAATAATAATAATAATAAAAATGCGTGGACAATAGTAAAACAATACTTTTCACATAAAAAGCTACGGCGCTGCGTAAACGGTTTAAGTTACGCAAAAATCATGTATGATAGAATTGTTCCGAAGAGGGAGATGGAGGGGAGGGGTATGGAGGGGTAGGGTGAGGAGGAGAGAAAGGGAGCGGAGAGGGAAAGGGAATTTAATGGTCTCTGATTTGTTAAACCTACCAAAACTATAAAAGTTAAAAGTAACAACAAAGTACATTCCTTGATTGTTAGGTGAAACGAAGTTCGCCGGGTCAGCTAGTTTTTTATAAATTAGTATCAGTATGTATATCTTTATTGCGCAGTAACTTATTATTGACATTGTATGATATTTAATTAAAAACCTAGAAATTATGAGTATTACACCACATATTATTTATTTATTTAAAATTTATGTCACCTTATAAAAAGAATGAACAAAGGGCAAACTTAATGCCTAACGGCATTGTCCACCTGTCAACCCTGGGTGGATGTGGAAAGAACTGATGTCAGGTGTTAAAACTACTTAAAAAAAATGATAAAAATGTCGAAAAACAAATACTACTTACGCACAATATACATATACACTTATATACTATACATACTATTATTATTTATTATTATATGTACTTTACCTGAGTATTTTTTTCTGTTTTTTTGCTATCTTTTACATTAAAAACTTTTTTGAAGAGTACCTACTTGAAAATGATTAACAAAGAAACAAATTGATCACTTAAAAGTTTTCACTCAAAAATTTGAAATTGTGACAAATGTTCAAACTGTCTTCGCTTTTGTTTCTGTCAGCTAGTCAATTGAAAGTGTGAAATAATATTTTCAAATATATTACAATAATTTTAGGTCTGAGGAATGGATAAGTGTCAGTAGTCCAAGGCTAAGACCAGTGACTGGAGAAATTAAGTCGGGTGAAATTAAGTGTTCAATATCAGCCGCAGATGAAAAAGCTCAGAAGATGAAACCAACCAAGGTGACTGCGGAGACACCACCAGTCAAGGAAGAGGAGAAAGTTGAGGATAAACCGAAACTGGCGTTTGCAGTTGGAGAACGATGTCTAGCACGATGGAGGGACAATCGCAGATTTGTTGCTACCATACAAGATGATTTAGGGGATGGTAATATGATTTTCATATGTATTAAAATTTAGGCTGAAACTAAACATCCGGTAAACAGATGGATAAAATAACTTTAGTCGTCCGTGAATTATTATAGTTACATTCATGACTTTTACAAGGCGGGGGGCTACAACCACACAATTAACGTCATAATAATAGGACTCCGTCACAGATGTCGCCGAACCCTGCTTCGCGGAATCCCTTTTTATTCCCGTAAATAAAAACAGGAACATAACTAACCTAATTATTTTTTGAGTTCGATCACGTGACTTTCAAGGAGCCCAAGGCGCATTTACGTACACTATAACCTAATATGACTTAAGTTATTTAATTTATCCCTTACTTGGACGACTAATTTATTTTATTTGACCGATAGTAAAACGTAGTAGGTACTTTATTTCCGATATCCGAAAAAATAATAATATATTATTCATCCGTTTTACGCAATGATGTTTATTAAAGATACGTTATGCCCTTATAAATGAAACGAAAAATCTGTTCCGAAAACACCCACGTTTATTGTTTGTTTCGGTACACCAATCAGCGCTTGTTAAATTATGTAAAAGGGATAGCATTACTAAAACCATAATAGTGAAAAAGACAGCTAGTGTTTGTCGCTCGCGTCACAAGTACCTTACGTTCGGCTGGCGCCAAGCTGGCGCGCTGTCATGCCGCCATACTTATTTTGTTAGAGAATTATTGAAATGAAATAAAATGCAATAAATCATGATTCCTTACTTGTGGTATGTTATTCCATGAATTTTATTTTTTTTACGTAAGTAATTAGTGCATTTACGCATAACACACGAAGGCATTTTAACGCTGTATGTCAAATCTCCAGCACTTCTGACAAAAATAAAAGCGTGCGTATCGACAGAGTATTGAGAGAGCGACTGCGAGTAATGCGAGCAAGCGTGGTCAATTGACTACTCTTTCGCTCTTCGCCGTCGGCGCGCTAGTAACCCATCTACCTCTTTTACACATATAATATCATTGGTTTTACGTATCAATAGTCACTCCGCATTTATGAATCTTAAAACTATATTATAGTCCAGATGGCAAATGCCGCTTACTGATCATTTGTTAGGCCCTTAAAACTATGAAGTTGTCAAAATATTATTTTATTACTATATGCCATATAGCTAATATTAAAATAAATGAACTATCTATACTAATATTATAAAGAGGAAAGATTTCATTGTTTGCATTGAGTAGGCTCCGAAACTACCGAACCGATTTGAAAAATTCTTTCACTGTTGGGAAGCTACACTATCCCCGGCTATATTATATTTTTTTTCACAATTTTTTCCGAAGCGAAGCGAGGGCGATTTCCTAGTTTGGTAATAAGTAGCAATCAATATCAAAATCATAAATAGAATCAATAAAACTATTATGGCTATGGTTTTGATAAGTCATTGAGGATCACTTTGATTTGTTACACCAAATGTATTTCTGAATACATATAATCAAAAATTTTAATAAAAAAAATAACCGATTTCAAATGAAGTACATCCAATAAAAAAAGAATCGTCGAAATCGGTTGGATATTGAGTTATTCGTCCATTTATCACGCACATACTCAACGCAAATTTAAGACTTCTATGCTTTTGACATGGATGCAATTGTCAGATCTCGCTCAAATGTGGGACCACACGACAAGCACCAGCTTTGGATTAAAAAAAGAATCATCAAAATCGGTTCACCCAGTCCAAAGTTCTGAGGTAACAAACATAAAAAAAATACAGTCGAATTGAGAACCTCCTCCTTTTTTTGAAGTCGGTTAAAAATATAATAAAATGTTTGCTAACTCCACAGGTACATATGCGATAGCTTTCGACGATGGATTCCACTGGAAGTGTAGCGTTAATAGGTTGTCGAAGTTGAAGAGTTCTCACTTAGACTCCCGTGCTTGTTCCACTCCGTCTCCTACTCCTGGCGCTGGTCCCAGCACTTCTACAGCCGTTAATCCCATGCCTGCGTTCCATACACATCTCTTTGATCCAACACGTGACTATTTGGGCTCCAAAAGCGAGCGACGGGAACAGAAACGCAAATTGAATATCAAGGAGATTTTTAACATTGGACAGAAACAACGCAGAAAGGATGCGCCGGTTAAGGATCAAAGGCCTAAAACACCAAAAGAAAAAAAACCAAGAATCCTCAAGAGCAATGTCAAGGTCGAACCTAAAACAGAAGCAGAAAAGAAGGATATTCCTGGTAAGTGTAACATTATTCTTTCATAAGTATGTATTTTTGTTGTTGCGTTAATATTTTCCTACTATTGGTACTGTTAATTTTTACAATGTATTCTTTTTCTAGATGCGATTGCATCAATAATTGGTATGGTTAACAATGAAAATGTTGGTGTTAAGAAGGATTCGGTAGATGTCAAAATTAAAAAAGAAAAGACGAAAATTAAGGAAGGACACAAATATTCTCTATCTGCGGATAAAAGAAATTCTAAATCTAAGCATAATCAATCTCAAAAAGATGATGATGAAAATTTGGAAAGTATTGGAAAGAAGAAAGCTGAACAAACATCCGTATTAAACGTATCAGATGAAGACACACAAAGTGCAAAAATGTCTGATACAGAATTTGACACATTTGATGATCAAGATGATGTGAATACGTCTGGAGATCAAGATGGAAAACTTTCAGATGATCCAGATGGGAAAATGAGCATTGATAAGGTAAGGCATAGAGCATTTCTGGTTATAGGTCATATTTTTGTATTTTAACTGTACAATATAATTTTTTTTTTACATTTTCTATCAATCATAGATTCAAGAAGAGGATAAGCTGCAGAATTTTGAGAAACTTGACGATGTTGTGCACGAACAAGTGATGGATCGTATAAAGGAGGCCATTATTAAATTAGAGGATGGTTTGAATAGAGATCTTAATGCCGGCTCACCTAAAATAACTAGAGAATTTAACCCCGATTCACCTAAAGTGAATAGAGTATTTACAGTCGACTCGCCTAAAGCGAATGTGGAACATGACACCGAGTCAACGAATTTGAATGTAGAGCAACACGTTGATTCGCCTAAATTCAATACAGAACTGAATGTTGTTTCGCCTAAAGTTGAAACAGAACAAAATATTGATTCACCTCAAGTGAATACAGAATTTAATGTTGATTCGCCTAAAGTGAATTTAGAACTAAATGCAGATTCTCCGAAAGTAACTGCAGAACATAGTGTAGAATCTCCTGAAGCTACTGTACAAATCACAGATCAGCCTGAAGTGAAAGAAGAACCTAACGCTGAATTATCTAAAGTTGATATAGACCCTAACGCAGTTAAATCCGATCCAGTTAAATTGGAAACAGTGAAAGAGGATCCAGAAAAACCAATTGTGAAAGAAGAGATAAAACAAGAGCCAAGCACAAGTAAAATAAAGAAGTCGAAGAAGAGGTCCAAAAACCTTCTGAAGTTAGCGCAAAGAATAAGGGTGCTAGGGCAGGACGATCCACCGGGATCCGTGGTGGAGATAAACACTAAAATAGAGCACATAAAGAAGGAAATGAAAGAGATATTGATGATGTTTGAGAAGGAAGTGCCTGATAAGGAGTCTGAAGCCCCTTCGGAAGGCGAGTGGTGTTGTAGATGGGTGAACGGGGAACCTGTGGGTACCATTGTTGAAACAGAGCCGGATAATAGAATTGATGTTCTCAACAGAATTGCCTTGCCACGGAAGACTGTGCAGGTGAATTTTTTATGTTGATTTGTTTGTTGTGGGGTTGACATTTAGGCAAGGGTTATTGGAGACGAGTGCTTGATTGTAGATTGCGTCGAGGCTTCCAGGTCTTAAAAATGGTTGACTAAGAGTGACCACCATAAATTGCAGTTAAATGAGTCTTCCGAACATTCAAACATTGTGTTTTCACACATGCTATTACTGAACGTATCTGTCGATTATTTGTCTGCACTTAATATAAGCCATAGAGTTATCATCTGTTTAATTTAATTAGAAGTGAGTTGATGATTTTAAAATCATTTCTTATTTGTTGATTGCAATAATTTTCTTAATTTCGTTTTAGGTTGAAGACAAGAGACTCCCAGAGGGATGGACCAAACTTATGGTCCGTAGAAGTTTTGGTCACTCGGCAGGAAAGTGGGATGTTGTTCTTGTTAGGTAAGTAAGAGTGATGAAATAAAATTATGGGTATAATGAACAATCTGAAATGTCATTTTATTTTATCATCGCGTTGCATATTTGTTTTAATTTCTATAATGTCGACAAAATGGCTCAAATTGACGACAAATGGTTACCGTGCGGGACCTCTGCAACAAGGGTCCTGGGTTCGATTCCCAGCGAGGCGGAAATTTGAATGATGAGTTTGAATTTCTGTTTTCGGTCTGTGTGTGTGTCCTTGTCTTTGTGTGTTGTCCATGGTACCGACGAGATACTACACAGGGAATCCTAGTGTGGGGCTATGAGTGTGTAACGTTAATATTATAATCTCAGCAGATTTTCCACAATAAAGATGATTGATTGATATTGGTGAAGTTCAATCTTTGCATTGCAGAATTGAGCATATAAATATAATAACGTGATAAGTTTTAGGTATCGAGTACCTAGAATATATAGACTTTGAATAAAGATTTAGATTCTCATATATCATAACCACTTAGTCCACATAAAGCATAAACTGCCAAAATCTTCCCCGAATCAAGTTTTAAATATATACTACTACTAGCTGTGCCCCGCGGTTTCACCCTAATTTGTGGAAAAAACTAACTACTAAAATACATAATTATATGATGTTGTATAGCCTATAGCCTTCCACGATAAATGGACTATCAAACAAAAAGAATTGTTCAATTCGAACCAGTAGTTCCTGAGATTAGAGCGTTCAAGCAAACAAACAAACTCTTCAGCTTTATAATATTAGTATAGATATAGTACTGTACTAACAAGGCATCCGTACTAACATTATTTCTTCATTTCAGCCCAGACAAACGTCGATTCCACACGAAGACAGACATGCGACATTACCTCGAGAACAATCCGGACCCTTCGCTGAAGAGCTACGAACCAGCGTTATTAGACTTCGCGGTTCATCTTAAGCTGGCCAGGCGCATGGGCTGGGTGTCTGGCGATACTGGCCATGCGAGCCGCAGCTTGGTCAATAGACCCCTCTCGAGGAAACGGAAGAAGCTGATGCTTAAACGTGGTGATAAGGAGAGGAAGGTGAAGAAACGGAAGCTCAGTGCTGATGGCAGGGTGAGGATATTTGGATTTTATGGTAGTAGGAACGTATGAGGATAGATGGGCTAGGTAATGGCGAGTGGTAATATATTGGCATTGCATTGAAATGTGTTGCCAGCCATGAAGAAAGCGATGAAATTGCCTTAATTAATTCTCTCCAGTACTGCGACTGTAACACGTTTAAAATAGTATATTTCGTTACAAGTGCGGAAAGCCTGTCATTGCAAAGAGTTCTGACAAATGTCTACCCGAGCCGAGGCGCAGCCGAAGGCGAGTGTTGACAGTCGGAACAAGTTGCAATGACGGTTCCGCACGTGTACTGAACAACTATTTTTAATACAGTTGCGAAAAAATGATGCAATTTAATAGAATAATAAAAACACAATCTTTTTGGAAAATGGCGCCAACCGTAAAAGAATATAAGCAGATATTTTTTTTTGTTTTCTTCACCCATTCTGGGTAGGCAAAGGGAACTATGCCCATACAGCCAAGTCTTCAGTAGATTTTTTTTATTGTTATGAAATGAAAATGAAATTTAATAAGATGAAATAAAATGAAACCTTACCTAACTCATTGAAAATCAATAAATCTGATATTGAAACAAATTAGTAGCTTCTTTTTAGAAATATTTGCATGAATCATAAAAACTTCTATGATTTTTTTTTTGTAAAAACTTCGTGGTTAGTTTTTCTTTTTAATACACATTATTTTGACAGTTGGGAAAGAAAACGCACGAGTGTGTAATAGCCCACTTCCCGAACGCTATACGTCTCTGCAATACGCCACTTTTTGAGCAACTGTATTAAAAACTAATTTGTACGCATATTTCACACTTTGTTATTACAGAACAACATACATATATTACAGATGAGTTCGTATACAAGTACGCACTCTTGCACGTACTTGCGCGCGCATACACGCAAGCCATTCATACACGTGTCAATCCAAATAGTATCAACGCCTAGAAAAAAAAAATCTGTTCAAAATCTGCTGTAAACAGCATTCTAGCTACTTAATCATAATTGTCTCATTACAGTTGATGTACAAATGTTAATCTAATACCTTTAAACGAGCAATTCTTGTATATATATATATACAAGAATTGCTCGTTTAATTATATTTATATATATATATATAATTGGAATCTCGGAATCGGCTCCAACGATTTTCATGAAATTTAGTATATAGGGGGTTTCGGGGGTGATAAATCGATCTAGCTAGGATTCATTTTTAGAAAATGTCGTTTTATCGGTGTTTTCAGGCAATGATAAACTTCTACAATATACTCTTCCTGACATCTATTGGCAAGTAGCAATACTAAAGCTACTTCAGTAAATGGCGTTGTTAAGCAACACTAAACCGAGCAAAGCTTGGTCATCCGGATATTGTTCTTATTAACACAGTTACTATTATTCCAGTATAAATATGAGCGAGTACCAGTTCCTGGGACAAGTGGTTCTTCTATAATGGATTCATCTGGCAATATATCTTTCAACAACTCCACACTTGAGGATGGATATGGTAAGCATTTTTTTGTAGACTCACTTGCTGTGTTTATGCATTTTAAAATTTCCAATGTCACATTAACGTTGAAGATACGTTTCAGATCGTTAGTTTTGCCAAGCTTACTAACTTCCCTTAAACTGATTACTACTATCATTTAATTACTTTTTCCCACCTTAAATACGTCTTTCCAATAACTGGCAACTTTTATTACAGTATACGTGGGATCTTTAAAAGTGCAAGTGATCGAAAACCTGCTGCGATGCCCAGCGGAAGGCTGCTTCAAGAACTTCAGAAACAACACGCTCCTTCAAATGCACATCAAACATTACCACAGGGAGTTGCGTAAGTCTCTCGGCGCCACTCCCAAGGTATTGGACCTCGCGTACGCCAGGACAATGCCCACAGAAACTGAGACCAGACGTCACGAGCCAGACAATAAGATCATTAAAGTTAAGATTAAGCCACCAAAGAGAATCGAGGAGAAACTTGACATGAGGGAGATTAACATCGACCCGAGGGGAGATATTTCGAGCCCCATTCGAACACCCAGAGAGGAGAAAATACCTCGTTCTTTAGATTCTCCTATCATGCGTCAGTTCGCGCTTCAAGCTAGTAGTAGCAATGGCAATAGAACGGTAAAGAGACCGAAGGTATTGCTACCGGTGAGAAGACCGGAGCCTGTTCAGCTGCGACCTGAGTTGGAGCCAATTAATGACCTTCCTGATTTCTCGTTTGATAACACCCCAATTGAGCCAAAAGTCATAGTGCCGCCACTTCCAACTTTGGACTTCGAAACGGCAATCTCCACTCATACGGTCTCGAAGCCAGAGTTTATGCGAAGGGCAGAGAAGCGAAAGGTGTTTGCGACGATTTCGAAGGCACCATTGAGTGAGGATGAGGAAATGACAGGGATGACCTCGGATCTGGACCTGGACACGAGGTCCAGTTTCCCTGGTTCAGGGACGCCAGATTCTAAGACCATGGAGCCGAGGGTCCCTGCGCAGAACATACCAATGTCGTCGGAGTCCAACGAAGATTCTGCTATGTATATGTATACAGAGAGTAAGTAATAAGAGAAATAATGACCATTTACACATTGACATTCATGTATAGTTCATTTTTTTAGTCGAGTCCAAAGTAGTAAACAAATATGGCAGACTTCTAATGTCAATTTGCCATAGACAATATTCACGATTGAATAGGGTTTGGAATTATCGAATTTAAATCGATTAACATTTAACGAATACGGTTATACTTTAAAAATGGATAAATTTAAATTAAATCTTTCATATTTCATAAATAAATTATACAAGAAAGTTAAAGTAATTTCAGTGAAAGTAGTTTCAGTGTGTTATCAATAGTTATTTGTGTAATAAACATGTTGCAAATAAGACTGGTTGGTGGTGGTTCGGGAAATAATAACAACAGTGGGCGTTTACATCACTTTAGTCAGAAACTCATTTTAACACAGGTTTTACACTGGTTATAATTAAATACGCGATTAGGACTTATTGTCTTCAATTATCCGAGTAACAACCAACAAATATGGCCCGACGGCTCAGTGACCTCCGACACACTCGTCAATTTGATATCCGATTCCAAATATTGTTTGCACCGACACAGCCGTACAATTCACACGTCGCGTTCCGTCTTAAAAGTAACTACGTTCTTGTCTAGGCGTCTGCTCAGCTCGAAGGCTGTATCCAGAATGTCCGTTCGTCGCTGGCAAGTCAATAGCTTTCCTCGGTTCTCCCGTCACCGCGTGTCCAAATGACAGTAGTTATTTAGCACAGTGTTGCCATCTTCACAATTCGAATACACCCAAGCCTGGCCCGGCTTGATGTTCCATTTTATGATCTCCGACAAACATATCTTAAAGGTATACAACACTCAAAGCTTGTTTGACTGTTTTTTGTTTATCAGTTTGGACTCCGCCAAAAAATGGACTTTAGCATTTGGTTTTTTTATTTTTTATTTTTATTAAATTAATTTTTATTATAGTTCCGGTGATAGTATAAAAATAATAATAAATAAAACTTTTTTATTGATCCCATATTATTACAGTAGTTTAGAATAAAATATAACTTAGCAAAACAATAAAAACTGTAGACAAGTTTTAGTATTAGTAAAGACTTATGACTATATTTAGTTGATTAGTATTTAATAATATTTGATATGGGTCCCATCTTGGGTATAGGCCTCCCTTCCTTTCCAGTATTGTGATGATAGTATTAGTGAATAATATAATAAATTTTAAAGCTCTATAATGTTTCGGCAGCGGGCGAGCGTATAAAGCTTGAGCGTATGAAACGGGAGGAGATCATCAACTGCCACTGCGGGTTCCGCGAGGAGGACGGGCTCATGGTGCAGTGCGAGCTGTGTCTGTGTTGGCAACACGCGCTCTGCCACAACATACAGCGGGAGGCCGATGTACGTATACTAAACTTGTTGTTCACCTGTGTGGCGCGATGGTCCTGGGTTCGATTCCCAGCGAGGAAAGAATGATGAGTTTGAATTTCTGTTCTCGGTCTGGGTGTGAGTGTTGTTGTGTGTTGGCCATGGCACCCACGATATAGGGATTCTAGTGTGGGACTATGAGTGTGAAGCGTTATTTATTTAGTTTAATGTTTGTGGGTCGGACTTTAATGTCGATGATTCAGGTGGGAGAGCGATGGATGTAGCGGAACTGGCTAGCTAGCGGAACCCTTGATATACTGAGTAGGGCCAGGGGGACTGAATACAAAATAATTGTTACAATTAATAGTAATATACAATTTCAGTTTAATCAGTTATTAATCTACCTTTATCTATAACTAAACTTTATGTACCTAGCTAGGTAGTTGGTATACAAAAATTGTTTGTTTCTAAAAACAATTAAAGGAATTGTGTCTATCATTGTTGTTTTGTGTAAGATTTCCTTCGTTTACAAAAATAAATAAATAATAAACATATTTCTACTCATCTATTAATGTATAACTCGAAGGATCTACACTACCATCATGATGCTGCTAGAGAATATTTTTTTCCTTCCGAAAATTATTTTTAGTTTAAAACAAATTCGAAACTTCTGTCTCACAGGTGCCCCAAAAGTACACATGCTCAATCTGCCTGAACCCGCGTCGGGGGCGGCGCTCCCAGCGGTTCCTGCACGACCAGGACCGCATGGCGGAGGGCCGGTTGCCGGGCGCTCCGCCCTCGCGCCCGCTGCGCCGCTCGCACGCGCTCTCCGCCAACCTGCTCCACGTGGCCGATGCGTTGCACGCGCTGCGGGTCAAATACTATGTCGCTACGTGAGTGTTTGTTTTGTTAACGTTACTATACTGTAGATCAGCTCTGCCACCAGTTGCGGTCAAGTAAGTGATTTTTTTTGTAATAATATAATACCTTTATGGCTTTTCTTCTCCATGACAAAGCACCTTTCCGAAAAGCCAAAAAATGACGTGAACAAATTATTTTGAATTTTTGAATTTTATGCGTGCGTTAAGGTGCATGCGATCCGATGAGGTGCTTTTACATTTACATGCACCGTATGGCTGTCTAGACGGTTTTATTGGGGAAACCTTTCCACATAGAGGGTATATCTTATAGTTCCACCTCCCTCTCCAAAATAATGGTATGCGTGCACGCGTTTGTACGGACACACATGAACACGTCTCAGGATTCACGAATGTCTTCTACTATGTATTATAAATAGAGTTCGTAAAAATAAACAATAAATTAAATGTCATTTATATACTACGTTTTTACATTTTTTTTTAACTTCACGGTAATGCAGTTAAGCCGCGGCCACAATCCTTGCAAATGAGTAACGATTCTGCAATTTAACAACTAAAATAAATTTCCAGCAAGAAAAATCACCCGAAACTGTACCTGTGGGCCAAAGACTGGGACGCTCCCGAGCCGTTCGCTCAGGACAAGCCGAACTACTCCGATCTGAGCGTCATCATCAACAACATGAGCAAGAACAGGAGCGAGCGCGTGGACGTGACGCCGACGGACGACAACGAGGACAGGTTTAGCCAGAACGGGTCGTTGAGCAACCATTCGTTGCTGGGAGGCCTCCTCGCGAGCCCCGGAGGACCCTCGCTCGAGATGCCCATCAGTACTACTGAGCTGGAACGGCTCGCGAAGTCTGTTCAAGGTATGTGTTAGTTAAGTTATTTAAAATATTTTTTTTTTTATATTTTGGTCCTTCGAGCATCTTTCTAACCACCTGAACCATTTCGTTGTTCGTCTCCTAAAGGTGAAAAATCGAAATCCGAGTAAAAGTAAATGTAAAGTAAAATACGGTTTTATTGGAATCTTGGAATCTACTTTTAACTGAATGAATAGAAAACTTATTATTTTTGAAAATTCATCCCTAAAACATGTAGTGTACAGGTACAACAACTCCGTGGTTTGTGTGTATAGCCATCATGCTACTACAAATCCCATTAAGCTACTGTATCTGTTTGTAAAGTGCAGCATCTTTTATGGGGCTTGGTGTACAATTCTGTAATAAAATCCCGAAGTTAATATGTGACTTGCCAGTGGAATTGTTTAAAAAAACATGTAAGATATCAATATATATAATATATTAATATAATGTAGATGAGTACTTAAATGACAGACCCGTGGAAATGACCAGCTCTGCAACCAGTTCTGTTCAAATTATGATATTTTTTTGTAATAATAAATATAAATGTATTATTATTTTAAAAGATGTGTTGAGGAGTTTCTTTACGGCTTTTCTTCTCCATGACAAAGCACCTTACCGAAAAGCTGGTAGATTAAAAAAATGACGTGCATAATAAGTGTATCAGTGATACCTATATGAATAAATTATTTTGAATTTTGTAGAACAAGTAGAGGCCCGGGCTCCGGTCCCGGTGGTGCCGCAGCCCGAGGCGGCCATCGAGAATGGCGCGTGTCGCGAGCGGCTACTGCGCCACGTCCAGCGTTGCCAGGCTCTCATCGATGCCCGGCTTGACACGCTCGAGGCAGAGATCATTGGTGAGTGGGGTTGGTGCTGTTGGACGTAGTTGGGAGAATATTGGACGTAGTTGGGAGAGTATTGGACGTAGTTGGGAGAGTATTGGACGTAGTTGGGAGAGTATTGGACGTAGTTGGGAGAGTATTGGACGAAGTTGGGAGAGTATTGGACGAAGTTGGGAGAGTATTGGATGTTGTCGGGAGATTATTGAACATCGTTGGGAGAGTATTAAACGTCATTGGTAGAATATGTTGGCCGTAGTTGTAAGAGTATTGGACGTAGCTGGGAGAGTATTGGACGTAGTTGGGAGAGTATTGGACGTAGTTGGGAGAGTATTGGACGTAGTTGGGAGAGTATTGGACGTAGTTGGGAGAGTATTGGACGTAGTTGGGAGAGTATTGGACGTAGCTGGGAGAGCATTGGACGTAGTTGGGAGAGTATTGGACGTAGTTGGGAGAGTATTGGACGTAGTTGGGAGAGTATTAGACGTAGTTGGGACAGTATTGGACATAGTAGGGAGAGTATTGGACGTAGTTGGGAGAGTATTGGACGTAGTTGGGAGAGTATTGGACGTAGTTGGGAGAGTATTAGACGTAGTTGGGACAGTATTGGACATAGTAGGGAGAGTATTGGACGTAGTTGGGAGAGTATTGGACGTAGTTGAGAGAGTATTGGCTGTGGTTGGGAGAATATTGTATGTAAATTGGAGACTATTGATCGTACATAGGAGACGGTGGGCTATAGATAGATAACTATTGTTGATATGAGAGTATTGCCTATAAATAGAAGACTATAGACTAGAAGGACGACACGACAAAGATACACATGCCTGTACGATTACTGATGTCCATCGGCAACATTTACTACTTTGGTATACAGTTGTAAACCAAACTAGTAACTTGTTGTATGTTTAGTAACTTGTTGGATGTTTTATCGGTTGCAAAAACTATTCTTTATTACCTCATATCAGTTTACCAGTACCATGCAGTGTACTAATAACAAGTATTGTATTGTGTACAGAACTGGAGTCTCAAGACCCATCGTTCGAGGATGACGAAACAGCAGACTACTTCCCGCGCACCAAGCAAACGGTTCAGATGTTGCTGCGGGACCTGCAGACACTACAGCAACTTGGCCTCGTTACCTAGACTTGAGGTCCTTGTGTGTGCGGTCTTTGATACGAGTAGGATGAAAACCAGTACCAGTACCGGATTTATATTTTTTATGAGTGTAGGCCACTTTATGTATTTTCGTCGCCCCATGTATGATTGATAATTTTTGATAGGAATGAGTTTCTATAGGGATTTAACGTATTAATATAAAAAACACGATAAAATCCGTGAACTTGTTTGACTTTTATCCTCTGAAATCGAGTGAGCCTCCTCTGAAATCTGCCGCTCCTAGACCGCAGCCTATACGGCCGTTTTATTGTATGGGGTTTGACATCGGAGTTTAAGATGGATGGATGCTGTAATAGCGGATGTATGAATGATTTGGGCAAATGCCAACTGAGAAGCTGAATTTCCACCTGTATTTACTTTGACTTCTTGAAGGCATGCTGTCAAAGCTAATTTAAGAAATTTTCGCACTGTTTATGCTTCAAGGTATAATGCAAGTAATCCGATAAGATGTTTATTAGACACAATTACCTGATGCATTAAGTAAACTTAATTTTAAGTGCAAAAAATTCCAACAATTCAATTCTTTTGATGTATGTCCATTTTGTTTTTTTTTTAATTTGCCATACATCAATGTGGTCTTAAATAGTATTGCTTTCGACCTATGAAATACAGTGTTAAATTAATTCATGTCGTTCATATTGCAATATACATAATTATTTTGATGTGATTTTGAAAGCTATTTAGTACATTCAAACCTTGCGGTGATAGCCGGGTATTATGGAAGAGTTAACAACATTGTAGACTCACTTTGCATTAAAATTCTTGTGTTTAAAAATCAATCGCAGGATTGTTATACTATTACAATATTTACGATATTAAAATAATTGTGCCATTTACATTTCAATTTATACAAAGCATATGCAAAAAGCTGTATATTTTGCTTGTCATGCTTCTGAGGCATCCATTTAGGCAAAGAAGGATCCATTTATGTAAATATGATTACATTTGTATTTCAGGTTATACAGAAAGTCAATGTTTGTAATTCAACATAATAATAATGGTGCTTCTATCTATCATATTGGTGTTGTTTGAATGTTAAATATGGGCTATCATTGTTATTTAATTTCTGAGCTCTGTTTTGTATTCTTCATTGCACACAGAAAAGCTTATGTGAAAATTTTTGTGATTATCAAATTAAAAACGAATACATAAATACTAAATAGGTATGTATGTACTAAAAAATCGTTTCTCTTGCCATGATTTGGAAATACCCGTCTGTATGTTTTGTGACTAAATTGTAAATATAATAAAATGTACTCTTTTCTAATATTGTTTTCCAATGTTAATGTTTTCTTGGAAATTGGAATTGGAATAAATGACATATACCAAATTCTAAATGTTAAAAAATACATCTAGTGATATCTAAATTGTAAGCTTTACTTATGTTAATATAAATGAATAGAAATAAATGCATTTTAAGCAACAGTATTTTTTTTGACCAGTTTTTAAAACCCATTATTATGTAATATTGCAGGAATTTTTGGATTTATTTAGGATCAGTTTTATCCTATAAATATTTTAATGTGAAAGTTTGTGAAAATGTTCGGATGTTTGTTCCTCAATCACACCACAACTATTAAACCGATTTGGCTGAAATTTGGAATTGAAATAGCCTATACCCTAGATTAACGTGTGCGTGTGGATTGAGGGCTCTTTTTTAAAAATTACTCATATTTTTTCCAAAATCAGGAGAAATATAGGAAAAAATTGTGAAAACAACGTGGTGAAGATAAAAAATTTGTGAAACGTATGTTAAGAAAGTTGTGGTCGATTAACTGGAACACTCAATCCGCTAACTCAAGAAATTACTGTAATCTCGTATCTCAAAATATACTTGATGTATGTTTAACATTTTTATGTGGAAAAATTGTGCAGAATTTGTGAAAGCTACTCACAATTTCTCAATTGATTTTAACGGTTTACTTGGATTTTATAGTGTGCGTGTGGATTGAGAGCTCTTTTTTAAAAGTTACTCATATTTTTTCAAAATCAAGGAGTAATTTAGGAAAAAATTGTGAAAACAACGCGGTGAAGATAAAAAATTTGTGAAACGTAAGTTAAGAAAATTATGGTCGATTAACTGGAACACTCAATCCGCTAACTTAAGAAATTACTGTAATCTCGTATCTCAAAATATACTTGATGTATGTTTAACATTTTTATGTGGAAAAATTGTGCAGAATTTGTGAAAGCTATTCACAATTTCTCAATTGATTTTAACGGTTTACTTGGATTTTATAAAGGTTTATTTGGAGCTCTCAATCCTCCTATGTGTGGATTGAGTGTTCCTAAATTTCTCCAATTTTGGCTGAATATTTGTTTATATTTTTACTCCTATTTTACGAGTATAATTAAGACCGAATTTGTGAAACAAAAACCCTGACTTAAAACATAATATTTAGAGAGTAAATGAAAAAAATACTTTCTTATCAATGTCCCGTCTGAGAGCTCCAAGTTTTAGCGTTTATTTGTTTAACCCAAGCTTTTATACAAACGGCGAATACATCAGAAATTGTGAAAATGTTGTCACTAAAATTTAACACGATTAAATTTTTTGTGAACGCTTAATTTTAAGAATAATCAACATTATTATATTTTTCATAGAAAAAATATATAGGGTGACCATGCATACGTAAAAGAAAGTAAAATGTACTTAAGCGATGAGCGTTTCTAGTAAGAACGTATAATTCAATGTACACCGAGTACTTTATTTTATTATAATTGAAAACATCGTGAAGAAACTTGCGAGTTTTCCATAATGTTCTCAAAGTGTGTGAAGTCTACCAACTCACACTTGGCCAGCGTGGTAGACTATGGTCTGTTACTCTCCGCATTGTGAGAGGAGACCCGAGTCCAGCAGTGGGACAGTTATGGGTTGTGACTTTGACTTTTTCATATAACTTGATAATTTATTATAAACACAAATTTCAAAATGAATAAAGAGATCAGTATTCTTTATTTCTTCAGAACCCTAAAAACGCGTAATTACGTAGGTGAAAAATGTGTCCAACAAATCTATGTCCACCCTA
>OZ010685.1:15133388-15201292 GCA_963932265.1 Thymelicus lineola
CTAGATTAACACATAGGCTACTTTTTATCCCGGAAAAGTTCATGGTTCCCGCGGGATTTGTAAAAAATCGATATCCACACGCACGAAGCCACAGGCATATCTAAATTAATAAAAAAATTCATTTTGAAACCATTCTATCGCAGGCAGTGAACGAATACGTTAGTATATTAGTTCATTAATCGCAGGTGAAGTGCGGGCAAAAGCTAGTAGTAAAATGTTAATTGAGAAAATTTTCTGTGACTAAAAACTTGAAAATTTTTAGTTAATGCATCTTATTTTATTAGAATATCAATTTTGGTGTTTGGGAATGAAAAATGCAAATGCAAGCTTCATATTGTGAGCTATGAACTGTCCTACAACATTTTAAATTCCCAAATTATTATTGTACAGAGTTGTACAATTTTAGTCCTTACATTATCCTTTTGAGAAAAAGCCAAGACCAGGGGTTTCCAGACATAGAAAATAAATATTCTTTGTTATTCGTCTTAAGTTTTGTAAGCGTTTCTATGGTAGAAAAGGAATATGTTAAAAATACTGAAAACCAGAGGCAGTTTCACAATTTTAATATCTTACCATAAAAATACAAAAAAAACTCAACCCTCATAAAATTTAGGTAGTTGATCTCCGAGTATCACCGATCTTTCCACACCTGCCTCAGTGATGACTCCGAGGCGGACCACACCTCCTGAGGAGCCGTCACGGAGCATGGCCAAGGTTAGAGTGTTTGTGACAAACTTCACAGCTTCTTCTTTAGACATGTTTGGCTTGAAGTTAGCGTCAACATAACCATACACATATGTTGAACCGGATCCACCAATGGACACCGCTTGACGTTGCAGCATGCCTCCGATTGGTACGCAGTAGATTTGACCTGGTGTAATGAAAATAATGCCCGATAATTATATTGTTACTGTCAAAAATATTGCAGATGTATGGGTTAAAAGTTACCTGTTTCGGGTAACAAAAGTAAGATATAAAAACCAAACAATATTCATAGGATGGGATATTTCCTTATTGGTGTGCTAATCAAATAAACTGAGTATGCACCTTTGCACAAATGAGATACATTTTAATTGTCTATTGATTGATAAATTTATACCACTATTCAAAATTGTTCTGATTGTGTTTCAAGACCATTTCAAAACTATCATGTATACCCAATTGCCGAAGTCCAAGGTTACGAAAAAACAGGTAGTTTTTCCAGTTTAAATTACTTATTGACATGATAATGTATTATTATTATCTACTATTAACCTCCTTTCTTCTTATCCCACCCAGCCACCAGGATACCAGCAACCAGTGAGTCACGGTAGTTGTAGCACAGCTCTCGGAATATAGACGCAGCGGTCTGCACTAATGGTGGCTCACCTAACTCCATCTTGTGGAAGTCTGGAATAATAAAATGACTATTAAAAGAGGTTTATCATTAGATGTAAGCATAACTTGATTGTCTTCAGGAAGGGCCATATAAATATTCTGAAATAGTGTTTGTATTGTGAGCAAAATATTTTCATTAGTCTAATAAGAACTGTTTCAATTTGCTTATAGATTGATAGAAACAAATCTTCATTGTTTGCATACACCACAGAACATTAAACAAACAGTACAACAGTATTAAACAAAGAAAACAAAACAATGAGCAAGTTTCTGCTACTCAATTTCTTCTCAGCAACCTTCCACCTAATTTAGTATCTTAAACACTTCAAGTATAATGGTTGGAGTATAGTAGAGCATTGGTGTATTATTATAGAGTATTTAAAACTATAGTAGGCGCTCCGTACAAACTGAACATAGTAGGTTCATTTTGCAGAGAGAGTATCTGTTGTGAGTGAGGTCAGTGAAAAGATCTTGCACGAAAAAACAATTGTACTTACTCAGATGATAAGTAACAATATCCGCGATGGCTTGCGTATCAGCAGCGGAGCCCGATCGACAGCAGTATATGTGGTCGGTGATCTTCGTCAGCTTGTCCGTCACTCTGTTGGCGATGTAGGCCCCCGTGGTGGTGCGGGAGTCCGCGCCGATGATCACACCACCTTCGAACTCGCAAGCCATGATCGACGTTCCTGTGCTATGCGGCGCGTTCATCCAACTCATGTTGGGGTCTGCGTAAGTGTCGACCACTGATGCTGCCATGCTAAAATTGTATTTTTAAGTTGTGAGGCAATTTCAAATAACTTGAAGGAAAATGCAACAAACAATAGGTTGTAAAACATTTCGTTTGGAAAGCAGTTGATATGTGAGCGTAAATACTTGATATGTGAGCAATAATATGTCTCTATATTATCGATTAATTAATATATTATTAATAAATTACGGTAACTTACTTGAATTACAAGATTAAACGTCGGCTTTTAATTTTTGAAAGTCACGATTCAGCTTCACTTTGGGAAGTTTAGTTTACGGCTGTCATTTTCTTCATGTCATTTTGGCTTGTTAAGGTTGTCAATTTCAAGAAATGTCAATGTCAATCTGTATGTTTTTAAATTTGGCTATCATGAAATCGGCATAATATTAGCATTCACTCACCAGTGATCAAAATATTATACATTTATAAATTTTTTTTTGAACATTTTTCGTCACCTCAATTTATTTGTAATTGGAGAACTATAATTTATAATATGTAGAATTAAATCAATTAATTTATTGCCAATTGTAACACTTCTTAAAAATGTCTTTCGTTAACGTCAAGCTGTCTTGACATTGACGCTTTTTCGTGGTATTTTGGCGCAAAATTTAAATTTTATAATAATTTCTAAACTGTTTTATTTAGCTTGCCCTATTTGTTGTTTATTTATTTGGGTAATTGTGTAACCAAAAAAAATCTTGAGCGTTTCCGTGCTTCGGAGGGCACGTAAAGCCGTCGGTCCCGGTTGTTATATGATAACAGTCGTTAAGCCATGTCGGAGGCCCTCGGGCGGTTATAAAACTTCCGACACTCGGGTTGGCCACTAACCCCCTCCAACAATCCACACTGGAGCAGCGTGGTGGAGTATGCTCTAGGCCTCCTCAAGAGGAGAGACCCGTGCCCAATAGTGGGCCATTAATGGGTTGAAGCCAATTGTGTAACTTGTATAATATTTACTCCCTTCTGTTGTTTATATTTTTCAAATGTTAAAATAATATTTTAACTATAGAGCAAATATCTACATCTAGGCACGGATTTAAATTACTAGAGGTATGGTATCTCAAATCCCGTAAAGTCCAATAGGTACTATTTAGTAATCCGTGATGAATAAAAGTAGTAAAATATATGTAGGTAGGTAAACTTTTTAGTATCTAGGTCATTGAAGTATAATGACATAGTAAAGACATCTCGAACAAAATGGAGGTTTGAATTTCAAAATTAAGCCCCGGTTCTCCTTGCAAAATCGAACGAATCCCGTGAACGAATCCATTGAAGATTGAAGCCACGTGGCGCTAATGCATTGGGACATAATAGTGTTCGGGGTGTCTGTTATATAGTAATAGTACTACAATGACCTAGGAACTTATTTCATATTTAATATGAATGATAAATGATGATCATGATTTATAGGTATATATAGGTATACTGGTCTATTTGATTCCAAAGTTTAGACCTTTTTAATGCTGCCTAGGCATAATATTAACCCTGTTCGAAAAACTAAGACAACAACTTAATTTCAGACGCAGTAGTATTGTCGACTCCAAAAATAAACTGATACTTAAACGGTGATAATACAATTATTCTACTTCATACAAGCGACGTGATTCTCAACATGTTAACTTCTCATACTAATTATCTTATGTTGAATGTAATCGTTGCTTGGCCTTAAACCCCTCGTAATGGGGGGGAAGGTACCTTTTGGAAATGTTATAATTACTGCTACACACTTTTCTTTGCGATGGCTAAGCAAAGCTTTATTAAATCTAACTATAGCATTGAAGTATTATCACTAGCGTATAGACATCACGAACACCATGTATGTCCCAATGCATTGGCGCCACGTGGCTTCAATCTTCAATGGATTCATTCGATTTTGAAAGGAGAACTGGGGTTCAATTTTGAAAATCGAACCTCCCGGGCGGGACACACATTTTGTTCGAGGTGTCTGTTCTATGACATTACACTTCAATGAACTATAGTCGGCTTTCTGTAGGCTGATATGTAGGTAGGTACTTCAGAATCCTACATTCTGCAAAGCAAAATCAATACAGAAATTGCAAACATTGTTAAAAGGCGAAATAAATCGCACTGTCATCCAAGCGTGGGTGTCCTCCACTCATTAGTATCCCTTGTCCCACTAAAAACGCTATGATTAAAAAAATAATTCGCCACGCACCATTTTGTACGTCATCCCAAAAACGATGTTTATTTAAAGGTTATACAAGTCCGTTCGCTTTTGAATGAATAGAGTTTTTGATAAATCTTTTTTTTATTCGACACTTTATTCAAAAGGAATATCGAATTTATATTTATTCAAAACTTTATGATTCGCCACCGTTGCTCAAAACGGACACGCGTCTTGGAAAATCTTTTGATATTACTACGCGCAGTCAATTTTGATACTTGAAATATTTAATTTAATTTAGCTGATGATTACGTAAGATGCGTTTTATTTACGTTGCTGTATAGTTACTTGTTCATTGTATATATAATAAATTGAAACATAAACATTTTTCCTTACAGTTATTTAGAGCATTTGGTTCGATCTATGTTTTATCGTAATTATTATTTATTATATTTGCACCCATTTATTTGTTGGCGCCTGCAAGTTGTGGATTACTATACCAGACATAAAACGACCTTTTAACACATTGCCAGAATGCTTAATTTAGAATGTAATTAACGTGTAGAGACACATGTAAGTGTACTCACGTTGTACGCTAACAACAAAACTATCCTTTAACTATCTGTCTAGGCGCCAGCAGGCAAATATTTGTGTTAAATATCATATTAGTGTATTGTTAAGTAAATGAGGTCTGGGAAGCTATTTACAGTTCAATTGTATTTATGTACCTTAAAGTAAATTTATATTACAATTGTATAAGAACAAATATAATGAACTATCGATGTTCAATATGATTTACTGTGAATTCTTTGGTTGTAACTATCCAATCAGAAGCACTGTTTAAATATTACCAGATTGTGTTTGGCACGTATTTTTTAGGCTGGTACCTACCATATTATATTGTACTTGCTCATTATGGTTCTCATCGGAAAGGCCCTAAGACGTAAGAGTTATATAGTGAATTAGTTTTTTAAGTCTATATTTTTGTATGCATGTTAGTCTGTAAGGTATTTATGTTATGGGCCTCGTTGCCTGAAATAAAGAATTATTAGGTATTATTATATATATATGGAGTAATTAGGTTACGTTTATCAGGGAAGAAAACCGCTTAAATGCTAAATACTTGTTAATATCCGACAAATGCAGGTTTTAAGTTTTTTTAATTCATATAATGTAGGTATTATTTTACTCTAAACTGCTTTATTAATATTTACACAAATATCTCATCTAAAATTATTTCGCATGCCTACTCCTGTTATTTTTTTAATTTATTACGCGAATTTTGCATACAATTGAGGCACAAAGGTTATTTTTTAAGTGCGCATTTTTATGTAGTTACCTAATATAAATATGCAAATATGAATATCAATTATTAGGTATTACATACCGCCGTTTATTATAAAGTATGATGCACAATCTACACTGCACAGTTGGGTGGAAACCTAACGTAGAAACAAACTTCACACCTTTGGGAAAATTAAGGGGAACATCTAGTGTTGTATGCAAGTTTTCTTACCATAGCACCCTGCAACAAAGCAAGTGACTGCACAAAACAAAATCGTTCGTTTGTCTTTTGCCATTTCCTTATCGATAAAACGTTAATAGAATTTTTATACAGTTGTGCCAGTATATCGTTTAGATATACAGTTATACATATTTATATTAGGTAAATTGTATAATGTATTATAAAATGTATTCAATCGAAGGAAACAATTTGAATGGTTAGTTGTATTTAGGTGAATAAGGCTTTATTTTATATAATACTTCGGTATAGGTTTTTTTTTATATATCTGTTAGGTTTAAGTTTAAAAACGATTGAATTAAACAATATTTAGGTTAGGTTATAAACCTATGAGCTATAGTCGAATCTATAATTCGACGGACCACTTTGACAACTCAAATGCACAAATATTGCCAGAACATAGGCATTGATGTTCTTATCGACATTATGAAAATGTTCTTATCGATATTTTGCGTGACTTTTAAAATCAAATTAACTCTACCTTAATGCATTTTTCGTAATAAAAATGTAACTGAATTTTGTTTAATTTAAATACAACTTATCTTTATTGATTTTAGCTGGCATCGAATCATTAAACAGAAGATATTTTATTAGATAAGAAGTACAAACACATTAATCTAATATTATTTAATTTTTATCAACGTAACTAAGTTTCATTGCACGCCTAAAGAAAAGTTTTTTCACTTCTTACTTTCTCGGTAAATCAGGCGTCGATACTGAAATATCGACACTTACCCCTCACTATTAATTTGCAATATTATTTCTGCAATAGACAGCAACACTCTATTTGTCAAAGTGGTCCGTCAAATTAAGGATTCTACTATAGTTATTGTTTTGCAGGAATTATGGAGTATGATTCTAGTATCAAAACCGTTTTCATAGATTGCTCAGTTGCAGTAAGTAGGCGTATTATTGAGCTCGTACGACCCGGTTCTATGGAAGTGGCTGTCAATCGTACTTGAATAATGACGTGTGCGGTGGCGACATTTTGTTATTTATTTATTTTATTTTATACCGACTCCCCCGCCATCGAGACAATGGCCAGATGTTGATATTTTTTTCGATATTACAATGTATTTTGGATCGATGGTCCTGCTTTGTGATAACTGTTTCCGTTGGCTGAATGACGACCCCTGAGTTAACTGAAACGGAACGTATCAAGATGATGTAGGGTTTAGGTAGGTAACAAGGTAGACATCGGACTCCGTTAATTAGATATCGTTAACGGTTTTTATATATATAAAATAACGTAATTATTCCAACGATCCCACCTGATCGTAAGTAGCGATGAAGTCCAAGATGGTGAGTGCACTAACTTAGTAAAAGCTTATTTACTTTCTTGTAGAAGACATTTATAACTGGACGGGAATACCTTACATTACAGTGGCTACCCTGCGCCTGTGGTGGAGATTTCAGTTATCGAATTGAAATCTAATCATCAATATAAATGGGTAGGATATTTACTGTTTATCTTTGGTAGGTAACTGTTTTTCACCCATGTTCTAAAAGCATGTATGATTACGCTCTACGAAATCGATGTTTCCAATTTGAGCTCCAGTGAAATTAGCTAATTTTACAATCTATTTTTTCAGTTCTTTCCCAACTTCAAGGAAAGTCGTTATCGAACTTGAATATCACGGATAGATCTGGCTTAGAATCTATGCAAACCTTCGTTTGAACTGCATTCATGTTTGAACGATTTATGAGTACTTAATTAGCGCTCTACCCGTGTTTTCAGGGATAATATGTACCTTCAGTGGAAAAAAGGAATAAGATGAAAATTGCAATTTTACAGGAGAACAAAAAACTGTTAAAATATCAGTAAGCAGTCAAAGGAATTTACATTAAGATTTCTTGCACAAAACCGTCTAGATTAATGAAAAAGATTTGAAAGAAATTGAACATAATTATGTAGCTTTTGTCCCTCTTTCCAATCATATTAAGAACTAAAATTCAACGTAAGACGACTTCTGTTTTTTTTCCACTGAGGGTGCGATATACATAGATAGGTATCATAATATCTTATTCCTGACTTGTGTGTTAAATTTCATTAAAATCCGTTCAATAGTTTGTGCGTAAGAACAAACATAGATAAGTCAACTTACAGTACATCGTCATAAACTTTCTCATTTACAATATTTATTGGGATGTCGGAAAAATGGATGAAAAGAAAGCTTTCGTATCTAGCCTTTACTTATTTCTTTAAGGTTTGTCTCTCAGTACCTCGGCCTTAAGTCCCTTTTATAAGGTGGGTGGACCATGGAAGGCCATGCTCCTTGTAAGGCCAATTATTTAAAAGTCGTATTTATTGCCATCCAATGACAATTTCCTTCCACTTACACTAACATCCATCGAATTCAAGTACACAGACGTGGCGGCGAGTCCCTCGCACCGCTATTTTATCAATGCGGGCCCTCTCTTTGTTGACTTCGGTCATCGATGTTAAAATTGTAATATTTGCTCTTAGTAAAATGTAAGTTTTCAAGTAAATAAACTATTGTTTACTTTATTTTTTTACTCTAAATTGATAATATAAGGATTTGCTACGGCACTGAAGAAAAAAATATTACTTTAATTCCAATACAATTAAAATATTGGTAGTTTTCCTAGGAAAGCCAATGGTTCCTTGTAAGGCCGATCAAAAAGTTGACAGTTGGCCTTGCTAGGGCACAAGGTTCTTCCTAGAAACATCTAGAAACTATGAAAATATTAATACTTTGTTTTCACTTGTAAATACATATCTGGAAATTTAAACCAATGTGCAAGTTAATATATTGCTACCACTTAGGTAAAGGCCCCCAATTCCGAGGTGTTCTAACATTTTGGCCTTACAAGGAACAGACCCTTAAGAAGGCCATTTTAATCAGTTTTATATTTTTATCATTTTACTATAAAGGTTATTGGCAACTTATTTGATTTCGATTTATTACCCATTTATATTATTTTTAAAACAATTACACAAATACATTCTTAGTTTTACGATAGAGTTCTAGTAATGTTCGTTGATTATTTTTTATCTGAATATGTTATGGTAGGCATTTAATATTCCGTTTTAATGAAAGATCTTTTTATGTAGTTTAAGTATAAGTAGATATTTTAATGTTCACAATGTTCGTTTTAAGTTAAACGACTGATTTATTATATTGGCCTTATATGGAGCCTTGTTCCTTGCAAGGCCATTTGGCAGAGATTATTTAAACTTAAGTTTATTAAATAATGGTTAAACCTTTTATAAAAAAAAATGTTTTATATGATACATAATAAGACAAAGCGTTACTTAATGATTTGTTTGATTCATTTAACCAGTAAATAACGAAGTAGTGACTGTTTAATCGTTAGAGTGGCCTTCCATGGTCCACCCACCTTACTTTATTTAATGCATGAGATCAAAGTAAAGCCTGTGAAAGAAGGCTTTGCGATGGCTGGCTTCCGGCCAACCTACAGAGGGAAAGTTTCGCGACGTTCTTGTTACAAATGTGAAGTCTTACTGCACCCTTACAACGTTAAATACCTATTTAGATCTGGAATAGAAAAGAATACATGTTATTGGCTATCTATTACATATGTACCTATTTTGGGTCTGTAAGTAATAACATAGGTATCTGGACATTTTCAAAAATAGGAGCGTATAAGCTGGTGGATTTTGAGAATCATGAAATATAATAATAATAATAAAATTACTATTTACACTGCCTACAGTTATGTAATTAGGTATACCACTGAAGATATATAATAATACATAATAGTATACAACATGTCACAATATCGATGTAAAAAAATGTGTTTGTTATCGAGGAAGAAAACTTCATAATACTCGTACTAAGTACTTACCTAGTTGCTTTTTGTCGAAATTAATAATAATACCTACTCCTGACTTTAAATTTTCATTAAAACATGTCCCGGCAACTCCGCTGGAGGTAGGTACCAAATCATTTTTATAATATTTATTTTTGTAAAAAAAATTAAACTTCAATACAGATTACAGACTTCTTCAACATTATAATCATAACAAGTTATTTATTAATTTATCATTTATTCGGATCTCGTCTTACAATGATAGACAATAGACATTTATCGTACTTATCAACTACTTATTTGCTACCTAATTACTATTCATTATTAGACTAAATTAGTAATAATAAAGCTGAAGCTTTTACGCTTGTGAAGTCCTCATCTCCTCTCACAATGATAGACATTTATATACTTATCTACTACTTATTTACTACCTAATTAATATTAATTAATAGACTAGATTAGTAATAATAAAGCTGCAGCTTTTACGCTTATGAAGTCCTCTTGTTACATATAACGTGGGTGTTGGTTGGGTGTTAATAAAGTCAATTATTATTTTACCAGCAGCAAAATCATGCTAATTGTATAAGTGTATAATGTATCTACTTATATGTACCTATATTTATGTATCTATCTATAATTTAAAACATTTATAACGATTCTATATTTACCAATTCAAAACAAAACTGACAACTTATAAAAATTACAACTTACAAAAATGACAACTTACAAAATAGATTCGAAGACTACGAACCAAAATAAAGCATTTAAACGATCATTTCTTCAAGAAGTCCCCTGTCCCTTCGCCCTCGCCCTCCATTCACGTCTGAATCACGTTTTTTCACCTTCCGCGTGCCACAAAGGCACTTCCCATTATATAAATTTGATACGATATTTTATAGAGGAGCATTGTAAGCACGCGCCGAAGCGCCGATATTTTTGTTCTTTTTGGACCTTACGCTTCTCGTCCCCCCGTGGGAGGGGGCGGGGATCGGGGACCGCAGGGACCGCGGGGGACGGCCCCTAAAAAGTTATGTATTTTTTCTCCTCTTTTTTCTCATCGACGTGATGAAACGGCGCGATATTGATCCAGTCGGCAGCATCTCGGTTATGTTGTAGCTATCAGCTTTGAACGCTTTGAATTTCGTCACTAACGAGCTGTGAGCGCTGAGATTGCTTTTGGTTTTGAGGTGACGACTGAAGGAGTTTAACTTGTTAATGGTTTAATTGGCAGAACGAAGGCGTAATAAAAATTTATAGGAATGCCTAATACAAATACATGAACGTGATTATGTTTTTCCACTTGGTGATTAAAACCCGAAAGAGGCATTCGTTAGGGTTATGCATGATTTTGATATGAGGTCATGTTTAATTGAAATACATCATCTATTATTACTGGTAGCTCTTGTAGATATGTACTGTCTGCAATAGACATAAAAAAATATTATTTGTATCGTGTTTAAAGCAATTTGTCATCAGATCATATCTGATCTGTCAAAGGGCTAGTCTCCTACTACGGGATGTATGGCGTAGCTCGTGGTGAACCCTATTGAACTACAGATTAAGAAACGTTACCAGGTCCCGCATTGTTAGAGGTTTGTAGAGAAAGTTTGTACCATCTAGTGTCACAACGGAATGCCACTGTATTACCAGTTACCAGTGATCTCCAAGATGAGGTGAGATATAGGTAATGCGTTTAAAGCAAGTTTGCAATACGCCGCTATGTTTTTAGCATTGAAATGTGTGTTTTAAAATTTCAAAAACCTTATTTACTAATAAAAGGGAGCTAATAAAAGCGCTTTTATCAGATCTGTTATTCATAAAAGGTAATAAAAATATATTTATTATATCTAATAACATAAACAATACATTTTTTGGAGGTTAAACTTACAGCCATAACCTCGTCCACTGTTCAGCACTGTGAACAACGAGAAGGGGACACCATGAGGTTTGTGAGCTCCAATCGTTAGACGCTAATTGACATAAAACTCTAGATTTTAACCATCGAAGTTGCAATGACCTAATTAATGTATTAGTTCGTAGGTATCCTCGCCACCTTTACGTAAAAACAGTAAGCTAAGAGTCTAACCGTCGCATGCATGCTGTCCATATTTGCAGAGTGTGTTTTTTTCAAGTTTTTCGTACGCAGGTGTGTCGTCCGGCGGCGGCGCGCGTCCATCCCTTTATGTTGCAAGCTGCGGGCCCTGCCATATTGCGCTTATACAGGATGGTTCCAATTATTATATAAAAAATCAGATATTTTTAGTACCATCTAGTTACATATTGGTTTAGGTGGCCATAGAAGACATTTGTATTTTCGATTTCAATAAATTAAATTTATAATTATGTCATCCATTTTAAACTTTAATTAGATAACTGTAAGGGCAGCAATGGAATGCTTCTTTTTATTTTTTTAAGTACAATAAAGTACAAAACTAAAGCAAACCACGATATTTTATTTAATTTAATCGAATTCATCACTTTTCATTTCTTTAATGCGAATATTACATATCTAGTTAGACCTAGGTGCTATTGACCAATTTGACCATGTTTAAGTGAAGTTAGATATTATAACGTGTTGGTTTACTGTAGGATATTAAAAACCATAATATTTTCGCGTATCATAATACACAAGGTAGTTTGTAATGCATTTTGATAGAAACGTGTGAAAATAAATAGATGATACCGAAGCCTTAACTATTTGTCTATACATTTCCGAACATCCTGTATTCGGATTTAGACACATAAAAATATCTCGATAAATAGGAGATTTGAAATCTTTTTTCGAGCATGCGTCGCCCATGGCCGGCATTGACTAGTACAATTCCAAGCACTCTTTGGGGTCACTTTTTGGAGATTATGGCCTATTGTGGAGTCGGAGTCGAAAAACGCGAACAAAGAATCGAATCCTGTTGACTGACCAAAGGTTTTTGTGCAAAAATATATAAAGATGGATTATTTCAAGCACAGCTTTTGGGATCGGTTACACATCTTGATTTTTGCCCAGAATCTGCTAGGGCGATAACATCTCGCTGGTAATAAAGACTTCAGGTCAATTTGATGGTGCGTGAAATTGTTGTTTCTTGATACTTTGAATGGTGGTAGAGACACGCGACTAAACAGATGTTGATCAAGATAATCACGATATAATCGACTGGAAAACCGTGCTTGAGACGATGTCTTTATAATATAATATTATATAAAAGGCAAAAGTGATTGACTGATGTATCAACGCACAGGCCAAACGCTTAGGGCTAGAAACTTAAAATTTCGCAAACGTATTCATCTTAGACGTAGGCATCCACTGAGGAAGGATTTTTCAAAATTCAACCCCCAAGGGGTGAAATAGGGGATAGATATGATAAGCATAATTTCCGTGTGCGAAGCTGCAGGCAACAGCTAGTCTATTGATATTTTTAAAACGATAAATTGGGGAGAAAATTCATAGCTTTTACAGGCTTTCTTTCTTTTTCTTCTATCTTTCGTGGCCGGCTTTTCTTCTATCTTTCGTGCTGAGGTTTACCTACGGGAGCGAATATTTAGCAAGGTCTAATACTGGGGAAAATTCGATTATTCTGTATTGTCACGCAAAAAAACTTGCAATACGTGCGTTTTTGGCCGCCCAGGTAACCTACTTATTTACATCTGTACTAAGCCCTAATTAACGGTAGGCTAGGTTAAAGATTACTAATTCTACGGTCACCGTTTAACAGATTTGTAACTACTAAGGACTAACAAAAAATGCTGTTTTTCTAAGTGTCGACTGAAATAATGCCTCATTTCTAAATAATTGTTGACAAAATGAAATGCTATTATAATACATTTCTAAGTGTCGATAAAACCACTTCACCAGAACAAACAGCAATACGTCAAAACATAACGTACAACAAGTCAGCAACGACTAAGTTCGTACAACATCTGTAAAAAACATCCCTACCCTATCTTTCCCACCCTAAAGCTTAACCTTAGATCCTGTAATTACCTTTACAAGTTCCTCCATAAAATCCCTTTAAAAAAAGTCCCCTAATTTTTTAAATACTCTATAATTACTTCGCATTTAAAACGGGGACTTTTTTACTGAGCAGTTGAGTTATAGACCGAGAGTGATTGAGGTGTTAAAATAAAAAAAAGTATTTTATGACGCACAATAAAAAACTAACGACTTGGGCGACCGCGTTTTGTAATGAAAAATAGGTGTTGTATACCACCCAAGTATTACCTAGGTATTTTTATTTTATGGGTTGTGCATTGTTATGTTATGACATTCTTTATTTGCAAGAATCATAATTATAAGCATTTCGACAAATCATAATTAGGTATTACTTTTATATCAACATTTTCGAATTTTTTTACATTTAGGTAATTGAGAGTTCCACGTGAGTAAAAAAAGGAAAAATGCTCAAAAACATATTTCAAAGTTAAAGTGCACCTTCTTAAAAATTTCAGTAGGTATTTAAAAAAAAATTCTAAATAAAGAAATTTACATCTTAACAAAGAAGCAAATAGTTTTATATTTTAGACATTAATAACGGCTTTTTATTGGCACTAGATCAAGTACTTGGTTAAGGCAATGAGAACCATGCCAAAAGCGTTTAAACATACTTTTTCTAAAATACCATAGTAATCTAAATAAAAAAACTGTTCCTGCAACCAGAAAAAAACAACATTATTTTATAGCAATCTCCACATGACCTGCTAATCAAAACATCACCTGACGCGACCGCAAACAACGAATTATCCAATAAAGCACGCACGGTTGGACAAAAAACGTGCCGGATAAAAAACCGCAGCGCACATTCAATTTAGGGGAGTTTAAAAACGTGTAACTAAATAATTCGGTGTTTTTGGCATTCGCGTGCCGTTTTACCGCGCGGCGCATGTCAGACACTTCCGGCATTGTGAGCGACCCTAAGATTTCAACGAGGGTAACTTTTTTAGAAATAATAGGCACGCGCTTGCTTTGTAAGTATCAATTATTATATCTTTATTATAGAAATCTAAACTTTATAATATAATAAAGAGGAAAGTTTTGATTTTTTGTTTGTTTATAATGAATAAAAAAACTACTGCACCAATTTCTTCAATTCTTTCACTAATAAGATGCTCTATTGTTTTTGAGTAACGGGCTATATTTTATTTTAAAATTATAGATCTTTACGAAAAAGCAGCAAACGGTGACTAGTATCCTTATAATTTTGTCCGATACACGATCTAGTGTACTTGTTAAGTTTGCAGTTTGACTTGATGAGGCATCCAATTTGCATGAGATAGCTATATTATGGCCAGATAGCTATATCGTGGCTATACACCGTCAAGTTTACTTGTTGCCGCGTCAAGTCCGCTGTAAACTTGACAAGTATACTTGATCGTGTATGCCCAGCATAAGTTTAACTTTTCGATTGGACATTTGCTTTTGGCTCTAGCGTCTTTTACAGCTTCATGCGGATATAAAGTTTAGTTTGTATTGACATACGTTTTTATTACTAAATGGATATGCAAAGTTGTTTTGGTCGGCCCTTATAATAATATCGGCCATTAATCATTATACAGTATGACTTGTACATTTTATATTTTATTAAATAGGTACTAGCTGATCTTTTTTCTAAAACCATTTTTTTTCTAAAATTTAAGTAGCCTTAGTTACTCCTTGTTACATCAGCTATCTGCCAGTGAAAGTCCCAAATCAAAATTGGTCCAGCCATTTCAGAGATTAGCCAAAAAAACAGACAGACAGACAAAAATTGTAAAAATGTTGTTTTGGTATATGTACCGTGTGTACATCCAAATGCACTTAGTAAAAAGCGGTTTTTTTAATATCACAAACAGACACTTCAATTTTATTTATTTGTATAGATATGAATGTTATTCCGTAATTATATCTTGATTAATAATTGAATTTTTTCTTTCGCTTCTTTGAATAAGTAATAAAGTTTCAGTCAACACCGGTTAGATGAAAGATTTCGAAAACCGTTATTCCAGACCAAACCAAAAAGAAAGCGGTCCCTAACTAAACAGTTCGTCTTAAATTAATACCTTTGTCCATTAATCAACTTAAAAGGATTTTGTCCAGCAAAAAATGTCGTTTGTTGACGGTCAACCCTTTTTTACCGCACGGTCGAAAGTACCGTTCGCTGGTAATATCTGGAACAATTTCTTTGTGTCTTTTCTAAGCTTTTTACAACGTCGGGTCCCACCTTTGTTGTCAAGCAACGTATTTGCATATTCAACATGGATTTGCATTTCGGTCTTAGCTATGCAGGCTTAATTTTTTATTACGCCTTTGTCATCCGAAAGCACAAAGAGGTAAGTAATAAAATGTAAATCAATAAATAAATCCTGTTTGTATTTTATATTACTTTGCGACGGATGTAAAATTTTTCGTCCAATTTTGTCGGCGTCGCCGGCGAACTGAAAATAGTGCGTGTTTCGCAGTACGGCCGGTTATATTTCTGTTACAAGAATATCAATACGGCCATTAATACAACTACAAAAACTGTTATTATAATTTTATGCGTAAAATTATTATTTCTAACAGCTAATTGCTTAAAATATTTTTTTGTGTCGTAAAAATGGTCATATTATTCAATTAAATCGTAATTAGCTACGTGAATGGCATTTTTAAAGAAATTTAAGTAGGTAGGTAGGTAGGTACCTCAATCCATTCTTCGAAATAGTTACATTCTAATATTAACGTTATGACAATAATATAAATATATAGGAAATAGCGAACATTAAATTAATAATGGAAGTGCTCATATCCCGACGGCTTGTGTCGATCCTGCCTGTGTGATCGATCGATTTAGCAACGGCGTGGTCGATAGTTGGATGGTAGTTGGTAGTTTTTTCATCTGTCACATCCAATACTTTAAAACCGAGTCGACAGTAAATATTTCAATTAGTATTCTGTGGTAGTATCCTGAATCACAGACATAATTATTATGCAGTATATAAATATTTACATATCGCTCACCCAGTAATACAACGGCACATCTACGTTTGTCATATTTTATAGAATCGAATTTCAAAAATTTTATAAAAATGTTTAAAATTAATTTATGGGTTCTTTTTACGTTTTTTACAGATTGTATGGGTTTGGTTACTAGTATAGACATTAATACATATTTACCACTATGTAGATTAGGCACTTTTAAACACGTATACCATATAAACTCAAGTTCGCATTTTTTTTCAGATGTGCCATTATATTACTAGGTGAGCGATATAATATAGCTATGTACTTAATTCAAAAGCATTATAATATTCACATACTCAAAGTGCAGATGCGAATACAAAAAATTTCAAATTATGCACAACATAAAAGGATTACATTAGCTACATATTTTTACATTAAAACCCTACGAATACGAAACTAACCGTGCAAAGAAATGAGAATTTGACAAAAGATTTTTTCGCGTTGTGAAGATGGTTATGAAAGATACTTTTTTTCCTAATATGAACATTTAAAAATGGTATGTGCATGTGACTATAAGGGACTGCAAGCAGGTACTTGCGTTTTTGCATTTCCTTTCCGCGCTTTTTACAATAAAAACTTTCTTTTAAATAAATAATCCCGACAGTGCTTGACAAGGATTCATCTTAAAATAATAATTGAAGGCCGGATTTTTTTTGTGGGAGAGCATAGATTAGGTGAATGTCCTTTTATTGTTTGCCAGATAGATTTTTATTTAAATGTTACTGAATAAAAAAATATATGTTCATTTACTAATCTTTTACATTGGAATAAGTTTTACGACATGTAACCTAAAATACGTAATTTACTTTAATAAGTTGTGCCCAATTAATTAGAAATCTAGGGAATATATCAAGTAGACAATATAGACGGGAAATAGGAAATACATGACTCCGTATACATGTTTAAATACATATAAATGTGAGGGAATAGAGGGTAATAGAAGCGAGAGGGAGCGAACGGCTATAAATTTGGCCAGTCTCATTTGAATTTCCAATCCGTGCATTCGTTACTGATTGTAGAGGGCGGAATACATCTGAAACCTCGATAAGAAAAAAGAAAAAATGTATTGTCTATGTTCTGTATGACTAACTCCTATTCCAGCAGTAATAATTAATTATGACTGCTAGTAGGTATAGGTAGGTACCTTTAACTAGTTTAATACGATTTAAAACTAAAACAATATCGTATTTAGGTACTTATACAACATAAAACTGTTACGAGGCTTAATGATGGTAGGTACATGAAAATTTTGTTTTTATTTTAATTTATAATGTTTTTATTTAATCGATAGACTGTTAGCAAAACATTTAATAATATTTTCACGCCTATGTTATATGTATATTACAAGTTAATTATCACTTGCTTCGGTGAAGGAAAACATCGTGAGGAAACCTGCACACCGGAGAGTTCTCTACCGCACCGTTCTCTAATACGCACTTGGCCAGCATGGTAGACTATGGCCTGTTCCCCTCACATCGTAAGAGGAGACCCCGAGCCCAGTAGTGGGACAATTACGGGTTGTTGCTTTGCACGCATATGGCTGTGCTGTACTCTCAGTATGCCACTCTGTATCGATTTTGTAAGATAAAATCTTTAAATTTTGTAAGAATAAATTCACCTACAATGTAGGTGTCTTCAAGAGTGAAGAGGCATTTATCAAGTTAGTGCGTTCACCGTCTTGGACTTCACCACCACTTACCATCAGGTGGGATTGTTGTCAAGCACTAACTTATTTCATGTAAAAAAGGGATGTTTTTTTATTTTTCATACGTTTTCCGTTTATATGACCCACTGGGTTACTTTTACCCAGGGATGGATCTGTTCCCAGAGAATAAGTTTATAGAAAATATAAATAAGTATACCTAAATCTTCTATTAAAGGATTAATAAATAATGATTTTATATGGCTTTTGGTAATTAAATGGTTATTGCTATTGTGTTTTAACTTGAAAATATTAAGTTTTATATGCAATAGGTACATTTTGTTCGAATACAAAATAGGTACATCTTTTATCAGTTTTAGCAACTCTACATCTAAGATGAAATGTCATCTCTACGATATTTTACTTGATAATCCCCAATGTTATTTGGGATTTTAAATCCCTTCTTGATTGGTATCTTCTCTCATCGCTACCTCGAAATCTTACGAATTTATCATCAATAATTTTTGTTTGAATTCAATCAATGAAATATTACAAAGTTGTGTTGAATTGAGTTTTATTTTAATAACGTTTTTACAATGACTTCGTTTATGATAGCTATTACCTATATTTTAATGGTAAGAAAAGTCGACAAAGAATATCAACGGGTTAGGTCTTTTATTACAAGTGATAATCGTATTATGGTCGTAGCACACATATCAACTCGTAAACGGAACGTAAACGTATCAACTCTTGCATGTCAGTATTCTTTGTATGAAACTCCCTATTGTAAAGCACACTTATCGGATTCGTAACGTAATCGCCTCGCCTCGAGACAAGCTCACGAACCGCGGTACGGCGCGTGGACGACTTGCCGTACCCGCGCTTACGTCTCACCGTACGCTATCCTTCGACTTTCCGTTTCCTCGTGCGCGCGCCGCGCCGCGGCTACCGCTGCGTCGGCGAACTGCTGTCATTCATTCCGTCAACCAGCGGCCGGCGAGCCGTAAGCGCGGCGTCGCCTAGCCGTAGCCGAGTCGATTTGGAGCTGTTGGTCGGTTATAACGCGCTTACGTTAGGTTGACGGCGAGGCGATCCGGTGCCGATCCCTTTCCGAGTTGATATGTGCGCTACGACCATTAATTGTAATTACAGTTTAATCGAATTTTAACGTGTTTAAATAACTTTGTGTAATTAAGATTCTTTATTTATTAATTTTGTTATTTTTAAAACTTAAGCAGCTTTCTGAGTGTTAAGAAGAATACTATTTAGCTATGTGTCACCCGAGAACTGCAAAAATCGTTAATCTGTTGTTTTTGTGTTTGAATTTCTGATTAGTTACAGATTATGTTGAAAAGCTTACGTCAGTTACACGTGGCCCGCACTATGATTTTTTAATGGAGTAAAAAATTGGTAAAATTTTGAAAATTTTTCAGATTAAAAATTTATAAATTTTTACAAATAGATAATAAGTGTTAATTTAATTCAATTAGCAGTGTCCATGCATGCAGGAAAAGGAGAATGCCCATTTAGTATGGAGAAATGTACTGACTTTAATATTTTTGTGTCTTGATAAAAATACCTTTATTTGATTATGTTATCTTAATAAATTACACAAACTAACTTTAGTCAATGTTAATAGTAGGAAATACGAGATTTTAAACAAAATTAGTTGGTATTTAGGTTATAGTAAACTCGCAGTAATATGGACTCTATGAAGGCGTATTAAAGTCGATTGCGTATGTGATGTCGATCTTTTAAGTTTCAAATTCATTTGACAGTCCCAAAACACCATGTAGTTTGTAATGTATTATAATCACAGAACACTATTACTCCTGGCTGATTATAATAATTTTCTAATTCATTTGACAGTCCCCTTACGTCATCTAGTTTGTTGATGTTGTATCATAATAATTATAATCGAATCAATGCAACCTATTTGCCCGAAGGATCTTAAAAGATTCTTGATTGGCCCTTATCCAAACATAAATGGCCCAATGGTTTTCTTTTGTAAAACGGAAGTAAAGTTACTTATTAATTTCAGAAAATTATTCCCAGTAAGGATTTTTTAGGAAATAGGGTAAAATACTTGAAATATTTTAATTACATTTTTTGTCCAAAAATCACTGTGACACAATTATTTTTTTAAGAGTACTGGCTATGGGCATTCTCCTTTCAGTGTATCTAGGGTAAGCAGTACAATCATTGGCCCTTTAAGGTGATCATCGACTTTGACAATTTTTTTTCACGAAATAAGGTTCCAAGTCATAAAACATTTTATGTTAAGCTGTTCATTAGGAAACTGATAACGTAGATAAATCACAACTTGAATAATATTTTATTAAATTCATAATTTTATTGCAATGAACATAAAAAATGGGTCAAAAGTACAATCCCTGGCCCTTGGTGTATAGTGATTGGCATACCCAAAGTATAAAGATTGGCATGCCATTTATTGTACTTTGAGTTTATTGGCCCGGCCAATGTTTATACCATGTAGGGGCCAATCTTTATACAAATTAATACAAATTACGAAATATCTTTATAAAAATTAACGTTAGTGATGTGCAGGATCTGTTTTTTGTGTATCGAATTCTTATTAATAGGAAGTTAGGTTGGTTTACAATAAAAAATAGGTCACTACTAAGGGAAAAAATAAAGTTATACGCTTTTGTTTGTATTTCTTTCTTGTTTTTGATGTTATTAGCCAACTTCAAAAATGACTATTCTGTATGTATGTCGACCAATAAACAAAATTAAATAAAACTTACATGTGCACCATTGACTCTATGCATGATGTACACTCTATACATGAAGTATAGAGTCAATGGTGTACATTTGAAAATTTAAACGTACGAAAATTAAAGTATGAAATAAGAAATTAATCACAAACATTGTATGACCCAGAGACAGGCTGCATGATTATTTAAACCGCGTTGGAGCCAAATTAGTGAAATTAGAAGGATGTTGAAGAAATTGAAAAACGCGGGAATGCCGCGAAATGCCTTCTGCCGCCGCCAACGCTGCCGAGGCGCCGCGCCGCTTCGTTCTTAATAATTGTTTACTCGAATTTTTCTTTGTAATTTATAAAAATTAGTCTATAGCTTATGCCATACCTAATACTCGCACTGCCCATACTCAAAAACATTAACATGGGATTCTTTAGATTTACACATCTTTAATAAAACAAACACTAAATTTTACACTAAACTTAATACGTGCTGTACGGTGCAACCGTGCATCTGCTGGGGTCAGCATTTACGCGAGCGCGTGCGACACAATTTAATTATAATTAATATGTTTTTTAGTTAGTTCGCAATCAGCCGTCAAGGGTCGTGCGTGCTCATCTTTTATCCCGTCATCAAGTTTCATTAAATTTCATATATAGTTAAATACGGATTTCCAGTAATACAAAATTCTTAGCATACAAAGTCTTATCATTTTCTTCTACTAATATACGTAGTTAACAAGAGCTCGTACATTAGTAATTGGTCCTTCGAGCTTATTAGTATTTGGTCCTTCGAAAAGGGGCATACGTGTCGTAATACCTACCCGCGTGTAGTGGAAAAGTACCGCGTGTGCTGAACTAGTGCATATCAAGTGTGTGGTAACATCAAGGTTATCAAGGACAGACTTTCAATCAGGATTGCAGTGATAATATCAGGATTGCAGTGAGGATTCAGGATCGTCACCGCGTCGGGTGCAAGCAGGGAGCACGTCGGGAGCAGTAAGGATCAAGTTATCAAGTAAGATCGTTTACATTTATTTTTGCAAATATGGAAGATATTTACAAAAATCAGGTGGAGCTACATGTGGCTATGTCCAAAATAGTCTCTAATATTAAAAAAGATTCCAGAGATCGTAAATCTGCGGATTATTTCAAGAGGCGATTGGAAACTTTAGACGCTTATTTGGCGAAGTATCAATATAACCATGATCTTCTTAGTTTGGAGGGAAACAGGGCCCATTCGTATTTCACTAACAATGAGTATGAGCAGGTGTTGGATGTCTATAAATCAACAAAGTTGTACATTCTTGAGCAACAGCAAGCTTTTATGGAAAGCAAAGCAGAAGAACCTACTGGTAACCTTCAACCATTGGAGTCTCAACAAGGAGAAATGAGTAGACAGTCGGAACAATCAGGACAGTTCCAGGACTATGAGAACGCACGTCAGTCAACATCCGTCAAGCAAATGTCCAGAGGGTCATGTAGTAAGCTAGATGAGATGCTGAAGCGTCAATCAAGTAACTTCAGAGCTTTCCTTCGTACAGTATCAGGTATCAATTTAAATGTAATTACTCAAAAATGGGAGTTAGAAGACGCCTTACGTAGTTTGCAATCTAGGTGGTCAATAATAGATACTCTGCATTGGGAATTGGACAGCGAGTTACCCTTGTAACCTCCCTTGATGGATGAAGAATATGAAAAAGCTTACACTAATCAGGAAAGTACTTACAACGAGTTGAAGAAAGAAATCAATTGCAAGTTGTGGTCGGTCTCGCACAAGGAGCACTGGACACCAAAGATGGAAATTCCCAGTTTTAGTGGAAGCTACCAGAGCTGGGTATCATTTAAAGATCTGTTTACAGAGGCCATTCACAATAATATTTCCATCTCAAATGCACAAAAAATGCAATTTTTGAAAGGTAAATTGAGAGGAGAAGCTGAGCGTTTAATACAACATTTGCCTATTAGCACTGAAAATTATCCTATCGCTTGGGAAATTCTAAACAATCGTTACAACAACATAAGGTTAATATTTTCAACACATGCAAATAACTTATTAAACCTACCAGCTATTCAACAAGCTTCCGTCAATCATATCAAGAAGATACATGACACTACTCAAGAGTGTCTCAACGCGATTAAAAACCTAGGAGTGAATACAATTGGCTGGGATCCGTTAGTCGTTCATATTTTATTACAAAAACTGGACACGGAAACTCACAATGGTTATTTAGACTCTCTAAAAAGCCCGCGTGATTTACCAAACCTACAGGACTTTTTAAAAATTTTAAGAAAACAGATTTACAACGTTAGAATCTTCCCGGAAGAAACAAGACAACTTTAAGCCATCTCATAATTCTCAAAAACATATTTCTAATTTCAAACCTTTTAACTCAAATCATTATAATACTAAACAATTAGTGCCTACGTATAAAGGAGGTCAATCAACTTCTTACAATAATAATTCTGCGAAGTTATCATGTCCATTGTGCAAGGAAATGCATGGAATTTATTTTTGTAATAAGTTTTTAAACATGACACCACAAGACAAACGTGCAACTCTGACAAGTCTTCGTTTATGCCAAAATTGTCTTTATTCGCATGGTGACAAGGCCTGTACATCAGAAAAAAGATGCCGGGAGTGCAATGGTAAACATAACACGCTTGTTCATGAAGCATTTTCAAATAATTCAGCAGTAAATATAACAATTGCGGACAAAGATCAAGCATCTAATGAAAAGTCAGTAATGCAACAAGGCAATAACATGAATGAAATATTACTTGCTACGGCGGTAATAAAGGTCCAAGCAAGGGACAGGACTTTACATAAGATGCGAGCGCTCATAGACCAAGGCTCTCAAATTTCCCTCATATCCGAGAAAGCGACACAGCTCTTAGCTTTGCCAAGAAAGTGGTGTAAGGGAATAATATCAGGAGTTGGGGCCAAGGAAAGTAGTTGCAAAGGTGTCACAGAGATAACATGCAATTCGTTATATGGAAATTTTTCCTTCAAGACTGAAGCATTCATCATGAATACGCTCATCAAGAATCTACCCAGTTACACGTTTAACAAGCCTACATGGTCTCATTTGGACGGTATACAACTTTCAGATCCTGACTTTAATGTTAGCCGGCCTATCGATATATTGTTGGGAGCAGATGTGTATTCAAATATCATACTAGATGGGATTATTCGATCAGATCAAGCCAGCCTACCCATAGCCCAAAAAACTCGCTTAGGTTGGATCCTTTGCGGTAATATGCAAACATGGCAATGTAATGTAGTACGCTCTCCAATCGACGAAATAAGAAAATTCGGGGAGACAGAAGATATTTCGATCGGACAATCATCTAATTTATCAGAGGAGGATACTAAATGCTTTAAATATTACAAGTCTACAACAAAAAGGCGCGAAGATGGAACTAATGAGGTCCGAATTCCATTTCAAGATAATTTTGAGAAACAGTTACAAACATCAAAACATGCGGCGGTAGCTCAATTCCATCAATCAGAGCGAAAATTCAAAAATAATTCTAACATCGAACATCAATATATGTTATTTATAAGTGAATATAAACAACTCGGTCACATGAAACTGTCTACAGGTAATCAGAAACCTGATTACACGCCGCACCATTGTGTTATTCGTAATGAGTCAACAAAAAATAAAACAGAGATTAAACAACAAACACATGAGAATTTTGAGTTTAAACAACCGGAATCAACAAAAACATTGGGTTTACGATGGAATCCTAGACAAGATGTATTCACATTCCAATCACAGTTAAAGCCAATGACGAAGATACCAACCAAACGTTCTATGCTTTCAGATATATCCAAATTATATGACCCGCTTGGATGGTTGTCTCCAGTATCAACTAGACTCAAATTATTATTTCAAAAAGTGTGGATATCTAAGGTAAAATGGGATGAAAAGTTATCAGAGGATATTATAAAGGAATGGATCAAGATCAGGGAGGATATGGCATACATAAATCATATTGAACTAGCACGTTGGTTATTCACCATAGAAGGAGAAAATCAAGTTGAATTGCACGGATTTTGTGATTCTTCGAATAAGGCATACGCATGTGTCATTTACTCCAAAACTACATTCAAGAAAGATGTCAAGGTCTCACTTGTAGCTGGGAAAGCCAGGCTCGTCCCAGCTAGTAAATCTATTTCATTACCAAGGCTAGAACTATGCGGTGCTCTTCTCTTAGCTACACTCATGGATAAGGTACAGAAGTGCCTCGGTAACTACAACATCAAGGTGTACGGGTGGGTTGATTCGATGGTTGTTCTCGCATGGTTACAAGGGAATCCATCAAGATGGAAGCCATTCGTCGCTAACAGGGTGAGACGAATTACTGAGATTATACCTCTGAATCAGTGGCGATATGTCAAATCAGGAGAGAACCCAGCTGATTGTGCCAGCCGAGGCATGAGTGTGGTTCAGCTGAAGGAGCACTCTTTGTGGTGGAAGGGGCCATCATGGCTGCCTGAATGTAGCATGAACCTGGATAGTAACCAAATCTTCAATACAGACGAGGAAGTTAAAAAATCTAAGCAAGTTAATTATCTAATAAAAACATTAAGCATACTAGAAGAGCTATTAGCAAGATATAGTTCTTTTCAAAAACTAACAGGAGTATTAGCATGGAATTTACGATTTATTAACATGATGAAACAATATAAAAAAGAAAAATTAAATTACCTTACATTTAAAGAAATTAATAAAGCAAAATATACAATAATCAAATATGTACAACAATTAAAATTTACAAGCGATATAAATAACTTACAACAAAACAAGGCATTGTGTGCAAAAAGCAAGTTGTTGCAATTTAATCCCTTTCTAGATACTGACGGCCTAGTAAGGATGGTCACATTAAAAACAAAAAGCGGTTTCATTAAACGACCAATTATAAATTTATCAGTTCTTCCTGTCAACAATACACGTACTGAACAAGAGGCAGAACCGACTAGTATATCAAATAACAAAGGACAAGTGAAGCGATCAAGTTGCAATTTCTTATCTTTATTTACTTTATTATTATTTTTTATGAATATTTTCGGCACAGTTCAATGCTCGTTTAATATATCGGCTCTGAAAGACGATCAAGGTCTATATTTTGATAAAATTTCCGATATGAAAGTAATACGAGACGAATGGAAAATAGTTACATATTATAACATGAATTCGTATTGGCAAGGAATGAAAGCATGCAACAAATACATAAATTACTTAGGACAGGTGTGTAATCAATTAAAAAATTTTTCCCATTGTGACATAATTTCAATACAATTGCAACAAGAATACGAAGAAATGGATTACTATAACCAGCTGTTATTGAGTCAGCATTCCAGCACGCGTCGGGATCATCGTAAGCGCCGGGGTCTTATCGACGGTGTCGGGTATCTGGCAAACAGTCTGTTCGGAGTACTGGACGAGAGATTCGCCGAACAGTATAAACACGATATACTATTGATTCATGACAACGAGAATCATTTGGCGGCACTTATAAGAAATCAAACGTCCATAGTAGAGGCTGAATATAATGTTTTGAAAAGGAGTGAAGAGTCGCTTAATAAACAACATAAGATGTTAAACTACTTAACACAGCAATTTGATCATTTTCGGAATGTGTTGAAAACGGAACAAGAGAAAAACCTTATGAATAACGATTTTACACTAGGCGCTATTGCGGCAAACAACATGCTGAGACAGTTATCCAGTGTTCAGGAAAATTTATTGGATACTTTAACAGATATATACCAAGGCAATCTAAATTTTCATTTAATTTCTCCTGAACAACTTAAAGAAACATTAAATAGCATATCAAGTCATCTTACAAAGGATTTAACACTACCTATTAATAACTTACATAACGAATTTAGAAACATCTACAATTTATTGAAAATCAAAGCAAGGATGTCAGAAGATTATTTATTATTTGAGCTACGGCTACCTCTCGTGACCCGGGACCCATATGAAATCATGAAAATACTATCAATTCCGCATGCTATTAATAATGTTATGGCGCGAATTGTACCTGTATCAGATTACGTGGCTATTAATTTAAGAAATGAACAATATTTGACCATGTCTGAACAAGATGTCAAGTCATGTCAACACGATGGAGGTAGTGGATACCTATTCTACTGCTCAAAGGGACCGGTTTATCATCTCAAAAATAATGAAAATTTATGTAACACAGACCAAATTACGAGAAAGTGTCAAATCAGTTATACTACATGCACCAATGAATGGACAGAAATGAGCAAAATAAACACGTATGTATACTTTTGTTGTGGGGTATGTCCTGTAAGAATATTATGTGAAGACCATGCGACGGTTAGGCATATCAAGAAGGCAGGAATATTATATATTGATCCAGGATGTATAGTTAAAACCGAAAATTTCACAATCTACGCACATAATGAGGGTTCCAGTAACATAAACATTATAAATAAATTCTACATGCAAGAAACAGAACCAATCAATCACGTCATAAATATAAGCATTCCAACTCCTCTATCACCAAACTACTCATTGAACTCAAGTGAAATACAATTGCAGAAGATCAAGGAACAGATAAATAAGCTCAAATCAGATGAGAGTCTCTATCAACGCATATCATATCACGATGTTCACCATTATACTGCTATCTATGTGATCATGGGAATTATATTGGTGGTTGGAGCGGCTGTCGTTGCCGGCAAGGTCCGTAGCAAGCAATGGACGCTGTGCCAGGGGGCGGTGGCCAGGGTCGAACAAGCGATCCCGGAACCTACGGTCACCTTCAGATCTGCAGTAGCGAGTCCACCAAGTCGACGATCGAAGCAAGGTGTAAACAGTGATGGTGGCGTTGATCGATACGATAGTGAATGTGTTAGTGAAGTGCGGTGTCAAAGTGGATACAGTGTTCCCCAAATTCCCCAAGTGCATAAAGTGAACAAGTGTACAACACCTATGCCTAGGAAGATAAATTTCACTTAGGGACTTTAAATGTTTTTAATAAGGACCTAATGGAATCACCTTGTAAAATCAGCACTCATAACAATGCACTTCATGCACTTCACTTCACCCTTCATCTTCTGCCCTTGGGAGCATGTACGGTGCAACCGTGCATCTGCTGGGGTCAGCATTTACGCGAGCGCGTGCGACACAATTTAATTACAATTAATATGTTTTTTGGTTAGTTCGCAATCAGCCGTCAAGGGTCGCGCGTGCTCATCTTTTATCACGTCATCAAGTTTCATTAAATTTCATATATAGTTAAATACGGATTTCCAGTAATACAAAATTCTTAGCATACAAAGTCTTATCATTTTACTTCTATTAATGTACGTAGTTAACAAGAGCTCGTACACGTGCAATACATCAGTGAAAACTACTGAAATCCGTATTTTTTTTTGAGATTATCAGGAACAAACATCGGTCAGTATGATGAAAAGATGTTGAATTTAGTTATTTTAGAATCAACATTGGTACCTATATCACTACAATTTCGCAGATATCTCGTTATAAATATTGGCATCAGTAAAAAGTATAATGAATAGCATGGCCAATCATCTAGTTAGAGCATTAAATCACTAAGTACAATAATTCGTCCGTATGCCAATCAATTGATCTTTCATATATGCTATGGATACTAATATCAGCATACCTATTTTTACGTTATCTTGAATAATTCTCCACCAATCACGATATATTAACGAAAATATAATGTTTATTAATACATGGGAATAGAAATCACACAATATTAATACATAGATAAATAGAAAATCTACTTGTAAAATACTTACTTCTTATCAGATTTCACAGCACAACACCTCTTTAGTTGCAAGCGCGCCAAAATTATTTTTTTTAAAGTTTTGCTAGCTGCTAAGTTTAAAACTTCTGATTACATTTTGGAGTTTTGTACATACAGAAAAATAAAAATATTTTTTCATGTCTCGTAAACCATTAAAACTTTTAATAAATGGATTTTAAATTGAAGGGCCGATTAATTGGAGGGGGGCCAGGGTTACTACTGCTTACCCTATATGTAAATTATGTTTAAGAATATTTTATTAATGCTGTGATGCTGTGCTACTTCTTTCTGATTTTATATTCAATACTACACAATATTTTAATTTTATATTAATTCAGTTCTCCTCAGTCGGTAGACTGGAAGAAGAATGGTCAATTCTTGTTTTAAAAATTATGTTTAAACTAAGAATAAAATAAAATGTTTATTTCCTTAATTTGGTAACATGAAATCCTATCTTATTCACTTGACATAAACTTTTTTCTCTTAATAGGTACTCACCAAAATGTTGTTTTTGTCTTACGTGACTAGGTATCTAAAATTAAAATTAAACTACTCATAATTACTAAAAAAAATCTTTACTGATGGATAGAAAGACAGACAGACTTACTTAAAAAGATCTTAATAATTATATGTCGTATTTTTTATAAATCCTTAAAACATGCTGTTTTCTTTGTCTTATAATCTCTAGATTTTAGCAACATGTGTTCAGAATCATTTTGTTCTATCTAAAGCTGAGATTACGACATCTGCAATCAGTACCTATTCAACTTTTTAGTAATTTTTTTTTAGTTTTATTTTTAAAGAGGGATTTGACACCTGATAAACATGGATCTTGGAAAACAAAGTTTGGATCTTATTTTGCACGTGCTCTAATCTCCACAGTTAAACAATGGTCTACAGTTAACTCTCCAGCTAAATAATTTAGGTACTGCTGTAGGTAAGTTACCATGGCAGTAAATACTTTTTTGCAAAGTGTCTTGTAAAAAAAACAATTTTTACTTAAAATGCAACATGCCAGTTCTACGATCGAGGGATTGTCGTAACCATTTTGTAATAAAAAAAATGGTGAACACGTGTCGTTAAATAATAGAGTGGCATCTGTGATGGCGGATTAAGCAAGTGTTGCGCGGGCTCGTTTCCTAGAACTGCGAATCGATTTTAATTTCAATAATCAACCTGCGTTTTTCCCCTTATTTTACGGATTTGCAACGGGGACTGTTTTTGTAAACCATTTTAAATTTATTAAGAATGCTTAACTGATTTAAACCTTATTAGTAAGGTTGTGGCAGAATAAATAGAATAATAAAAAAATAAGTATTTAGGATAAAAAAAAATATTGAATATTATTTAAATGCATTTATGTAACATGAAATTAACTGTAATAATACTATATTTTGTAAATTAATGATCAAAATTGTGGTATAATAAAGCCTATTTTTATTTTATTTTATTAGTAAGGTTGTGTAATTGCCAACACACGCTACAAATATAACTATGAATATATTTCTGGCTTATAGATTGGAAGGTCTCAAAAATAGCATCATTTCTTGAACTGAAAACTTTTAGGAGGCCTCCGCATTACAGATATCCATGGATAAAGACTTATTTTTTCTGCCGGTTTGTTGTTTATCTATTGACACTTAAAATTATAATGTAACGAACACTTTTGGTAGCAATTCTACTTGTCCTAAATGTATGCAAGAGAATATAAAGTTACCTGCCGTTATTGACGTATCTACAATATAAGAACACTAACTTGTACATTGTATTTATCAGAGTCTAACTCGAAAGTATCAGTACTTGTCATTAGTATTACTAATGGAGCAAAATTCCTACTGTTGAATAAAAATAATGAGACATTAAGTGATTCTTAATCCGTGAGAGCTGTAGTACTGTAGATATACGCATTGTTACATTGGATCTTTTAGCTTTAATCCCAGTGCAATATTTACGAGTCTTTATCGGCGTATCTACTAAAGATTTAGCAGATAAGTAATGTAGGACTTACTATGAAGTTACCTAAGATAGAATAAGAGATGTTGTTACTTACGTTAGGTTTCTAATTACGACTTTCAATTATTCTTTCATAATAGGCAGCTTGGTTTAATAGTCTGTTAACAGAATTATTGTTTGGCAAAAAATCAGTCTTATATTGGCAGAGTAATAAGATTACAAAGATTGAAGATTGTATATTTATTTTTGGTAATAATTTTATTTTTTGCAGGCTTTGCAGCTCATTGATTGATAACCGATCGACAAACGCGGGCTCGGACTTTGGTAATGAGACGATTACCTAGTACAGTTCGTCGCATTCAAACTGAGATATTTTGAGATTTTAACTCTAAATTTAGATTTTACTTAAAATTTTTTTGACTGAGATTTTGATTGAAATATAATTTTACAAATACGCAAATAAGTTGAAAAAATACTCGTACTTGCTTGCCGGATTCCAACTGCAATCATCGGCGTAATCACTAGCTTGGCTATCATTGCTTTTTGATTTCGTGTGTGCCTTACGCAAAATAATAACAAATTATTAAGTTAAACCTGCCTACAAATTTTTTTCATTGCTACTGACCGAACAATGCCATATGGTTCTGGCCACATACAGGTATTTTAAGCATAAATAAAAAGTACCAGTATAATTATAAGGCGAAACGCAAGAGGCGTTCCGAAGGCGGCACGCTTCTAAACCTCGAATGTGCGATTTTTTTTCTTCGTTTTTTTAAAGACAGCTGGCTTGACCACTCCCGAGTTAAGTATGCCGTGGTTGTGATAAACGGTTTTATGATCGAAGTAGTTTCCAAAACGGTAGAAGAACCAACCAGGTGCCGATAAAAACTTTTCACGAAAAAAATTTTTTGTAGCATAAAAAATATTGAATAAAAATGAAAAATTTCTGGATACGTTCATGTAAAGATGACTGCAATCAGAACTTGCCACCATCCCTGAAAAAAAAATTGGAACAAAGTTCGCGATCAATTTTCTCATTAGGTATTATAATCTACAAAGTTGGTGTCTCTGCGCTGTAACCTACGCATATGAGCTGCAGACAGAAATAATAAAACATTATAATAAATCAATATTGTTATTGTATAATGTATTACGACACTGCAACGTGACGTCGGTGTGTATTTGTAGTATAATTATATAAATACATAAATGTATTATGTAGAAAGAAAAAGTTCCACACCGTTATTGTTTGTGTTCCGAAAATAACCAAACAATGAATACGATAATAATTGATCTAGAACGGCAGATGGAACATTATTCGATAGGTTTCGATTTTTTGAAGTTAAGTATATTTCTTTTGGCGCGTTTGGAAAAAATATGAGCATAATTTTTTTACGATACGCGCGTGCACTGACAGCCAAAAAACGACATGATGAAGTTAGCTGATAACTGATTCCTTTTACAAACAAAGGGCTGTGGCATACGGGATGAAATTTAGCTATTTTTGTACTATTACGCCCCCAAGAATTATAACTTACGTGCGTATAAACATAAGTACACACACATGTTTTTTTATACACGTCATGTTAGTGTGTTCAGATGGTAATATTAGGTACATATTAGTTAGCTTTTGACTTCATCGGTTAAGGTGATTTTCACACAAAATACTGTTATGTAGCGTTTTTTCTTTTCTTAATTTTTAATATGTAAAAAGCCGACGTAGGTAAGTAGGTAAGTGGTCACTGGTCACCCTTGCGCCTACAAATTGCCTGGACCAAAGGCGTCACTGATGCGTTGCCGACCTAAAAGAGACTAGAAAGATATGGAGCGTATAAATGTTTTTTTTTATTTTTTTGGGCTCAGGCAGAAAAATGAAAAATGTGAATTTAGAGAACCGAGTTAAGAACAGGTTCTTAATTAATTTTATGTTTTTAAATGTTAAAAATAAGTTGGTTCAAACCTGAACATAAAATAAGACAATATCTACGTTAAAATATGTTTGTGGTTAAAATGTATCTTAGAAACAAGATTGATAGAGGCTTTTTATTGATGTTTTGTAAAAGATAGGCGGGCGTGTGAAAAATCACAAATTATCACTCTTTTGTGCTAGCTGTTTTTTTGTCTATCATTTTAAAACATACGATACCCTTAGATTACGCGGCCCTTTGATGATTGATTGTGGGCGGTGCACATCTATTAATTAATATTACACGTAATTAAATAATTTAAAAAGCTTGGTATTTTGTAGAGCTGATCTAATTAATACATAATTTTATTACAGATACTAATATTAGTAATTACTATTGATTGATTGATTGATACTATGATTAATCAGTTGGTCCTTTTTCCTTTTTCCTTTTTAGAATAGATTCGTAAATTTTCGAATTCAGGTCAGTAGAATTGTGATGTACCTATTAATAGAATTAAGTAGATATTAGTGAATTAATTAATAATATTTATCTGTAATTTGAAATAATGTTGAAAACATGCATAAAAATACATTGGTATATTAAAGTAATACCACAGAAGAAATAATAGCTAATATATACTATTATATATGTATTATATATGTATACATAATACTATTATATATGTATATAATAGTGGTAATACTTAAAGGCATTTTTTCAATGTCAAATTTTAGGAACTATATTGATTTACTCGGATAAAGATTCTGTTAAATCTCTTCTCGAATATGAACGGAATCTTAGAATATCCTTAAGTAGCATTTAAATTAGGTGTTGAGGTATTGTAGGTAGTACCTACGAATTATGTAATTGATATATCTTACATACATTAATCTGAGACCTTGAGCCAAACAGTTGGTGTACCAGAAGTAAGAAACAAAAACGGATCAAAAAGGGTCCAGAAGAAACAAGTAGGTAAGATACTAAATATAGTAAATATAATTTATTTAAATATTGTAAATATTTTAAAATTCGTCTATAATTAGACACAAAGTTACTTCATAATGGCACAAAAACTCTAATTAAATACAATATGTTCATTCTAAGATATAAAAATGACTTCATCTTGTAAAAAATATGGTAATATGAAGAAAAAACTACGTAACGACGAGTTAGTACTTCATTTACCGTCAAATTTACATTTTTTTCTGTTTTTGTGTGTTTTATTGCGGACTAACTTTTGAGCGATGTCTTTTTTTGATTTTTGAAACTTTGAATAAAATTATATGCATTGACGTTACTGGTTGGTCTTTTTTCTATGTTTTTTTACTATTTGTACGTAGTTACAATGACATATAAAAACCATTAATTCATGCTGTTAAATTTTTAGATGCAAATGCTTTTTATAAGTCAGTCAAGGAGTCATTGAATTCACCTACATACATACATACCTGTCTAGACCGAAAAAGAAAAAAGGGCCATGAGTAGGGGAAGTAAGCCCAAGAAGGGTACCTTAAGGCAAAATTAAAGTTTGAGCATGTTAATAACATAATTTCTAAAGACTTAAGTTGATGCGTGTAAGGGAGTTTAATATAGTTTGATAAAATTAGGTCATATTACTTAAAACTACACCAGCAAAATTATTATGAGCAAATAACATAAACCTTAAAAAAACTCATTTTGCCCGTAGGGGGGGCCTAAAATGGGTACTGGCCTCGGGCAAAACGGAAGGCCGGCCTAAGATGGGTAGGAATATAACAATGTCCAATAACACTGAAGTCAGTTGTAGTAATTAGTGTTTATTGTAGCCAGGCACCATTGCTACTATATTAAAATAAATTTTCATTCATTCATTCATTCATTTCATTCATACTTATTTTCTTTGCTTCTATTTTTATTCTTTTCTATTCAAACCTCGGGGGGCCTAAAGAAAGTAGCAGACGCCTCTATTTAGGAGTGTTGCGGTCTATGGCCTTATACGGAGCTCCCGTATGGGAAGAAGATCTGACTGATAGAACCATCGCCCTTTTAAGAAAACCTCAGAGGGTGATGGCTATCGAAGTCATTCGAGGATATCGCACCATCTCCTTCGAGGCAGCGTGCGTCTTGGCGGGATGCTCAAGCTTCGTTATATGATTGGCGATCAGATCCGGGCCCGGTGTATTGTACCCTCGCCAAGAGAAATGGAAGAGTGGAAGTTCCACGGTCAACAGTCGATGACTGAAAGGTGGAAAAAGCAGCTGGCTGAACTCAGAGCCGGATACTGGACTGTCGAGGCTGTCCGTCCGATCCTGGAGGATTTGTTAAACAGGCGGCATGGGATGTTTACCTTCCGGCTCATACAGGTGCTCACCGGACATGGTTGTTTCGGAAAGTACCTAAGTAAGGGAACCGACCACCAGGTGCCACCATTGCAGCTGCGTCGAGGATACGGCGCAACACACATTGTTAGTGTGCCCAGCCTGGGAGGATGAGCGCCGTGAACTCGTCGCAGAAATGGGGGACGATCTCTCGCTTTCGACCATAATAAAAGCAACGGTCAGAACCAAGAGGTCTTGGGATGTGGGACTTTCCTTCTGCGAGGAGGTTATGTCGCAGAAAGAAGCTGCGGAGAGGGAGAGGGAGATATCATCTAACCTCCCAATCTGCAGCCGGAGAGTAGGACGTCGGAAGAGGGCCTACCAGGCCCTTCTCCGTCCTCCATGAATTGATGTATTGACGGTGGACACGGTGTCAGCCGTCAGTAAAATAAAGCCTCGAGAATATGCGCGCAGTGTATGAGCCACGTACCTTGTGAAAAAGGGATGTTTAAACTCCAGATCCATGCTGAGAAAGGGATCTCAAAAAGGACCAGCGCTGTCAGGCTCACGGAAGAAAACGAGAGCGTGCCCGTGATCCTGACCGACGGTGTAGAGGAGTACACCCGTGGTGGTTTTAGCCGGTAGGAGTCCGGCATAGCCAATAGTATTCATGGCATTCATGAAGATTTCCCCACGCAAAAAAGGGGCAAAACGAGTAGGTACTCATTTTGCCCTACCCATTTTGCCTTTTAGCTAGAAGTTTGCATTATTTGAAAAATAACCTTCACATATTAACTCTTAATCCGTGTGTTGAGTATGAAAATATACTTGAATAAGTTTATTTCGATACTGAATTAACACTATTAGACAGACATTTAAGCAAAAGCAAAAATCAATGTGAACTTATCTTGCAATTTTTTATCGAAACAGACGAAAAAATATTTTTGGTCACTGCGCACGTGTTTCTACTAGCTTCGTTTTTTAGTGACTGCCTCAGATGGAGCGGGGTGCGGAGCGACTGTTGCACTGTTCGCAGCGAGTCCAGCGTTCAATCTGACGATGTCACATTGCCTACCCTTTTTAGGCTGGGTACCCGTCTTGGGCTTACTTCCCCTAGTCATGGTCGTCGGTTCATGGTTCTTTGACCAAATATTAAAAAAACAAACAAATTTTTAATTTTTTTTTGGACTCACCTATATGACATTAAGAATGCATATCGACGCTTGAAAGGAAAAATTGACTAAGCGACATTGAGCTAACTTTACAGAAGAGCAGTTTAAAGTTGGAATTTTTAGAAAAAAATCATATATTTTTTGTAATCCTCCTAATGAAGTTATTCTTACTGTTTTGGAATCCTTATTCTATCATCTATATTATGGCATATAGTTACAACAACTTTTCTAAAAATTCAACTTTAAACTGCTCTCCTGTAAAGTTAGCTCAATGTCGCTTAGTCAATTTTTCCTTTCAAGCGTCGATATTATTATATTTCTAGTTAGCATGAAACACCTACCCAGATAATTATTACATCTTTTAAATATCTCATTTTGAGCATGGGTGTAACAGTGTTACACCCAAGGGAGAGCTAGTCTACAGCGGAATAGCTTACAGTGAAAACCTTTCAGTTACAGACGTAGGTCCTGTATCCTCGATGTTTCCTTGCCGATTGGAATTATTTATATATACAGATTATATTTACATTATTAAAATAGTGTAAATATAATCTGTATATATAAAACGCAAAAATGACTGATGTATCAACGCCCAGGCCAAACCCTAAGGGCTAGAAACTTAAAATTTCGAATAATGTCATTTTTATGAGATTATTATACTAGCCATTCACTAAGGAAGGAATTTTCAAAATTATCCCCCAAGGGGGTGAAATAGGGGATAAAAGTATGAGTTGAAGAACAACGTCTGCCGGGTCAGCTAGTATAGTATAATTGTAGAGTCGAACTTTGATCAATTGGTTGAACAACAATATGGACCTTGAAAAACAATACGTCGTAATAAGCATCATTATTTAGTTACAAAAAAGTCTCTATTCTACTATATTATCTAGTTGTAATTTTAGTTTTAGTATTTTTGTCTCAAAAACTGTCCAACTAAATCGCTGTTTTCTATTTATTTCTACTTATATTTATACATTTCATTTACCGCTAACACAAAATGTTGAAAATGCAACTAAAAATTAAAAAACTAGCAAGCGTCAATAAAATACTCGCGTAAGTAGGTAGGTACGTAGAAGCATTTGCAAGGCGAAATATGCGATATTCTTAGTAAACAGGTTTAGTTTTTTAGGGCAAAAAGACACCTGCATCAGCACGCACTTGGCAAAAAAATAACCATTATTCAGCGACGCACCGATTCATGGGTTTATTTGAAAGCGGTGAATGAAACATGGAAATACATAGAGTTGTTGTAACTAGATAAGATAATTTATGTGAGTCGTCATATACAATAAGTGCAAAAAGATTAATTTTCTGTCCCCTGGGATAAATTCTAGGGAGATTAGCCCGTCGGTAATTTGTTTGAAAAATTGTACTATAATACATTATTCTTAAAAAAACGAGAAAGGAGATCCCCAATTTTCGGCCTCGAACCATATGTAATCTGTGCTAGAACATCGGACTAGACAAGAGTAAACTATATACCAAAAAATTCGTCTTATTTATAAGATAAACATATTTAAATCTTAGCTTCAGCTGCTCTTGCCAAATGAACAAAATAATGCAAAAAAGTTTTCACAGTATTTACCTCATTACATACGATTTTATAATCGATTGAATCGATTGATAATGATCGATTGATGGAACATAATACCTAATATATTTTATGTATTATTTAGTGATTATAATTATAATATTAATTTATTTTTTACATATTTTCGTATTCCATATAAATCAAAACTATGTAATATATTATAATTACCATTCAATCGTTACGCTAATTTTATTAAATTACATTTCGAATATTTTGACATCGATTAATCGATTGACAACAATGATGATGTAATCCCTAAAAATGTCATTTTGGTAACCATAGTATTTATAAATAACACCACTGTATTGTCATATTACTCATATTTGTCATCGATCTTTCTACGCGTGTTCTTGTATATTTTTACTATCAAATATTTTCAGCGTATTTGGAGTCCTATTTACTATTGAAACTCATCGACACGTACACAGTGATTTTAATTTTCTATTGTATTCGCTTTCGTATTTGTGTTTTGGTGAATGTGTTTCGCAGTTTCGCTACAATTTCTTGCAAACCAATACTATATGAATATGGACTCCTTAATCGCCTGTTTTGTGACTGACAAAGGTTCAGAATAAGTCCTGAACACTGGATAAAGTACCCTATACATCTTTAGAAGATCAGGAGGTTGCTGTGGCCATACTTACAATGAGTATATTATGGTATCTTGATTGGGCAAGGTACTAACGAAATATATCGCCTCCTGCACAACTACACGAAATATTAATATATTATAATGATAACTAATAAAATCTCTTGAAATATGCAATAGCTTCTATTATACAACCTTTTTATGACATTCGTTTTGGGTGAAAACCATTGAAGTAGTAGATATTATAATGACACCCGCCAACGTAAGTGTAACATACATATTAAATAGCACTGTGACACGAGTATGACATAATCATAACCTATAATTAAGGAGGTGATTCATTCTAGGATTTCCTTAGTTGGCCATTGCTGACAGCCGTGAAAATTGGAGAAATTGAACTTTTTGCAATAATCTAATTAACAGCCAATTTCCAGTCTTGTCTACTTAGGCCTGAGTTTCTATGGAAACTGGGGTTGTCCTTTCTTAATATACGTTTTTATTTATGGCATGAAATAAAATATTAAATAATATTTTAATGCTTAACATGGTCTTGCACAGTGAATAGATAGGTACTTCATAGACACATAGTCGAATTTGAATTCAAAATAACAGGACACTGCATGGATAGTGTCAAACGTATACCTAATGCCATTGATGAAATATTCCTCAATACACTTTAAATAAAAATCAGAACTTAAGCGACTCTACGATAACTCTGTCCTATCGTTACCAATATGTTACCACTGGAGTTGAACCGAATTCTGTTAAGGCGTTTTTTATTTATTCCGAAAACTGCAACAGCCGAGGATTTCGGTCAAGTGACAATAGCATCCAAGCATTTTACTACAGCCATGGATACGCTATACAAATAGCGGTCGTTTCGATAGGCTTTTGACGTGACCTAAATATCTATACTAATATTATAAAGAGGAAAGCTTTGTATTTTTGTATTTTTGTATGTTTGCAACGAATAAACTCAAAAACTACTGAACCGATTTTAAAAATTCTTTCGCCATTAGAATGCTACATTATTCCTGAGTAACATAGGCTATATTTATTTTTAGGAAAAATTAGGGATCCTTGCTAAAACTTCAGTAACGTGAACCAAGGTGTAAAAAAAATTGCTTAAAAATTTCTTTCATCGCATACGCTGCGGAAACTATTGATGATAGAACAAAAAAATGTTCTACAATATTAGAGAACATATCAATATCTACAAAAAACGTCGCGATACTATATGTCCAACTGTTGTAGTTATGTCACTATAACCACTTTTTACATTTTAAAAGTCAATAAAAAAGCTGACCAACATCAGATCATGATAACCATACCTTCGTATTAATCCTTATCCAAATAAATTATTTCATATTCAAAACTGTTTCAATACCTATTGATAACTTTTTGAATTACTCAAATCGGACATTCCATTCAGAAGATATTGGAAAATCATCCCCAGGGATAAAAATAGCGATTGGAAGTCACTTAAATACAAACCAATTTCGTCAGTTTTAGAGTTATAAACATGAACATTTTTATGTAAATTCATAGTTATAAACAAAAGTTAATTTTATCACATTTTTTTGGGAAATCATCCCCTAAATGGTTAATTAAGGGGATGCAAGTTAGTATGGCAACTTCGTCAGTTTTGAAGTAAGAAGGGTGAAAATTTGTGCTTATATATGCTTATAGTTAAACACAAGAAATAAGTGTATCACGGTTTTTTCGAAATTCATCCCCTAAGGTGTTATACTTCGTCATTACACGCTTTATAATTAGCTTCACCTGTATGTTTGTAACTTCTCTTTGGACTTGATTTTGACCCACTTCAAACGGTCAGATTTCTTTCAAACTTCGTAGACTTATCGAGGACCAAAGACAATTCAATATTTAAAGAAAAAGAAAGAAAGAAAGAAAAAAGAAAACCCTAATTACACGCTTTAATTAGCTTTAAACGATCAGATTTCTTTCAAACTTCGTAGACTTATCAAGGACCGATGACAATTCAATATTTAAAGAAAAAAAAGAAATAAAGAAAAACCTAATTACATGCTTTAATTAGCTTTAAACGGTCAGATTTCATTTAAACTTCGTAGACTTATCGAGGACCGAAGACAATTCAATATTTAAAGAAAAAAAAGAAAGAAAGAAAGAAACACCTAATTACATGCTTTGATTAGCTTTAAACGGTCAGATTTCTTTCAAACTTCGTAGACTTATCGAGGACCGAAGACAATTCAATATTTAAAGAAAAAAAAGAAAGAAAGAAAGAAACACCTAATTACATGCTTTGATTAGCTTTAAACGGTCAGATTTCTTTCAAACTTCGTAGACTTATCGAGGACCGATGACAATTCAATATTTAAAGAAAAAAAAGAAAGAAAGAAAGAAAAACCTAACTACACGCTTTAATTAGCTTTAAATGGTCAGATTTCTTTCAAACTTCGTAGACTTATTGAGGACCGATGACGATTCAATATTTAAAGAAAAAAAAAGAAAGAAAGTAAAACCTAATTACACGCTTTAATTAGCTTTCAATGGTCAGATTTCTTTCAAACTTCGTAAACTTATCGAGGACCGATGACAATTCAATATTTAAAGAAAAAAAAGAAGAAAGAAAGGAAGAAAGAAAAACCTACATGTAGTACGCGAGTGATAAGTTATACTTCTTTGGCATCATTAAATAAATATTTAACACTAGCTGTCTTGGCGAACTTCGTATCGCCTAATAATCAGTGATTCATTTACTTTGTTGTTACTTTTAACTTTATTTATTTATTATTTATTTATTTATTGTTCATGTACACATAAAAAAACTCACTTCACTCACTTTTATAGTTTTGGTAGGTTTAACAAATCAGAGACCATTAAATTCCCTCTCTTTCACTCTCCATCCCGCTCCCTCTCCCCCTCCCTCTAGACCTACCCCTCCCCTTCCCCCTCCCCTTCCTCCTCCCGCTCCCGCTCACTCTCCCCCTTTCTCACCCCTCCCCCTCCCCCTCCAGCAAAATAGTATAATTTTTTTTGTTTCAATCAGAAATAAAATTGCGTGATATTTGCCGAGACCCTCCTCTCTCCAACGTAAGATTAGATTAAATTTGACTCGACCCCCTCTCGCCCTTAAAAATCTCACGTAATTTATGGACGCCCTCTTTTTAGTTTTATTAAACTATTATTTATTTTTGATCTCAGAAATGTGAAAATTAATATGTAAGCTTATAGTTAGAAACAAAAATGAATTGTTATAGTTGTAACACGGGGAGGAGAGGGGAGCAGGAGCGGGAGAGGGAGAGGGAGCAGGAGTGGGAGAGGGAGCAGGAGTGGGAGAGGGAGCAGGAGTGGGAGAGGGAGAGGGAGGAGATATGCACACAAAAACTATAACGGCTAAGAACGGCTGTATTGATTTTAATGATCTCTGATTTGTTACATTCTAAGGCGATACGAAGTACGCCGGGTCAGCTAGTCTTTGATATAAGATCATCTTGTGGTAGGTGTAACTGCATTTTTGCATTTAATAATTAATAAAGATATAAGCGTAAGGGCCTTAAACTATTTTGAATGAATCAAATGTAAATGTAATGAGGCTATATCAAACGGTCCTACAGATGCTTATGACGTAAAATTTAAATAAATATGTGATATGTAAAAAATCAAGGAATATTTACTTAACACTTAATTTACATTATAACTATAACTATGTATTTATGTCGTAATAATATTATCTAATACAAGTACTTACATTCTTCAAAATAGTTGATTTCAAGTGAATTTTATATTAAATGCTGAATTTACCTGACAGGCTTCAATCCAATTTACCTAACAAAACTGGCCGATCTATCAAAAACAGTATTTTATATTTACTAATCATTTCCTACAAGTTGTTTTTTTCAAATTTGAATGAATAAATGTAATTAACATAATAATTAACGCTACTAATTACATTGAAAAATATTCAATTCGAACTTCCCAAGGCCGTATGAAGAAAGAACATTTATGCAAAACAAGTTGGTAAACTTCATTTCGTGACCTATTCATGTCGACTCTCGTTGCATGAACCACCAATACCACCATGCTGTCCCAGGATAGGCGGGTCTCAGAATCATCATAGTAGACCTTCGGCAACCTAATCGAAAACTCTCAGGTATTCATGATTCCTTGCGATGTTGACTAACATAATTGTATAATGATTTTTTTGTGTTTATTAACGTACGAGTAACCGCCCTCGCTTTGCTTCGGTTTTCTTTATTTTTTACACCTTGGGTTTCATTATTGGAGTTTTATTGAATTTAATTTTTTTTGAAAATCTAATATAGCCTATGTTACTCGGGGATAGTGTAGCTTTCCAACAGTGTAAGAATTTTTCAAATCGGTTCAGTAGTTTCGGAGCCTATTCAATGCAAACAATCAAATCTTTCCTCTTTATTATTAGTATAGATGTAGTTTTTTATGTATTGCATTGTAGAAAATTTCCCTCCTGTCGAATTGGGGTTTCCTGTAACGACAGAGTTGGGAGTCATAAAAATAAATAAATATTATATCAAGCTTTGTACGGAAAACTGACTATTGCTGCCAGTTGGATAATTAAATGTATAACGAGGTATGAAAATGATTAAACCCTGGTAAATGTATTATTTCCCGACTGCCAGGAATGGTTATGATTTTCGCGAGTTTTGTGTTTCTTGTATGTATGTATGTACTTATGTTTGTATGCATGTAATATTCTTTATTACCTCCTATCTTCCAAACCACTGAACGGATGCATACCTACTTTTAATTAAGATATCTTTAGATTCGTCTTGATAACCCAAGTGTTCTTAGATAAGTGAAATTAAAAAAATATATGGTGGCTGTTGCCATTGTTAGAAGTATCAAAAAAAAAAAAAAAACGAATAATGCAATAAGGGTATCAAATAAAAGAGCTCACCATAAGGATTTCAAAAAGATTTATCATGATAGGTTTTTGATAGCAGGCGGTTTTTATCAAATTTTTAAATTTATTTTCTTTTTTCATCTATTAACTTCGGCTTCCTATTGAAACTTATATTCTATTTCGCAAAAAACACTAACCTTTGTATTGTATGACACCTAATAAGTTTGAAATTCTTTGTGACAAGTACCAGCCTTGGATCCGGTAGATATTTAAAGTGACACTCGAAGGTTTTGTCTTGAAACGACGTACCCACTGTTTTTTCTAAACGCTTTCTGAAAGAGTTACCTAGTGATGGGAAAGAAGTATTGGAGATATAAAAAAAATAAAAATGATATGAGAAAGTTTTTTTTAACTAATATTGATAATGAGGGAAGGTATTGGAGGTAAGACGGTAAGGGTTCTGCTGTTTTAACGTATCGAAGAATATTATGTATTTTTCCCGACCAAAGTTAATAACAGAAATAAACAATAAAATTATCTCGTTTTAGTATTATAAAAATTAAAATGCCAATTTGTTTGAGTGCATGCGATTCCACAACTGTTCAAGTGAAAAAGCGTGTTAGTGCTTAAGAGACCAAATATGGAATCGTGGAAAAATTAGTTGGAAAGAATAGAAAACAAAAGAAAATCGGTAAAGTGATTATTAATAGATAAAGATGAGTATATTGGCATTATGAAAATATTTTTTTATCAAAAAGTACTAACGTATTTCTTTGTTTTCGTTTTTTGAAAATGAGTCACTCACACTTTCTGTTTTTCCGCCCGCTCGCACAAATGTGAGATTATTTCAAAATGTACACCATTTGTTTGTCTTTTGTTGTTGCTAAATAAAATTTAATGGATTAAAATAGTTTGAATAGTTCTATTATACTTTTTTTTGCAAATAAAATGACAACAGAACTGTACCACCATGGACCATATATGGTAAGCTACTGTAGGTAGGTAGGTAGGAGGCTACTGCATGTAAGCATAAACCTTAAAAAAATATATTATAGTCATATTATAATAAGAAATTAATAAATCATTTAAATCATAGCATTTAAAATTGAAATCGCTGTAGATTTGCAAATTATGCAAGCCAATTTATTTATGTGGATCATTTGTCGTCCGACTTTTATTATGAATCATATTAACATAATTCGCCCTGAGTATATTTTTGGAGAAGTTCCGCACTAGTGATCGCTTGTAAAGATTTTGCATAGCGGGAGCCGGACGAAATTAATATTCATATGGAGTTTTTACATGTAACGGTGACATAAATAGCATTGTCTTGTAAAAAATAGACGCTCCATAACAATAAAGTTTTGAAACAAAAGATTGTATTATTTTTTGTCTTGGACGCGTCAGTTTCTAGTATAGCTAGCTAGCTACCGTCTATTGTTTATAAGACTTCAAATTTTAGTTTTCCTCTTGCAAAGGAATATAATTACGATATTTTAAAATATACCTACTATTTACGTCTTAAGCAGTCATTTAAAGTTTTTAACGGTATACCTAAGTATTTATTCGTTTTATGACAGTATTCAATAGTGAAAACTATTAATTGTATTTATGAATTGCGTTAGCTTCATAATTTATCGTAGACCATTATATTATTTAGGTACTTAAATTTTTACCTATTTAATAAATTTTATCTCTGTAATCATGGTGACTTACTTATCATTATTCTGTTCTATATGCATTAGTAGGTAGGTATACCGCTTATTTATATTTTTCGCTCTTTGGAAAAGCAATGAATTAAGTCAATTACTGAATAATATTTCGTGCTTTTTATTATTTTGTCTCATTATTTATTGTTGGCTGTTACTGAAGAGGCAAATGGCTACTTACTAGAATAATAAAAGTGTAAAAATAAGGTTTCTAAGTTATTGGGTTGGTACCTATAGCTTAGATAGTAAATGGTGTTAGGTATACGGCAAATGAAATGTCCAATTACATAAAACTGATAATTTATTATAAAGACATTCAGCACACATAAGATATCTTTTCTACACATAACAATTTAAAACCCTTTGGAAACATCTTCGTCGAAAATATACACATGCTACGTTTAATTTCACAATAATAGTGTTTATACCAAGCATACATTGGAATGACAACAAAAACAATATTGTTGCCATTTTCAACATAGTTACAAGAAATTATGATAGTTACAGCGAACCGATACAATTTTAGCTTAAGTTAACTACGGTAATAATAAATAAATAAAATAATTATTTTTTCTACCATAAATACACTCTTCTTATGTTAGTGCACCGCAATGTACACATCCCTAAATACTTCTAATAGGTAACTTTACCGTTGCTTCAAAATGTACAGTATTAAAATAACAAGACACAAAAGAAAAGTGACACTATTATTTTGTACTTAATCAATGGAGACAGTCTTGTTATTGTATTGGTCACATCTCTAATTAGGTACACACATCTCGTTAAATTATGATTTAACTCATTTACACTAAGAAACTAACGACTAACACTATTTCACTAATTACTTAATGAAACGATACTAAAGCTAAGTTATTTGGCATAATATGAACTATACATTCGAGTCTAAAGTACTTACTGTAATTTTTTATATATTACTATGAAATATTCTCGAAGGCTTACGTTTATTTAAATGCATAATTATTAATAGTTACGTCTAGCACAATGGGTTTGTTTCTCATGCGTAAAAACACACTTGAAATATATTTAGCTACTTACTAAAATATAAGCAGCAGTCTTTGGCGTGGATTCAATGAAGGTCACAAGTTACAACACTAAACTTCAAGTGATTATTCATAGTCTATTCTTCATTACATAATTCTATTCTAACGGCTACTGAAACCCGATATAGTTGACTAGGATGGCCATAACTTTAGTGACAGGTGGCATATTTTCTTCCTTAAGCGTGCTGCGCGCGACCCAAATGAATAAAAAACGCAACTTTGTCGGCGCTTCTCTCTCCACATTTGTTACACATGAAAGGATCATTGTATCCGTGGAATCCCATATGAATCGTATGCATCGTGAGGTCTCCGAAGGTAATATCGCAGTACTGGCACGTGTAAGTGGTTGCTGCGGTCGCCAGAGGAATTTCCGCTGAGGCATCCGATTCCGAATCTGATGGTTCTTGGTCCACCGTTTTGTTGTCTTCATGTTGCATCCGAAGTGCTGCAGGCTGCAGCTTGAACGCACGACCTTTTCTTCTGTTCTTCGAAGCTGTCGTGGGCGTCATCGGCGTTGGCCGCTCCGAGGGCGGCGGGGAGCCAGCTTCACTAGTTTTTGCGTTAGTGAGGTCGAGGGCGTCATTAGACTGGATTGGAGATTGAGCGCGAACTGTTGGCGTGTGGGGTAAGCTGGCCGGCGATTTGGTTGGCGGTGAAGTCATTCCTGACTCTGACGTGCGTTCTCCGTAAGACAAGCGCTGATGCAAAATAGATTGAGGTGATTGCACCGGCTGTAATTTCTCAAGAGCATCCAGGTTTGGAGAAGTCCTTGTTGGTTCATGGTTGTTATTGGGCGGGAACAAAAACGAATGGGGCAGAAGAGGTGGTAAATAAGGCAAATTGACAGGGAAGTGGTTCCCGAACAGAGGATGCGTCGGCGGAGGCGGTTGAGGTTGATTGTTGTTGTTTAGATTCATCATAGGAGATTGGTCAAACATTTTGTTCATTGGCTTCTGCTTAGGCCCACGACGAGTGCCGTATACATCGATGATTGGCAGTGGGTTCGGTGTGCCGTCCAAGTTCAGCACCATAGCGGGATTGTGCTGATATTTGCGAAGATGAAGCTTGAGAGAGTGGCAGTACTTGGTTGCATAGTTGCAATCTGCGCAGCGATATTGGTATACGTTAGAATGTGATTTGAGGTGAGAATTAAGCATGGATTTATTGACACAGGAGTACGAACATTGTGTGCACTGGAATGGCTTGGAGCCCATGTGGTTTCGCATGTGATATTCGAGGTGATGCTTGTATTCAGTTACGAACGGACACTTTCGGCAACACAACATCTTTTCAGGCTTGATGTGCTCCTTACTGTGCTCCCAGAAACTAAGCTTAGTTACCGCAACGAATTCACACTGTTTACACTTGAATGTTTTAACCTTGCCGTGCGAGTTGACAGCGGGTACGCGTAGCCCGGGTTCTTCATCGAAATCATCATCCATGCCGGATCCATCCCGGCCGTCTTCTGGGTCCTGCTTATTTTGACCTTCAAATCCAGAATCGTGAAAACGGTCATAAGCACGCCTCTCGGGTGAAGATGGAGTTATCGGCGGGGATTTTGGTGGTGTGGCGTCGGCGCGTACTAAAGGTGTCGATACATGTGTGGGCGGAGCTAGAGATCTCGGTGAGTAGGACGATTCATATCCCGGAGATGGATCCCGGTCATCCGCGGGCCGTGCCTCAAATCCCGGAGGTGTAAGCAAGCTGTACGGTAGCCCATTTCGACACGCTTCCAAATGCATACCGAGATTGGCTTTCGCTTTCAGAGGCATACTATCATAGTATGGCGTAGGATCTCCGGAGCTCCCAACACTTCTTGGAGAGTGTCCATTGGAGTCTTTGCTCGAAGACGAGGGAGATGCACTGTGGAACCCCTCCGAATAGAATCCGCTTGTCTGTTCCTTTGAAAAGCTCCCGTCTTCCATCGGCTCCGATTTCTAAAAAGAAGAAGCTTAATGTAGAACCGTTGTTGACTGTCGTTAAGAGGATTATGAAACATTCTTTATGATTAACGGCGTTGAAGGTAAAAGTGTACAAATAAATGCAACAAAGATTATAACCTTAATGCGATCAATTAATAACAAGGATATTAGCGCACCGTTATTACCGACGGCATATTTGATGTTGTTGTTTTGAGTCTAATCTCGCTAATAGGCATGACACGACTGCTCGACTGGTAGCAAATATGTTTTTAATGTAATCACGTTCATAAAAAATGTTTGATAGTGCCGATAGTTAAATTATTTAGGTTATTATAATATGTTTACAATAAGATGAGGTTTCTGTCTTTTAATAACGTAGGCTTTAATATAATAAGGCAATTTTTAATGGACTACATTTCAATACTTAAAATAAGTACATTTTTAAGTAAAACAGTTACAATTTAAATTAAAATCTTACGAAGTAGTTGAATAGGTCGGTGGTATTGGTATCTAATTTTGTCCGTAATGGAATGAAGTAAAACGGTGGAATCTTCCGTATTTCATGAATCAGATTTTAATAGTAAGTGCTATATTTATTAAAACATTAAATAATATCGACGCTTAAAGGAAACATTGACTAAGCGACATTGAGCTAACTTTACAGGAGAGCAGTTTAAAGTTGGAATTTTTAGGAAAAAATCATACAATTTTTTGTAATCCTTCTACCGACGTTATTCTTACTGTTTTGGAATCCTTATTTTATCATCTTCATTGTGGCATATACAACAACTTTAAAAAAAATTCCAACTTTAAACTGCTCTCCTGTAAAGTTAGCTCAATGTCGCTTAGTCAATTTTTCCTTTCAAGCGTCGATATTATAAATTAATGTTTTAATAAATATAGCACTTACTATTAAAATCTGATTCGTGAAATACGGAAGATTCCACCGTTTTACTTCATTCCATTACGGACAAATTTAGATACCAATACCACCGACCTATTCAACTTCTTCGTAAGATTGTAATTTGAATTTTAAATCTTTAGTTGAAAATGTACTTATTTATTTTATGTAGAACATAGTAAACTACTAAGGTAGTTCGTACTACTTACAATAGTCGGTGGCTGTAGCATGGAGCCCCAGGAAGACGCGTGAGAGTGCGCGGGCGGCATTCCGGCGGGGGAAGCGCAGCTTAACATACCTGTAACAACAGAAATTATTTATTTATTTAAAATTTATGTCACCTTATAAAAAAGGATGAACAAAGGGCAAACTTTATACCTAATGGCATTGTCCACCAGTCAACCCTGGTGGATGTGGAAAGAACTGATAGCAGGTGTTAAAACTACTTCAGAAACTTAACTTCAATTAAGATGTTATCATCTTAACATATTTCAACATAATATATAACATAATATACAACATATTCATATAATTATGTTCAAACTTTAATCTAATCCACCGTAAAACGTTTAAACATCGTCTTTTATCGAAAATAATGTCGATGCTTGAAAGGAAAATTTGACTAAGCGACATTGAGCTAACTTTAAGGAGAGCAAGCTTTACACGCATTACGATTTTTAAATCGCGTACTGAATTATAAATCAACACGATTTTTTTTTCGCAAGTGCGTGCAGCTGTATACAATTTCCATGTCTCACAGAATTTTGCGGAAAAAATCGCGCGGTGAAAAATTGGTCATTATTTTATGTCAGTTGAAACTTCATGAATAATCATAAATGTGCATATTGTAAATGGATCTTGTGAGATTTACTGTCTATTTCGTTATTCATCAATAAATATTATTTAAATCTAGTCTTATAATTTGAAACGTTTGAAAGTTTTACAGCCGAAATACCTCAGCGAACTTCAATCAGAAAACGGACTGCCGTTTGTTGTTTCAAAACATGTTTTTACTGCTTAAGCCTTATTTCTTTCCCTATTTGTTAACTGACTCTATTTGAAAATATAACCCAAAAACCGGATTAAAAAATTACGGTTGTAATTTTAATATAAAGGGCTATAAAAGCGGTATTTATTGTTGATGTAGTTTCAGTCGAGGATTACCTGATAAGGATGTCGGCTTCTGTGCTGTGAAACGTTAATCCTTGCGGTACTTTTTAACCGTCGGGGCAATTTACTTAAACTTCTTTTTTATTTTTTTACTTTTGTATTATTTAAGGATTAGCAAATTACTGTTTTAAATGGTAGTGGAAGCTAAATTACGTTCTTTTTATTAATGGTAGCTGTAACAATTAGTGCCAAAATATAATAGCTATAAAATAGTAATATCAAATTAGATTTAAAAACATTTCTTTATAATATTTTTAGCTAGATATCTAACAATAAAGGGCTATAAAAGCGGTATTTATTGTTGATGTAGTTTCAGTTGAGGATTACCTGATAAGGATGTGTCGGCTTCTGTGCTGTGAAACGTTAATCCTTGCGGTACTTTTTAACCGTCGGGGCAGTTTACTTAAACTGCTTTTTTATTTTTTTACTTTTGTATTATTTAAGGATTAGCAAATTACTGTTTTAAATGGTAGTGGAAGCTAAATTACGTTCTTAAATTTATTGATGGTAGCTGTAACAATTAGTGCCAAAATATAATAGCTATAAAATAGTAATATCAAATTAGATTTAAAAACATTTCTTTATAATATTTTTAGCTAGATATCTAACAATAAGTAAATAATTTATTAAGCAAAAAAACGTCATCGAAACGATTTAAGTTTAATGATTAATTATAGTATTCCACGGTTATTTTAATAATTTATCTTAATTTACTGAGATAAACAAAATTTTTCAATTTAAAAATACAATTGAAATTAAAAAAAAACTATAATAGTTACCTAACAGCTTTTAATTATTTATTGTCCGATGATTTATTCATTGTTTTTATGTTATTTTAAATGTGTTCATTTTTAATTGTGATAAAAAACTGAAGTAATTAATCTTTCAATTAATTTTCAGTATTTCTTTGAGTTTAGCGTAGACTTGAATGTATAAGTAATTCATAAATGATTTAGTGACGCGATTGTTTTTGGTGTTTTTTTTTTAATTAATGCAATATTAAATTTTGTTACTTTATAATCATTTTTATACGAAACGTCAGTATTCAAATAAGAGACAGAATTAGCGTCTCTATAATTATATAGAAAACTGTTTATCTCTATATTTGCCTGCAGAATCTTATACTTTGCAATTTTTGAGGTCTTTTGGATAAAATTGATCATCCTGTATTACATACCTACTTAAACAATAATCTACATATCTATAATCGTTGGATAATTTAGTAGCTAAGGTAGGTAATACAACTAACAAAATAATACTGTGACTTGTTGACAGTTCCTAGGCTGAAAACATGGTCGGACAGAATAATAAGAACGGCTCTTTAGATCCAGGATCTCGCTTGACAGAAATACTTACTTAATCAATTATAACACCTGTCATAATGTTCAAGGTCTTATTCTATAGGTATATTTTATTTGAGGATAATGATTTATCTTCTGGTGTCCTTCTAAAATTACCATATTTGTGGTTTTTTTTCTGTGGTAGAAAACGAACTGATGGTCAGTGTTGGTACTGTTGGACTTGGTAGCAATTTAGGTAGGTAGATTTTAGGTACATTCGTTGCACATAGGATCTTTATGATGCACTTTTAAGGATTACCTCGAAAGGAAAGGATTTTGTTATTAAAAACTACTTATACAATATTAGGTAGGTACAATTTCTACTTTAGCGGCTGGGTCCCTCTAGGACCCGCCCCACAGTCCGCGTTAAGCTGTAGGCCATAGCAAGTCAAAAACAACTCATTCGAAACAAAAAAAGGTACCTACAATTTACATATATTTTAAAGTCACTGTTTTTATCCTATCCCTGCTTAGTACTTACTCATAATTTTAGCAACAATAATTTTGAGAATATATTTAGAATAAAAAATACAGTCATATATCCCCCTAAGGGTTTGTACAAAAATTACATTCAAAAGAAGAATGCGCATATTGGCTAGGAAAAATTGATAAAAAAAGAATATCCCTATAGCAAAGATAGCAACAAATGTAAATAGATATGTTACACATTACTTTACGACATAGTTCTTTCTTCTTATGTGTTTATCGGTGTTGCAAAATGAACATGCATTCAACAAATTAATGACTGTGCGAAATTGGCTACATTGCAAATAGTTTAAAATGTTCAGCAACTTGTCACGTAGAAGGCGGTGTCGTAATTATAATACTTACTTATTAATTGTCGCAATCAATCAACTATTAGTTCATACAAATTTTATCGACAGAGGTTACCGACAGCTATTAAGGGCAGTAAATGTATTTGTTATAATTCGAATTTTAATTACCGTGATTATCGGTCGCTTTGACGTACCTTCCATAAAACACATTAACAATTATTAAACTTTAAACGTAATAAAGTACATGTTAATTAATTCGTTCAGCAGAACAACAAATTAATTAAGAATAAATTGTTTTTTGAAAATTGGAAATTATTTTAAACATTTACATAAAGCAAGTGCGTAAGTAATTTATGGAAATTAAAATATGTAAAAACAATACATTTCAATTATTTTAAAATATGATATTCACTTAAAATATTTTTTACGCATAAAAAATTTACATATTAAGTGTAGGTATATTATTCAACTAAAGTCTTACCTTCCCCTGTATAATATCGCTGGCTTCAGAAGTCACACCACTAACAATAATTTCATTAATCAAATTCACTCAAGTTCAATGTCAATAGTTAATCCACAGAAAGTTAACGAGAACACGTAAAAGCTTGGAATATTTTTTAAGACAACCCTTCGGTGCGGCGGCCGAGATCAATCTGACCGTCACCGCCTCTCAGAGAGCACTGAAAAAAATCTGTCAATTTTTATGCCCCAAACATCGATAAATGTATTCTACTTTTGAAGGCGACGAGTTTTCTGGCGTGAGCGGGATACATTCACCCGCCGATATGTTCGTCCCTCTCTTACCCCCACAGCCTATTTTTACTTGAACCAATGCGCACTCAGCTTCTGTAGGTGGGGGGTGGGGGGTTATTAAGTAATTGTTTATACGATATTAATAATAAAAAATAAACTTCGACCGCCGATATTATACTAGCAGAGGCGCCGTACCTAGAGTATATGGCAATAAGTTGGGGAGTTCGCACGCAAATCATATTATTGTTTTTCCATTGTGTTCGGTGCTACGATAATGCGATTTTTATGTTTGTTTATTACCATTAGCGTTATAATAGGCTTTGTTATTAGCTGTATCCCTAATAAAATCAGATGTACCTAACATATACATACGTACATTTTTGGGTTACTTATTTCACATTATTTAACAGATATAAGAACAGATTACCTTTATGACAAAATAAAAACCCACTTACACTTATGTAAAGCTCCCCTACTATTTATATAAGACTTTAAACGGGGCTAAAAAGTTCAATGGATAAAAAATAGAAGGGCAGGCGTTTCGAGGGGCGTTGAGCTTTTTATCGCGAGGACACAACCAATCAGAGAGTCGCGTTTAAAAAAGGAACGAACGTCATATTTTTTCACAATCGACGATCATGCAGCCAATCAATGCGATTAACTATATTTCTAAGTTTACGAGTATAAATAATGTACAGTTATAAATAATGATCAATGAACGAACGCTTTTTAGGTATATCGATGTTTAAAATAATCTATTATAATTTATTTATTTATTTATTTAATTATGGATCTCGATGTCTAATCGCAGTAATAGGTACCCAAGTAGTTATAAAAACAGATTTTAATTATGCAAATTCTCTCAAGTCTACGGCATTATTTCAGTAAATATACAATTAAGAACTCTACAGAATAAGTAGAATTAAATAATACTACGTAGCACATTATTTTTTTATTTTTACTTTATTAGTATTGCAAACTTTAAGCAACGGAATATAACTAATAAGTACACTCTCTGTCTTACAATTGGGACAGGCTTCGGCTTTAGGTATACATGGTTATAGATAGTAAACATTTTCAGAGTGTAAAGCTCTAGATAGAGTCTAGGAGTTAGACTCTACGGAACCTTGAGGTCAAGCTCTACATTGCTACTTCTTGTTAAAATAATAGATTGGGCTTTGGTGATCGTCCCTCAATATTCTCCCCATTATTCTTGAGAATAATAATCTTCATGGAAAAATATTTTCTTGGGCATTTTTTCTGTCTACTGTGTAATCCCCAAGGAAAATACTCGTGCTTGATGGCTTTTGTATAATATCTGTCTAACTCTTGTAGTTAAATATGGTATAACCATTGAAGTATAATGTCATAGAACAGACATCTTGAACAAAATGTGTGTCCCGCCCGGGAGGTTCCATTTTCAAAATTGAGCCCCGGTTCTCCTTTCAAAATCGAACGAATCCATTGAAGATTGAAGCTACTTGGCGCCAATGCATTGGGACATACATGGTGTTCGGGGTGTCTGTTCTATACGCTAGTAATAGTACTTCAATGGATATAACTATATTTTTTTACATGTTAGTTGGATTCACAGTAAATTATTGTACTCAAGGAGTACACGTCATTCCTGTTTACTACAGTAACATATTTTTTCCAGTCATTACTAAAATATTCAACGTTTTTATTTTCTTTGTATAATGATACATTGTTTGTACAATTTTGTCGTCAGCAATTGTTTTTTACATGCTTTATTTTATGGCTTAGCTGGCCCACTACTGAGCACGGGTCTCTCCTCTAGAGGAGGCGTAGAGCACACTCCACCACGCTGCTCCAGCGCGGATTGGTGGAGGAGTTAGTGGCTAACCCGAGTGTCGGAAGTCTTTATGCCGTTCGAAGGCCTCCGATATGGCTTAACGACCGCCTTGCGATAACAACCGGGAGCGACGGCTTTACGTGCCCTCTAAAGGACGGAAATGCTCAAGAATTTTTTGTCACTAGCGGTCACCTATCCAACTACTTTGTCAATTATTTATTAGAGTCGACACAAGCGGCTGGGCTGAGCGCTTTATTTTATAAGTACCTACCAGTAATTTTTGTTTGTCGACAAATATAAAAATACCAATGTGTATAATATAGGTGTTAAATATTATTGTAGTTTTTTAGTCACACTGCGCAATATGTCAATATGCATTTTATTGAAAAAATACCAACTGTTCAGGTTTAAATAGGTATCTTAATTTTATTTATTTTACAGAAAATTTATGGTAACGACTGCATCGATGTTAACATAAAGTAATTCGCAAAGTACCTATGTCAGTCTGTTGACTTAATTTTTCGACCTAGCGGTTAAAATAGTCTTTCAAATATTTATTATGTATATTATTATTTGAAATATACATTTTGACGAAGATTAGAAAAAGAGAATTCCATTTTTATTTCCATTTTTATTTATAATTTTATTTCATGAATTACAGCGGGAAACAATAATTGTATAAATATTGTTTATAAATTATTACCTTAGTGTTTCACTTGTGTTTTTATATAAAATCCGTGATTATTTCCGTCACAATAACGATTTATTTCAAGTCTATATATAGGTGCGTCATACCTATGAACAAACACACGAAATGTTTATCTATAGGTACAGTTTGAAATGGTGTTCAAATTCAACGGTACTTACGTTTTAAATAATTTTATCTAGGTATAGGTACTAATATTATAAAGAGGAAAGATTTGATTGTTAGTTTGCATTGAATAGGCTCCGAAACTACCGAACCGATTTGAAAAATTATGTCACTGTTGGGAAGTTACACTATCCCTGAGTGACATAGGCTATTTTTCTTTTACTATTTTTCCCGAAGCAAAGCAAGGGCGATTTCCTAGTAATATATAAAGTTCGTGATTATGTTACATGACATTTGTGGATAATGTATTTTGTACAAACAGATACTTTTATGTCAAAGCTGAAATTATTCGTAAATTATTTGACTAAACAAATCGGACTATTGTATGCTAATTATACATATTTAAAAATCGTCAAATTACCTTTTTAGTGATTACTCATTAGTTATGTCATAAGTAGTTTTGCTTTGTACTTAAATATTCTTCTCAGTAATAAAATTAAAGGGTTGAAAGGAATCTATCAGTTAATTTGTTTACATAACTGTAAACTTTGAGTTTACATTGTTCCTCTGCTTTTTTTGATTACCTACTGTATTATTAGTTTCAAATTTGTTTGTGTAGTTAAATCTACGTGATAGATTCTATGAAATGTTCTTTGCAATCATAATTTCTCCTTAGCAAACTTGCCCACTCTGTTTCAGTGTCGATTCCTAAAGAAGTGAGGAAGTGTCGGTACCACAGACATCGAAGTTGATTTCTACGTCCGTGGTCGGTAGCGAGCTCTTCCACACGGCGTACTTTTGAAGCGCGTCCGACGCGATGCGCGGAAACTGCACATTTTCCGCGCTTCAAATGAGGAGGCGGACCAGGCGTTTTCTCGTTCGATCGCGTTTGCAGCGCGTATACTCGCGGATTACGCGCGTCTGACGCGCTTCAAAAATACGCCGTGTGCAGAGGCTCTAAGGTCTTAGATAAGACAAGAATTACCTATTATTCTATGTAAATTATACGGCATCTGTTAAAAATGATATACCTACTTTATAGTGTTAGGTAGTCGTTATTATCAAAAATTGAGCGTAGATAGAAAATTGGGTACGGGCTTTCGTGACAGCTGTGTAACGATATAACAGATAATTATACAGATTATGTAATAACAAAAAATAGTAATTAGTAACCGACATAGGTTTAATATTTTTTCGAGTGAAAGATGCATTTACACTTAACATTGATTCGTCGGAGACGGCCTGAAAGGACCTGTAGATTTCCAGGATTTTCATAACATTTTCATTGTAAAGCTTTAGGGAAAGCCTTTTAACTATTAAGAGTAGGGATAGCAAGCAATTATAATTGGATAATTATCCAAAATGATCTCTAGTGGGATTACCAAACTGCCAACCTCGGAAATTCGCAACTATTAATTATTTAAGACTTAAAACATAAATGATTGAAATTATTAATCATTTACGAGTTTAGCACTTTGGTATTAGCGATTTTGATAGTTTGACACTATGCGTATTTGACCTTTCGCATATAATTCCTCTAGTGTCTGTGCGTCAAATATGTTCAATAGGGATGTTGACACTATTATAAAATGTCTAAAGTATTAGTGATAACATTTAAAGGCCTAAAATGTGATTCTTTTATCGAAATCAATCACAATAAATTAAATATCATTAATTTAAAATGTAAAAAATTGTACTCACTGTCACGTGACTTCAAACGCCATTTTGAGAATATGACGTCATTGTTCCTATTTTATATGGAAATTCAACAATCTTCAGTAGACAGATAATATTGACGTTTTTGGTGGGAAGATTATTATTTTTATTATGTTTTTTTCGTGAATATTGAGGTCCTATTTATAAAATGAAATTGAATCCTAAAATTAGTCAACATCCCTATTAATGAAAACAATAGAATTCCATGAACCCGTTTGTTGAACCCGATGTATCGTTAGTTGGTTACTTATCTCGTTTTGTTTAACTATCCCACACTGTTTTGTATGTGTAGTAGCTACAATGATACGAGTGTTCTACCAGTAAATAACATAATAATAATAAATAATAAATAACGCTTCACACTCATAGCCCCACACTAGGATTCTCTGTGTCGTGGGTGCCATTGACAACACACAAGACAAAGACATTCACACCCAGACCGAGAACAGAAATTCAAACTCATTAAAATTTCCGCCTCGCTGGAAATCGAACCCAGGACCCTTGGTACGGCGATCCGGCAATGAAATTATGAGGAACACATACCATGTCTCGAACATTTATTTCTGCTTTTATACCTACATTCGTACACTTTTTATATAGTGACATACCATACAAAACGCTTTAGTAATTTATATTTAATTGGAAAAACTATTTACTTATTGATAGCACTAGAGTTCGTGAATAGAAATAGCTACAAATAAAAACTTGAAAAAAGATAAACGGCTGAGATACATTACATAGATGAAAAACAAGGAGTTTAACTGTTTTCTCTGCCATTTACCTTTATGCCTACTCTATGTTTAGTAAAATTTCTGCTTTGCAAGTCCCTCCTACTGAAGGTCCCTGAGCTCACACTTTAATCCCTGCAATATTTCCGTGCAGGTAAATCTTTACCTTACCTATCTTTACTTTATCTATCTATTTATTATTACCTATCTAGGTAAAATAAAACTGCTTCTAGTTGTCACCTTAAAATCGACTGTGAAATGTTGAAAAGGTTTTGATGTCGGAGAGCTTGTTAAGTCAAAATAAAGGTACACTTCCCTGCAGTAAAACTGTAGTCAGTGTGGACGTCGGAATATGTCCATTTTCGGTCAGTGACTCACGAAATATGCCGCTGGCCTACAGAAAGTACTCTTATCGTGCGAGTAAAAAGTAATGCGCTCAGCCTTTATGGCAGTTGCGAGACACGCTCTTTATTACGAAGGGCCGGACGATTTAAGATTTGGACGTACTGGGTGAATCTGAGGTAACTTATAAGATAAAAAAAAAACTAAACGCTACGATGGGGTGACCGCTAGTGGCATAAACTTGAGCGTTTCCAAGCTTTGGAGGGCATGTAAAGCCGTCGCATCCTGTTATTATCGTAAGATTACAGTCGTTAAGTCTTGTCGGAGGCCCTCGGGCGGCATGAAAACTTCCGACACTCTGGTTGGCCACTAACCCCTCCACCAATCCGCAATGGAGCAGCGTGGTGAAGTATGCTCTAGGCCTCCTCAAGAGGGGAGATCCCTGCTCAGTAGTGGAAGGATGTTGGTATCTGAACCAAGATTTATTATTACCTAATAGATTTTGGCGAATCTTTGCAAATGTAAAATTAAATACAATGAAGTATCTACGGTCGAAAGCCTTGATAATAAGATATGTATTGCATAATTTAGTTTGTTCGAACATTATCAGCTTCGTCATGAGAAAAGAAAAGCAATGAACATGAGAAAAGGCCTAAAGGACTAAAAATAACTACAATTATCGAAATTCGATAGATACGAGTGTGTACGTCAATGATAGCGGTCTGTCCATATGTACAAATATTTAACTTTTGCAACTCTTTCATTAGTAGACTTCGAGCTTGTGTCGATTTTAGTGATATAGGTACCGAGTTAAGCAACTTTGGGTGAGGTCAGTAGTTGGCTGAAAAAAAAAACAATTCTGTGCTTCGAAGGGCACGGAAATATCAATATCGTTCTTGATATATTAATTGTTACGCCATGTAGTAGGCCTACGAGCAACATGACAATGATTATTTTTGACAATTGCCCCCCTTACCCTGGAGGGTAATTCCGACTACAACATGACCTATGTTGTATATCTATATCTATAGAGTGTGCTCTAGGCCTCCTTACTTATGAGTAGTGTAATAAGAATCTGTTTGTTAATGAGTTGAAGACATCAGGCTGTGTCAGACTGAGACCGACACACTCACTAGTGAACACAGGTTCCGTTTTATTGAAGCCCAAAAATCAATATCCAGATATCACTCAGTGTGTCCTAAGCCCGAGTGGCATTATTCCCCTCGCATAAAAAATGATTGTACCTTCAAATCTATCCGGAGGGCCGCGCCCCAGCCTGCTTTAGCGTCCCTCCCACTGCGTATATGAATGAGTCGATAAGATGGCCTGGAGTATCATCCAACTTAGATAGAGCCTTTATGTACATAGTATACTTTATATATTGTAGATCTGTGTACGTTTTGTTTGGAGGTTGGCGTTTGAATACGTTTAGTTCAAAATCAATCGTTGTATATTTCGGTAGTGCAATACTAAGTACCTATATAATTTTTAAAGTTATGTGCGTATTAAAAAGTAATTATAATACTTCGGCTTCGCTTAATTTCCTTTGTTGAAGAAAAACATGAGGAAACCTGCACACTGGAAAGTTAGTCATACTATTCTCAAAGGGATGTGAATCATCATCGGACATTTTCCTTTGGCAAAAGGAGCCTCATGAATAGGTAAATGATCTGAAGAACCGCAGTTCCGCAGTTCTTACCCGCGTTCTTCTTTAGTAACCGCAGTTACTTGATTTCAGACGTCTCATGCCCGGTCAGAGTGGTGCAAATTAAGGGACGCCTGCGTCCAGCTGTAGACTACTAAAGTATGATTAAAAGTCTGCTCGTCTGCTGATTTCATACTACATACATCTATCTATCTATATTTATAAGGCAAAAGTGATTCACTGATGTATTAACGTACAGGCCAAACCCTTAGGGCTAGAAACTTAAAATTCGCACACGTATTCCTGTTATGACGAAGGCATCCACTAAGGAAGGATTTTGTAAAATTCTACCCCCAAGGGGTTGAAAAAGGGGATACATATGATAAGCATAAATTCCGCATACGAAGCTGCGGGCAACATCTAGGAATATATAAATGTTTTACTCTTTCACGCAAAAACTACTGAACGGATTTTCACGAAAAATATATATTTAGACGATGATCTGAAATAATATTTGTAATACTAGCACGAGCGGCACACCGCGCGGTTTCACCCGCGTTAATTTGTGGAAAAAACTAACTACTAAAATATAATATGGTGTTATATTGCCTATAGCCTTCCTCAATAAATAGACGATCAAACACAAAAATAATTTTTAAATTCGAACAAGTAGTTCCTGACCAACCAAACAAACTCTTCAGCTTTATAATATTAGTATAGATACTATGTATATAGGTTATAGTAGGGTATAGTAATTATTATACTGGAAAACGCGGGTAAAGCCGTCCAAGCTAGTACTGAAATAAAAAAAACCAGTACTGTCCTGTAAACAACAGATGGCAATGACGTAAATGCATGAAAATAAATTTAACAATAACGTTTTGTCGTTAAAGTTCAGACCTTGATCTTCTATTATAAATGTAGAGCAGTTTTTTAGTTTTGTCGTATAAGTTGAGGTGTTATTTGGTCGTATGAATTTACATGACATGTATAAAATCAGTTTGTTTTCAACTCCGAACCCTCATTTTTCGTCTGTGATTTTAAATTTGCCATGAAAATACATAGTCATCACGCCGACAAATCTGTAGACTGTAATATAAAAATAAATTGGAAAAACCCTCCAACAATAAAGATTGCAGGAGAGGTAATTTAGTGCACCTAAATATCATTTTGTTTGGGTTTATATGACCAAAGTTCTAATTTTATTAGAGTCCAATAACTCCCTCTCTCGATCAACTAACTACTACGGAACTACATTGTGCGTGGCCCAACTCGCGCTTAGACATTGCTGGCCTTATTGTAATATTTTTTATTAAGAAACAATACGGAACCATTACGTAGATTCTATACAGTTGGATTACAATAGTAAGTAGGTTAATTGTTTTATTCTCTGCCTAGAATAATGCTTGGAACGACTTAACTGATTTAAAAAACGTTTAACCGATAAAAAAGTAGGTAACTATTAACAATTACTTAATAAGTATCTGACCAGGAATTGAACCCGCGAACCCTCTGTGAGATTTACATTAATTATTGAGTAACATAGGCTAAAAACCATATTAACTTTTAAAATTCCGTAAATTATGTGAATAAATACGTAGGTAAGAAGGAGCACTCCTAGATTCATGTGTATAACCACGTGTGTGATCTAACAGTTACTCACTTTAATTATTATATTTATTTCTTATCAGTTAATTTTTTCACTTTACCATGGATTATATGAGACGGTTGAACATTTTTCATTGCTTAATTGATTGTCAGAAGTCAGCACACTTAAAGAATAATGTGTTTATATCTTTATAATCAAAATAAAATAATTAAATGTGAAAGAAAAGACAACTACGTCATCGGTTCAACCACAGCTTCAACAAATCCCCTACTGAGTGATACCGGCAGAAGCGGCAAGAAACTGCCGAGTTTATTTTTTTCTTACTTACAGTTCAGATAAAAGTAAGTTAGTGCTATTGTTTGGTTCGTTTGGTCTAAAGTCACCTTAACACAGCTTTTTATAATAGATGGTTTTAGAACTTGAGACCAAAGAAACTTAGACTAAAGCTGGAATAAGAATCTTGGTCTTTTCTTTAACTTCCAATGCACAAATTAATGCAGTAGCCAGTAAAAACTAGATTGATTACGCTTGTAAAATAGTAAGGTGCGAGCGCCTGTGTAAATAGTTAATTATTTAAATACATTATGATGTTACTATTTATGGAAAAATATGTTTAGTCATTACGTATAGGTAGGTAACGTTAGCATACGTGTAGGTATGTATATTTATAACAATGATGTAAAGACAAAACGCATTTACGTCACGAAAAAACAGAAGGTCGAAATAAACTCAGGTGGTTACATAGAAATATAATTAATATTTTTCTCTTATTGTTAATATCTTGATAAAGCCTGGGCCTGAGTCTGTTTTCATGTTGATCAAACAGCGGAAAATTTACAGAAATTTTCCGACAAAAAATAATGCGACCAAGGCCTTACTTACGCTAACTGTTCTTAAGGTACAGTCACACTGAATATATTGTAACAAACTTTTTAATTTTAGTAGCTAGTGGTAATGTAATCCCAGCAAAATTCCCAGGTTCAATACTCGGTAAGAAATGTATGTGACGGCTAGAGGTTTGTTTTCTGGTGGCGGATGGATTATTTATTTATTGTAGGTCAATCAACAATAATACCAACATCTTAATTTTCTGAATAAGTATAGCATCAATAAATATGGTCCTAATCAGATATTTTTCTGTTCTTTTTATTGCTTTTAAAGACATTTTTTTTATGATTGAACGATTAAGAACTATATTTTTCTTATTGTACTTACAATTAGAATATAATGCTTATATTGTTATATGTTTAAGTAAATTTTTCTCTCAAAAATCAACTAAAGTGAAACACTTTAATGACTAAAATTTGTCAGTTAAGTAGCATGACTTAAGATTTTTCTATTTACTTTTCCATTACCGCTCCATCAACAACCACTTATTCAAAGTACCCACAAGTAAACTTAAATTCACTTGGTTAACATTTGATTACTTACAAACTAGAATTACTTATAGCTTAGAATATTTACAGACTTCAAGAATTAGGCCACCAAAACTGTAATTTTTTTTCCTCTCACCAAACCATGTAAATTCATCTTTATGTGGTTTTAAATAACAATAGACTCAAAACATCTTCCATGGATTAAAATTATGGAATAATATTATCAACTTTACACATTCTTTTTCAGTGAAACGTACTACACTCTTTGTATGTGCACATGTGCAAATAACGTTTTCTTATTGACTAATTGTACATTTAATATTAAACGAAGGTGACTTTATAACGCCATGGGTTGCTTCTAAAAGTACCTAGTTAGTTTTGATCAAAATAAGTTGTCTTACGATCAATTTGTTTTATTAATTTGCAATTATAAGTTTTTAAAATTATTCATTGGCTTGTTTCCAACAGTAGCTATATTAAACAGTTAAATACTACTAAAAATAACATAAAACGGTACCAAAACTAAAAATAAAAACATGAGAGGTGTCAAGGGACACCCGGATGGAACGAAGTTCCTTTCGATTTAAGTATTGTTGATCACGCTAGTAGCGCCATCTCTGTAAAACTCTCTGAATCACTTCAAAAAAAGTGTCGTCATTCGTAAGAATCAAAAAGTGTCGTATTTTTCCGTCTAGCCCCCTTTCACAACGCGCGATAAGGAACTTCGTTCCAATAAATATAGATTTAATATTTTTATTACCGTTTGGTTTGTATTTCGAAATTTGTGCCTATGCTTATATGCATAAAAGAGCATGTCATTTCGGATGTTATCGAAGCACTTACACTTATCTTTTAGAAAACAAAACCCAAAATAACAGGAACAACGTTACATTCGCCCAAAAAATTTGCTACCACCTAACGATGGCCACGTGTCTCGCTCCGAGCACCCGGAAGCAAAAAACTGGTGGCAAAAACTGAAAGTGGCCTTAAAACGGATCTTTTTAAAATAAAATAATTTATTGCACGGCCCACAATTGGAATTATTGTTTTGTAAGGCCGTTTTGGCCAATTCGGACTTGCCAACTTATTGTCCATTTACGAGTTCGTCCCGCTTCCATTGTTCTCTTTGCTACTGAGTATTGACCCGAAAGGAATACTTTTAGTAAATCTCGCAAAAATTTTATGTTATATCTACGGTTGTAAATGTTTTCAGTGCCGGAGAGTTATGGACTTTCATAAAGTGAAAAGTAAAAGTAACGGGAGGAAAAAAGTTTATTGTGAGTTGAAAAGATTACAAAGAGTTCTATTAATTTATTATTCGTAGGTATAGATATTTAACACTATATAATTAAGAGGGATTAAGTCATGGTTTTTAGTCTTAATTCATGTTTGATTTAGCGGTTCGTTTGCGAAACATTAGCTTTAATTGCTAATTTTGTTTCGAGTCAAGTTTCCCCCCCTGCCGCCTAAACGGTTGGAGTTGGACAAGTGAAAAAATCTCAAAAATAAGTTATATGAGATGAATGAAGGAAAACTATCACGGCTATGTTAGCATAATGAGTAATAGTCGATTAACTTATTACTTCGGAACCATATACATACACATACATACATTACTCGTGACACGCATTTGCTCGGTTTATAAACCCCAAAACATTGCCGAGAAACTTATCGAGAATTTCCTCATGATGTCGCGTTTTTTAAGGTAATTGATATACGAGTATGTTTTTATAATAAAAATATAATATATAATCTGATATAATCTTTATCAATTCAAGTTAAATTACGTACCTACTGCGTGTAGGTAGGCACCTACCTAATCTGCATTGGGTGCACAAATTGAAATCGACGATCGAGCCTAAAATCAACTTTAGAACAGTAGAACTCGCTTGCTACCGATAATATTGATGTTGAACATTTTGAAAATAGAATGTTTTGACAAGAAAAAAGAAAAATAATGTTAGTTGAGCGTGCAAAAAGTATAGCACAAGTCCGCACTCCGCACGGGCGCAGCTGCGCTCACTTCCTCTTCCGAGAAAAAAGAAAAAAAAGCCATAGCATTTCATATCGAGAGCTGTCACCAAACATTTTAGTAGGTACCTACCGTATATTTTACTCTACGGCCTTTTTCGTAACTCAATACCTTCGTACTGGCTAGCTACATTTTTTGACGTTTGTTACTTATCTTCTAACGAAAAAAAGTGAAAGTTCAGCGATCTTATTCATTTATTATAATAAAAAAATTTGTTAACGCGTATTTTTTCGTCTAAAAGTTACACGTACATACCTATTATTTTTTAATGCTTACTTTCAATTGTAATCTTAAAATGTTTTGTGTTGTTATTTTTAGTTTTTATAGTTAAGGCGATTGTCTCAAACTCCGGTAGCCGGGTAACGATTTTGCATATTCTCGGAAGGTCTTTGCACAAAGAATTTTGAAAGTGAATTCTTTTTGCGTCCTTTTATTATAATGGAATGAAGCGGAAAGTATTTTTAATCCGTGAAAAATACGCAATCGTCCAAGGCGTTCTCCTACAGAAGAAGATTAAAAGATAAAAAGGGCTAAGGAGACCTACATGTACCTTCTTAGCTAGTAGGTATTTCTATACCGAGCATGTAACATGACATAGAGAGGTAGGTACCTGACTTATTATTATTAAATCATTTAGAAATCGTATGTTATATCTATATTTGACAAACCTACAATAGAAATCTACTGCACAAAAATACTTAAAAAAAAATAACGTTGTCTCGTTGTCTATGTTTTTGAAATCAGAACGTACATGACGAAACTATAAGGGTTTCTATTTTACTTCGGAACCTTAAAAAAAGATAGAATCGGACTTGCAGAGATAAAAATGGCTGCCGATATTCGTACTCAAACAGCGGAAAATAAAAAGCAGGTTGGTAGGGATTATTTTTATGTCAGGTTCATAAAAAGCAGGTTTGATCGCCTTATGATAAAACGATTTGCCGCGTTCCGCGTTCGCGAGGTGGGGTGTTTTTTATTTCATGTTATTTTGGGGTTGTTTTTGTGAAGATACCGATCGCTCTCACGTTTTTTAAATAGTTTTTGTTATAGCATCGTTTTAATACCTCTTGATTATGGGATGTTTACATGACATGTGTAAGTTTTTTGACGGCTTTTTATGTTCGTTTTATTAAGTTAGGGTGTAAAGGTAAATGAGAAGGGACTGCTGTGCAAGTTTTTTCTAATATCACGCACTATCTTTTTATATCTAAAGTCAACGCAATAACGATACGGAACTGGTTTCACAGTAGAGTAATAATTAGGAGATCTTAATGAGATTTTATTAATAATGCACACTGTTATTTATGTTTAAAACTATAGGGTATTATGTATAAAGACTCTATGTATGTACATAAGTATCTCAATATTTGTAACAAAAATGCATGATGAAATTGTTAAACTGTATTATGTTGAGAATTTGATCCCATTAAGTAAAAATAATACAATTTTTATCTTAATTTAATGTTCAAAACGGAACAAAGCGTACGTCTGTAGTAGCAGATTTATTTCCTCCGTCCATTTGGACGTAAAATGTAATTTATAATTTATGTTATCTCAATAAGCATTGTAATTGGAGTTATTATTACGGGTCAGACCCCAAGACGCTGGGGCCATTGTTCGGTGCTCAGTGGGGTCAAAATGGTCGAGGGGTCAACGATTTATTACGTTTACTGAAAGCTACGCCCGTGACATTGTCGTTAAAATTACAATGTCCGGCTTTACAGTTACGGGACGGCGGTAAATTTTGGCACATGGTAAATATAACTACCAATATGATATAAATCCTCCTATGATATAAATAAACCTACATAGTTTTCATTGCAAGCCTTGCATTTCAAGCCTAGCTTTGTTTATAATATAACTTAACTAATTTGATAATAAATTTTTGGTGGTTTTTAAAAAAGTAAAAAAATTGCAACATTTTTATTTAGTTGCTGCATTGTGATGACAAGTATTTTTTCCTTAATTTAGAAAAATCATAAATATGATTATGTTCAGGTGATATTTTTTATTTCAGTCAGTGGAAAACTTTCTACCTTTCCAGAGTAAAATAATATATTAATTAATTTAGAAAAATCATAAATATGATTATGTTCAGGTGATATTTTTATATTCCAGTCAGTGGAAGACTTTCTGCCTTTCCAGAGTAAAATAATATATTACCTATATATAATAATATAATAATTGACCAATCATCATCGGTGGATCAAATACGTAGTTCCTTACCCAAAAAAAGTTAAGGTCACTTTTTTCGGGTACCGAAGCGTCTTCAGATCGTAACCGTTAACCTCAACCGCGTGCGATGTGACCGTTAAGCAATTAAAATCCGAACACAATCGAACTTTTTGACCCGTAACCTAAATACTTTCCCATCACAAACGGACAGGCTGCTTCAGTTTTCAACATAAATCACAATCGAAAACGGAGTTCGATTTTCGAAATTGTGTCAAAATCGACCAACGGCTGTTTTACAATGGCGAATTTTATTTCGTAACAATGTACAATTGTTGCCAAAGGAAAAAGGGTAGCTTTAGGTAATCTTCTTAATGGCATGTGTGAAAAGATTATAAATTAAGTTTCTGTAACAAATAAAAGTGACCCCTGGGCATTGTCGCGGTGTCAATATGTGTGACCGGGCATTGTGTGTGACCCCAGGCTTAGCGGCGATTTGCGAGTGCTCTGGTTCACACCCGTGACGGTACAGCCGATGTAAGGATTTCTACGATTGATAAGTTCCAATTCAATGTCATTAGGCTCTGGAATGATTCACTCGCATCTGTGGATAGACCTCGGGCTTCAATGCACATTTAGCGTCCTGAATTCCTGACCAAGGATATATTTAACTATTGTTTGAGTGATAATCTTACCAATGAATTGAATTTGGAGAGGCTGTCAAACATATAATAAGGAGAAGGCTTTATTAAATTTTGGCTCTGGCTTAGCTCAAAATCTACATTTTAATTATATTTTTCTTAACATGTTATGTAGAGGTATATTAGGTACTATCTAACCAACAAATAAAATCAAAGTTACTGAAACGTACAGGCTAATATTATAAAGAGGAAAGATTTGATTGTTTGTTTGCATTGCTCC